>JABAKD010000014.1:600000-1140000 GCA_012845835.1 Undaria pinnatifida
GTCTCAATCCAATAAAAAGAGGTACCTTTGTTTTTGGGGTGAAATGACTTGGAATTAGCGTACGCGATGACTATAACCTGGCGTACTCGAAAAAAAAAACTTGCTGCTGCTGTACAGAATTCTGCTTGGAGCTCCTTGTGACCCCTGCTGCTGCTGCAGTTTTTTAAATAAAAGTGTTCCGACAACTGTCCGAGTACTGCTGTGTAGGCCTTCTCGTGATGGTAAGGCCTAGACGGTGCGGATGTGCAACGACCTTATATACTCGTACTCGCAGATAGGGCGTACTTTGAATGAAAAGCGCAAAAAAAACACGACGCATATATGAACTCTGCGAAACAAAAACGTGCTGCGCAAAATAACCAAGAGAAAAACAGCGGCTGACGAGTCAAAATTATTTACGACCGCAAGAGCACCTTTTTTCTGGCGCGAGTTACTCGAAATTAGACTGGCAAAAAATTGCGCAAATTTTTTCTCAAGTAATTTTTCGTTCGAGAGGTATTTTTTGTCATCATCGAAGACAGAAAACCGAAAGTCAAGTTCCCGCCGAAGTGGGTTAGTTGTAGGATACATTACGTATACCAGGTATAGAGATTGCACGAAGTGTATGTATGTAATGTAGAGCCTAACCAATTCAAAATTGAAGAACGATGAAACTCTGTTGGATCGGCCCCTCGGCACGCCACATAACTCTAAACCAGATCAAGCAACGACCGCAATACCGTTTTTGGTAGTTTCTGCTGTCTGGCCTCCTGCGTTCGGTTTTTATGAGCCAATCGGCGACTGGCCTCGAAAAAAACACAAAAACCCACTCACCTATAAAAATATTCGGGATGTGTTTTTGTTGGCGTCAAGAACTCTGCTGCTCCCTCTCTCCCTCGCCAGCGGATACTGGAGCCCCCCTACTACCGACACGACGTCCAGCTCATCCACAGCCAAGTATTCAGACAAAAACTACGCTCGCGGTGGCGCCGAGGTCGTCAAGCGTGGGTATTGCAAGAAATACAACTGCCAAACGAGTGCGAGGTGCACTTCGGTCGAATGTACGAACACACGCATTCACTTTCCGTAACAAATCGAAAAAGTGCGCGTATTACTTGGAAGGCGTCGCCTAATTGACGGTTTCATCCTTATCTTGAAAAAAATGATTTTCTCTGGGGTGTTTTTCTTCGTCGTCACATCAACCACGCCCTGCACTGATACGCGAAGTCTTGCGGTGCTCGGCAGAAGCCAGTTCCTCCTACCCTAGTAGAGGACTGAGGTCAGTGTTGTGTGGTTGCTTGGTGGTCGGGTGTATGGGTTCTTCCCTCCGGTCTATGTGTGAAGAATGAAAGAGGATGACAATAATAAACAGGCGGATGATCCTGGTGCTGCTATTGCGGGGAACATTGCCACAAGCAGCCCCGGCGAATCCACCCCAGACCCTCGGCAAAACCACCCGACTACCACCAAAAGCTACGGTATGACCCCGGTCATCGAAAGCGGTCCTAGCCGCGGTGGAGCAGGGCGCAGCGCCCTCATATCAGAACTTGTCGCGCAGTTAAAACGAGGAGAGATCACGAAAACCGACCTTTTCGCGAGATTGCAGCAGTTGCAAGGCGCTGGGGTTACTGGGATGGGGGATGCCGCGGGGGCTGCCTCTGCCACTGCCCAGTCACCGGCATCGTCTACCAACGCATTACCGTCGACGTCGGGCTCTCTTCATGTAGCTGGTGTGGGCGCTGGTCGGGATGGTGATGCGTCCCTGGTGTCTTCGGGGGGGAAGGAGGAGGCGGCGGATCCTGGGGAGGAGGAGGCTGCGGGGTTTTTCAGCGCCAATGACCGACAGGTAACAGACATCACACGCACCTGTGTACCGGTACGTACCTGGTACCGTATATACCTGGTAGTAGCTTCTGTACCAGTGGTGTGAGTATGAAAAACGCAAACGGTAGCTGCCGACCATCATACCGTCGTACGAAATCCAGGCAGAAGACGACGAGTGAGATCGTTGCCAAGCTTCTGTTCGCAGTAACATTGGCGCAGACTACACGTGAGCTCTTTGGGCTGCTTCTTTCGGAAACAGGAGATTTCATGTGGACTCTGACTCTTGCTATTGTACCCGTATGATGCTGTTACGGTCTGAGTCCTTGCGCCGTCAAAAGGCGACAGCAGCATTCTGGGAACGCAAACACCTGCCTCGTCGTAGTCGTATCTGCATCAAGCAGTAGTACTGCTGCTCCCTGCAGTTTGTCGGCGCAAGCTACGTGTAAGGGTCGTTTTCAGCTCATTGGGTTATCCTCTGTCGGAAAATGGCGATTACGTGATGAATCTTACTAATACGTGGCGCGACGAATTGGTCATGGATTTCACTCCCCAAGGCACCGACATCGGGCTACGAGTCAGACCGGCTCCAATGGAACAACCACGCGGGTGACTTACGCGAGCGTTGCTGCTGTAGTGACGGTTCTGTGCCGGGTGGACGATTGTTTTGCGAGCCAACTGAGGCTCGTACTCGTCAAGATTCAACCCTCGTTGATTCCGGTAAACTACCGAAATTGCACCGAAAACTGAAATATTTTACGTATCGTTAAGATCGACCCTTATTGTCGGCATGGTATAGGTACCAGTAGTGTCTTAACCCGCGCGTCAAAGCGCGGCAAAACTCTTGTGACGCGAAGACCTGCCTCGTATATACGACTCGTACGTACGACTTACGTTATTATAATACTCGTACTGCTGTATATACCCGGCAGGTATACCCGGCAGGTCGTCGGCGCAAGCTACGATAGCGCGTGTACGCTCTTTGGGTTATCCTCTGCCGCAGTCTACGTGGCGATTACTAGTATGTGACGAGTCTTCTTGTCGGCGTAGTGGTTTTGCGGAGATTCTGGCTAGGAAAGAAGCATGGCGTGTCGTCGTGGAGGGTGCATACGTGATACCGGCCGCGTCTATTGGGCGAGAAGCACCAACCACGTCTATGATTTCCTCCCAGGTCTTGAAGCGAGGTTGTCTTTCCCTTCCGCCCTCTCCCCCCGAACGTACCCGTTGGCCTCACAATCGTGATTAACTCCTTTAGACTACAGTATAGTCCACATTCTGGGGACCAGAGGAAGAAGTGTGAAAAATGCACGTACTCGTTCGCATGGGCCAAGCAGCACTGGCCTCGATCTCTTTGTGAACTCCTTTTTTTCCTGACCAATAGATGGCCATATACTACTGTTACTGGCGCTGCTGAACCTGTTTTACATCAGGCTATTATCAAGAAAATCGCGGATGAGCGGCGACGTAGGGCGCAAGACATCCGACAATCATGGTCGGAAGGCGGTCCAACCGATCCTGCCCAGCCCCAACCTTCATCTTCCACAGAGGTATCGACGTCAGGCGGCATCCAATCAGATCCCCTCGCGGTCTACTCTTCCACATCTCAATCGTCATTACAGCAACAGAAGCACCATAACGCGTCCCTGTCAAACGCCCCTACGCCGTCTTCTACTGGCGTGCAAAGTTCATCGAACTCCTTCCGTGATAGCGGAAACAGGCGAACGGCGTGGGAACAAAACAACGTCCCCGAATCCCCCCTCGGGAACTACGAAACCCCCTCCAACAAGTTTCCATTTCCTACGAACAATGGACGCGGCGGTGACGGTCGCCGGGTTGACTCCGCCGACCGCGATAATCTGGCATCGTCGACACCGTCGTCGCGCGATGTTGGGGGGGGGGGGTCGCGGAGGGACGGGACACGGTGGACGGCTGAACTTGCCACGCGAACACCATCCCATGCTACTGGTCGTGGCGGTATCGGAGGTGTTACCGGTGGCGGCGGCGGCGGTGGTGATAATGGTGACCGATATCACCCTACCCCGTCCTCAAACCGCCTCGCAAGCGTAGGGGACACCAACACCGGGGAGGAGGAGGCCGCAGGGGGTCGGTACGGGGATCGCCGCCGGGGTCAGGGGAAGTCGAACCCTGGAGGTTTGCCAACGCGCAAGAGCGCCATCGATCCGACGATAGGGGCGGGTACGACGCGCACGTCTCGCGTGACGTCACCGCTAAGCCGAGGACAGCACCACGGGTCCGGGGCGGTACCACCGGAAGATGTCCTAGGTATAGTTAATGTCGTTGCTGCTGTTGTTCCCGCTTGGCTCGCCATCGCCATAGTCTAGTCCGTGGTAAAGAAACAGGCTCCAACCGATATGTAGCGAAAGAGCACCTCAGACAAAAATAGTATGGACCCGTCGACAAGAGTCACCAAACCTGAGCAAGGCTTGGAGGCTTATTGTGACACCACCCTTGAGCAATCTTGAGCCTAGGTTAGTATTACGAGCGAGTGCGAGTTTTCTAGTTTACCCCGCGCCAGCAAAACGGGTCCCCTTTCGAGGTCGATGAAGCCGGATTATCGAAACACGCACAAAAGTTGACGACAGTTACAGATATACTGCTGCGCGAATTCCTAGCGACAGGTATACTATGTTACACTGGTAGGGCGTAGTGTATCACTCGCCACTAAGCAGGATCTCTTGATCTAAATGCCTTGTTGCCCACCAAAACGTGAGCCTGTCGTTCTTACGTCGTTACTTCTTGCTCGGGAGCCTGTAATGCAACCCTAAACATGGATGCAGGGAGCTCGTGGACGAAAGGCGGTGGCGATACGTGGGATGCTGAGCACGGTTTCGTGATGTGAATTTCTTGCCGCCCCCCAAAAAGGAGGTCTGGCGTTCTGATTCGGTTATTTCTTGTCGTCCGCCGAAAATGAACCCTGGGGTCCTTATTAGGTTATTTCTCATTGTTAGGCGTATACTGTAATCGTGAACCTGGCGCAGGGAGCCCGTGGACAGAAGGCAATGAAGATACGTGGGGTGGAGCTGGCCGTGGGGGGGGGGGGCAGCAACAGCAGCAGCAGAGGAAAGAGTGGGACGGGGGGGGGGGTGCGGGTAGGGGCGGGGGGGAGCAGGCGAACGAGAGGACTGTTGACGAGGATGCTTATCGCTTCAGGAGCTTCAGCGAGGAGGTAGATAGTATGCCGCCGCTTACCTACGTGCTGCTGTGCTGTAGCCGTCCTCGATATATATATATATATATGTTATGGCCGTCCTCGACCCTTGTTTCAGAGTTAAACCCTTTCTGGCTGCATCCACGCATGTCTCCCTCGGTGTTGCAGCAATATTCAGTATACATTCAATTAACCCTAACCCTAACCCTAACCCTAGCCCTATCTTTCGGACTGCCCATGTTTCGGGCAAAGCGCTTGAAATGTGAGTAGGATCAGCTTCTCCGCATAGCTCGACTGATGATCCGCACACCTCGACCCGCACACCGCAACCGTTCCGCGTGCCTCCACCGCTGATACCGAGTCTAATACCCCGTAATACCCCGACTAATATCCCGCAGCGTGCTCGCCGGGGCGAAGAGCTTGTCCGGCGGGAACTGATGAACGAGTGCACGTTCACGCCGAAGATCAAGGGTCTGCCGCAGGTGCGGCGCTTTTCTGCAGAGAAAATTCGAAGACGTTTAAAAAGAAAACGCGAAGAAAGCCGACAACAACAAAAGCGAATACGAAGAAATTTCGAAGAAATTTCGAAGAAATTCGAAGTTTTGTATATGTTCTCCGCAGCAAGCTCGTCACTGGCACGGTACTTTTCATGTTCACGCCCATGGTGAAGGGTCTGCCGCATATTCAACGCTGTTTTTGTGGGGAAAATTCGAAGACGCTACGAAGAAAGTGCGTAGAATGTTCGAAATACACCAAGAGAATGCGGAGATTTTTCTTCCGCGGCATCATTGTCGCTGGTACGGTAGTTTGCCAGACCATGGTTGACTCTGTCCTTCGGCGAGAACTTCCGCCCTGCATCTGTCACCCGAGATTAACGCGGCTGCGGCCCATCTGGCCGTGGCATTGTTGCCTGTGTGTATGTGTGCGTTCGGGATTTTAAACAGTTATTTTTAACCGTCGGCAATAAGTAGGACATCTGATGTCCGTGCCGATTCTTTCATCCAAGATACCAGCTATGTGGTCAGAAACCACGAGACAAGATGTATAAATCGAGCGTGTAGAAAGGAGATTGGGCCATGCAACACCAAACGGTTTGGCCACGCAAAGCGATCCGCACTGGGTACGAAACGTGCCGTGTGTTGAAGTCGGTGTTTGATTCGATATTTCCGACGGGTAGGGTCATTGTCAGCGCGCTCCGCACGTGCTTGCCGAAGCTGACCAGCAGTGTTTACGACCTGGCCTAGCTTCGAGAAAATGGTTGATAGTCTACGCTAACTCGTCACTACAGGATCGTTTCCACAAATTTCTCAAGCGGTCGGGGTTAGGGTTAGGGTGTAAGAACTGGCGCGGCAGTGTTTTCCGTTTTGTGCCTCGCATAATGCACCTGTCGGCCAAGCCACCCGCCCAAGCTCGGCTCAAGGACGAACGTCCCCGCGTTCCCTTATCGCTTACCAAATGGCAGAGCTACGGTGCGACCAACCACGACGAGACGCCATTTCTTCAGCGCGTTAGCCAATGGCAAAGGGAGAAGGAGAAAGACGCGGCCGCCCGCAAGGTTGACGGGGAGGTAAGAGTTTGCTATTCCGCCCCGGATAATAAGACACTTCAAAACACCCTTGTGAGTTACAACGCATGATTAGAGAGGGACGTTTTTTGCTGTGGTACGTAAGGGTAAGACTACGCTCTAAGAAACACATTATCAGATGAAAACACCAAAGTACCATGCTACTAGGCACCGCTGACGTCGCTGCCACCGCCGCCCCCGCCGCCATCGCCGCCACCACCCTTGCCGATGCCGCCGTGTCGCTACGGCCCGCCCGCTTGCTGATCGTGCAATTTTTGCAATGGTACTATCAGGTTTAGACTAAGCTCCAAGAAAGCAATTGTCCGACGAAAAATAAAAATGACGCTTGATGGGCACAGCTGACACCGCCGCAACAGCCGCCGCTGCCACCGGGTCGTGTTATGAGGGCTGATAAGGCCTTAGGAATATGATATGGGGACGCAACACGTATTACTGGTTGCTCCGAGGGAAAAGCATGGGACACGTGGAGTAGTTTATTGCGTCCCCTTCTTTTGGACTTAATGCTGACCTGAATTGAAGCCAAAGCTGCTGTTCTTCTATATCTTCCCAGCGCACAAGAGAGTGACAACGAGGGCCTGCTCAATAAGCAAACCTAGGAGGCAGAAAGTCAGCTCTGGCCCTCCCCTTGCGCTCCCGCCCCCCCCAACTATCGCTCACCTCCCTACACCCCCCCCCCCCCCTGCTGTGTATTCGCATTGCTTCCCCGCCCGCGCTTACCTCCCCCCTTCCCGGGAGTTCTCTGTGTCCCCATAGCAATCCATAGCCATGTGGCGTCGTCGGTAGGATCAAAAGCAGTCGCCCCTACCCATCCCGTTGCCCACTCGCTCGGCTGGTGATTTTTTCCCTTGCCCAGGACAAGAGCTAGAAGCGTGTGCCTTCACTCCGATCGTTCAGTTCTTGCAGTTTCATAAGGCCTTGCTGTTTTATTGGGCTTAGACTACGCTCCTAAGGAAATATTATCAATTCAAAACGAAACAAAACGTTTGCTGTCAGACACCGCTGACGCCATTGGCGCCGCTGCCGCGCTCCCTGTACCCAGGAAAAGGAGCTGGAAGCGTGTACTTTCACGCCGCACGTGAACAAGGTCTCTCGCCGCGCGGCTATACTCAGGAGGGAAGCTCTCGGCGAGAAACACTTGGCAGTGGACGACCGCCTCTACGACGAGTCCCTAAGGAGGTGCATACCAGGAATGCACGACAGCGATAACTGTTACCCTTGACGCGTTCTACGAGCGGGATACCGGTAGCACTTTTAGGCCAAGAACGCCAGGCTGTCGGAAGTCGGCTAGATACTCAATGCGCGAACTCGACAACATATATTTTGTTGGTTACATAGCTCTATCTACTGAGCTACTTAGTCACAGGTGATCTGTCAGAGGTATGCCTGCTGTCTCTGCGCCAGGGATATGGATCGGTATGATACGGCTCTTGCCCAGCGTGTCGTTTTTGCTATGGAGCGCCATATGGCACGCGTAGATATAGACGTGAAACTGCAGTAGGTCGGTCGTTTCATGGATTCGGAGAATACGTGATGCCGTCCTTCCACACCTCGGACAGATCATGATCTAGATATATCATATGGATCATATAGATCATACAGGTCATCCACAGTAGTAGACCCTATTTCTGCCCGTTGCGAGATGTTGTGCAGGATCTGTATATGAAGAGAACAGATCCAACTCTGGAAGCATTCACTAGATCATGAGATCGTACGACTCCCACCCGGTAGCATGAGCTAGATCATACAGACCATACAGATATTCCCTGTAATATCTAGACGATCAAGTGCGGATCGATCGTAGATGATCTGTCCGACGATCATAGATGATCTGTCCGACGATCATAGATGATCTGTCCGACGATCATAGATGATCTGTCCGACGATCATAGATGATCTGTCCGACGTGTGCATTCTTTACATAACGAAAGCTATGATATGTAGGTGGTCTAGATCGCGACCTGTTCGCTATTTAAACGACTCGAAAACGGCTAAAAACGACCGAAATCGACTAAGACCAATACCAAAAACGACCGAAAAAGAAAAAGAAAGCACCCGACCGAAAACGACTCGCAAAAACGGTATGTGCGCAACTTTCTTCTGCTTCAGGGACATGGATGGGCCCCACCTTACCGCAGAGCAGGCTTTGGAAGAAGAAAAACGTCTCAATCAAGTGTGTACCTTCACGTGAAATCGACACAGAAACGACCAAAAACGGTTTAAACAACCGACGAAAACGACGAAAACGAGAAACGAAAACCCGACCGACAACGACTTGTGTGCGCTATTGTTTTTTGTTCGATAGGGATATGGACCGGTCCCACCTTACCGCGGAGCAGGCGTTGAAGGAAGAAGAACGCCATCACGAAGAGTGTACTTTCACGCCCGAACTTGCAACTCAAAGAGCCGCCGCCTCCGCAGGTATGGTTTGAGCTGTTGCCGCATTTTTGATTCCTTGTAAAACGCGCCTCGATGTGGACATGATGCTAGTAGTAGTACTAGTAGTACCACGAGTAGCTAATAGTAATAGATACGGTAGAGGTGAGCCAATTTTGTGTTTTGAGGCTCATAGCCACTTGAGGAGGTTTCATGAAATACCTCACCCAAAACTTTTTTTTTTTTCGTCCACCCGATGCACAAACCAATGGCCTAGGTGTACAAACGAAATAATACCAACTGAAACTCCAAAAACCAAGGGACGAATCAAGGGTCTAGGTGTACAAAACAAACAATAATGCAGAGCAAGTAATGGCGTTCGGACTTATTTTTGTTAGCGTCGTAAATTATGCTAATAGGCTAAGGAATCTCGTCTTCCAGAAATATTGCAGCCACAAACTCCGACCTCAATCGCGGCACGCGCCTGCGCCAGGGGAAGTGTGCCGTGTAAAACCAGCAGGTAGGATTTAAGTTGCTGCAGGAAGTGAGTTTTAGTTTTGCCGTATACAGTTCCGCAGAAAACGTGGCACGATGCTGTCACGTAGTACATGCCCCGCTTTCCATGTATATATCTTGACCTGGAAGGAGCGGGGGCGCGGATGACTCAAAGGGCGCCCTCAAGCCGTTTTCAACTTCTCCTTTTGTTTTACAGCCCTACTCTTATCCTTACGCCAGGCGATAGCAGTTACAACCATGGTGATGCTAGCCGTACTGGGGGAGGGTTTACATTGCGCCCCCGCGGTCGATCGCGGTACCGCCAATCCTCCCCCCTAAACCCATTTACCCGGGAAGGATGCGATGGCAACCCGGGAAAAACCCCGGAAGCGTTGACGTTTTCTTGCAGCCAATCTCGCATCAGGTGATGGCGATGCAAACCGTGTCGGGAGCGGCTACACTGCCCCCCGCAGCTGCTGGCGGTACCGTCAACCAGCGAAGCCTTCCCCAGACCGTTTACCCCGGGAGGGGAGGATAATATGTCATCCCCGGAAAAAACGCCATGTTGGTCGTTTAAAAAAGCAGCGTTCCCTGTTTGTGCAACCCATCTCGCGTCACGTGATGGCGATGCTCTACATTTTTTGGGGGGGATACACTGCACCCTGCGGCTGATTGCGGTAACGCCAACCAGCGAGCCCCCCACAGAACAGCTAACCCGGGGAGAATACGATGACATCCCCCTGCGAAGCAACGCAACGTTTCCCTTTTCAAAACGCAATGTTTCCCTTTTTGTGCATGCCATCTCGCGCCGGTTGATGGTGATGATAACGGCATTCAGGGGGGTCACATAGCGCCCCCCCCCGACCGAGCGCGGTACCGCCAAGCAGCGAACCCCTTCCGCGCCCTTAACCGTTTACCCGGGGAGGATACGGTGTCATCCCCGAACAAAAAACTCAACATTTCCCTGTCAACCGCGACGTTTTCCTTTTTTTGCAACCCATCTGGCGTTAGGGGATTGCGATGGTAACGGTTTTGGGGGGGGCTACACCGCACCCCGCGGCCGATCAAGGTACCGCCAAGCAGCGAAAGCTGTTGCCGCCGCGGTGGCCACCGGTGGCGTGGGTGGCGGCGGCAGCAGCGTGTGGGGCGCCGGGAGACGCGCTAATTGGGTAGGTGGAAGGAATGAGCTGGAAGCGTGCACATTTTCGCCCGCTGTCATCGGGGCGCGCAAGGGGATGAACCAGGCGCAACAGTACCTTCAGGTACGTGTGAGAATTTTACGCTTGGGACATTTGACCAATTGGGTGGTCGATTTACAAAAAGTAAACTTGCGCAGCAGATCAGTTTTTCAGTTGATTTCTCGACCTCACAGCCGACTTGTATATGTTTTTTTTTCTTAATTTAAATAAAATAAAAATGCGTCATTTGAGTCCTCCCGATTGAGTCAACAATCAACTTTGCAAGCGTATGACCACGTGCGCAGTATGCACGACGTCGTTGTTTACGTAATCACCTTTTTTTTTGTGTTGCTTTTTCCCTCTTTCGTTTCCATCTTTCTTTGCGGTACGACGTGCTTGGGCGATGTACCAGTGTATCGCCTTCCAGTCGCCCGAGAACGCCGGAAGCATATTACCGACGTAAAAAAACATAGCAAGCGTAACGTTTTTTCCACTTTGCCTTGCTTTTGTTCAACCCTAACGATCCGATTTTGTAGCAACAAGCACTCGGCTTGCACTTTTTATTTTTGTCCCTGCCGGTTTGTAAGCCGCGCACGCAGTACGACGTGGTTGAGCGGCATACCGGTGGCGTCTTTCGCTTCCCCACGGATACCCAAAGCACTTTACCCGCGTACAACAAAACCGAGAATGAAAAAAAAAAAATGTCTGGGTTTTTTTTTTTTGCCTTGCCATTTGCTTTGTTTATTTTTTAGGGTAACACCCTATGAGGCAAAACTTGAAAAAACAACAACAAATACTCCGGCTTGCATGCTTACGTGTCCCCCCCCATCCCACCGCGCGCACAGTACGACGTGGTTGAGCGGCTTACTGGTGCCGCATTCCGCTCCCCCGAGGGCACCGAAAACGAGGACGGAGTCGGAGATGACAGCGAGGAAGGGGAGGCGCTGTTTGGCTACGTGAGGGGGGTGGGGGGGGGCGTGGCGATGCGCGCCCAGCCCAACGGGCAAGGTTCTTCGGCGTGGGCTAACACAGCAGCGGGCGGGGATAAGGTATGGGGGTGGTGAGGGGGGGGACTTTTGGGTAGGGGACGCCGCTGTGCGATTGCTCTCTGACACGTGCAGAATTTTATTCAACGTAAACTGTTTTTTCTCATTCTTACACGAGCGTCGAAGTAACAAGTGACGCCTCTACACGTTCGTTTTATACCCAAAAACTTCTGGGTAATCGATTCCGCGAACGCGACACAGACGGTTTTCGATTCTACTGGAGGGGCGTTCCGACGGCCGGGGTCGGGGGGGAGCGACGCGAGCGCTAGCTTTCACGCCTTTTTGTCGAGGCAAAACAAGATGGAGACTGATAAGCGCCGACACATCGAGGCCATTCAGGTAAGCCAGAAAACTCTGCAGCAGCAGCAGCAGCAGCAGCAGCAGCTGTACGGACCAGAAACCCAGGGGACGGCCTTTTTTGGTCCCCGATTTTTGCCGTGATAGCCGTAGGTATCGCGAAAAGATTGCTCACGGTAGTTGCGGTTACACACTTGTTGGAATCTGGTTGAACTGCCGTCCCTGATACGAGTCTTACTACGGTAGCCCCCCCTAACTTTTCTTTAACGAAACCGCCGGTTTCAAAACCAGCTCCCGGTCGTATCTCCTGGAATTACGGTGTCCCTCAACACCCTCCCAGACGTCATCGATCGATAGACCTTTGCACACAAGAAAACATATGGATACTTTTCTTTCAATAGTATCCTTCCTTGTGTCGAGCAGCCATGAAACGTCTTTTGTTAACGAAAATCGCTGGTTTTTGGGGGGGACTGTCGTAGAATCAGTTATACGTAGTGTTACCTGCAGGTATAGTGCACTTGCTTGGCTTTGTTTTCTGAAACATGGGAGGGGGGAAAGTGTCGAAACTAACTTGGCTTTTCACGTGTTATGACCCGGCTCGCGGGTTGGCCCAGAATGTTATCAAAGTCCCACGGGTCGGGTCGGGTCGGGTCGGGTCGGGTCGGGTCAGCAGGTTTGCAAATCTCGCGGGTCGGGTCGGGCCACTCCTTTTCTTCTTTGTAAAAGTCTCACTTTTACTTTCAAGAATCTGGGCAAGCCGTGGTTACAGGTGGGTTCGCTTCTCTCCCATCGGTGTGTGCCTTCGTTTGTATCGCGCAGAGGGGTCATTCAGCATTCCCAACGCTCGTCGATTTTTCATCGAATTTTTCTAACTCGCTCGCGCTCTTGCGCTTGCTTTCTACTGATAATTTTTGGACAAGAAAACGTCGTCCGAGTATGTTGTAGTATGCGCTCGAGGGAGGTCGAACCAGCCACGTCGACCATTATATTAGTCACGAGGCCAACCCACTAGACCATCGGGAACGCCGACATGACCCGACCCGGCCCGCGAAAAAGTGACCCGTCCCGTGAAAAGCCCTGGAAACGAAAGGATACCATCACAGCATCGGACACACGGGGCAGCCTAAACTGTCGGGAGGGGGCATGTGTCCCGAGCGCCAAGTAGGGAGATAGATGCCAGTTATCTCGCCCATGTTTTTTGGGTCTAACCTACTTGGAAGTTGAGTGGGAACGTTTCCGCGTTGGTAAAATGATGGCTGGGGTCCAGGCTGGGGGCTACGTTTAACAGTGTGTACCCCAGTTTCGGAGCACCCGAGACACGAGCCTCGGTAACTTAAGAGAGGCCAAATCGGCATGTCCCGCCATGCTGTAACGTCACATGTTGCTCCACTACAGACAAGAACAATGTGTCGCTAAGAACGCCTGTGTCGGCTTGTCACGGGGTGTGCTTGAGTCGGGGTACCAACTAGTCGTCAAGCCCAGGTCGACTCGCAGCTCTAACTCATGGGGGTATTTTACACGTTGAACTATTAATAGTGCTGCGGCAGAGGCACCGTCACCTGAGGGCACTGCAGGAAGCACAATAAGGGGTGGTATTGATGGGCGGTACAAGGTTCCCCTTCGCGATGTGGCTGGCTTGAAACCCCGGGGGGGGCGCAAGTGAAAATGAGAAACACAGGAACGTTCCAACGAACGATTCTAGGTACGATAACATATTGTCCTATGTACGACCTGCGGGGAGCATGATGACACTTCCTATGGCTGTACGGTCGTCCTCGACGGCTGATACTATCCACCGTTTTTCACGGGTCGTGATCCGACCCGTGGATCGGGTTAAGATACTTTTGTGCATCCAAGTATGTGTATGCAAGAGTCGACTCGAGTTGACCGGGGAAGAAAATTATGAACTTTCAAAGATATACATCAAGGAACGCGCCGTGGTGGAGGGGGGGGGAGGGGGGGGGGGGGGGGTGCTATGTGACCCGGTGCTATGTGACCCGGGATCTGAGCTAGGAAGAGTGAAAGAGTTGGAGACGTAGGTGTGATGGGAAAATAACATAAGATATTGGAGGGATGAGCTAATGATATACCAATATTGAACTACTGATGTTATACCAGTGGAATTCTAACCATGAAATCGCCCACCGCCTCTCCCACCCGCGATGCTCGCGACCTCAAACACTGCCAACACTACCTGGAGCTGTCAAACCACCCTTTTCGGGCTGTCATACCCCGAAGGGGGCTAGTATTTAGGTTACGTAGATACGAGGCATTGAAGGAATGAAGTGCTACTATTATAATGATACTATTCAAGTAATTCTAGGCATGACGTCGCCGACCTAACATCCTCACCCGTGATGCGTCGCGACCTCAAGCATTAACACTTACCACCAGGACATGCCGAGTCCCCACCGCTTAGGCCCGCCGTATGCGCGGGGAGCGCTAAGATCCGGGGTCACCATTTTCTCACCGCCAGAACGACCCACACTCTAATACCAAGTAATTTGTCCCTAAACACAGGTGCAGTGTTACATACTCCAGGGAAGGAGAAATTTTATACCGGTAGCATTCTAACCACGACGTCGCCGACCGCTTGTCCGTCCCGCGACCTGATACACCGTCACCACCAGGCGATGTCGAACCACCCGTTCAGGCCTGCCATATGCCCGGAGAGCGCTAAAATCCACTCTGAGAGCAACAAGGGAAGCTTCCTCCAGAGGGTGGCTCGGGACGCCGCAAGGAAGGAGCACGAGGCTGGTCGCCAACAGGCGAGGAACGGCGTGCGGGAAGGGAAGCGGTTTTGGTTTAAAGAGTGAGCGTTTTTAAAGAAAAAAAGAAAAAGCAAACCTTAAGGGAGCATTTGTCTAAAACTTCGTCCTCGCAAGCTACCCTAGCTCTAGCTAGAGACACCACGAGAAAGGAGTACGAGGCTTGCCGCCGGCAGGCAAGAATGAGCAGGCCCGGGAGGGGGGCGGAGGTGTACTCTTGTCATGCATGGCTGTAGGCGTAAGACCGTAGACCCTCGGGCGGGGGTGTAGTCATGGTCATGGCCGTAGGGTTATTCTTAAGGCCATACACCCTTGTATCAAGACGGGGCAAGTCGAGTTTTCACCAAGCGGAAGAGGAGGGGTGGTTTGAACAAGCTTGAGCCTGTTGCCCTAGGGTATTCGTTTTGTCTCTCTCGTGCAAACCCCGTTTGATGTTGGAGTTGCCTTGTTGGTTTCTTGTTTTATTTCGTTTTGTTATTTTGTCCTCCGGTGGATGGGCAAAAAATAAAGGTTACCCTAACCACTTTTCCACGTATCAGATGTATCGTGTGTCAAGTTAACCCGGCTGCATGGCACAACGGTGCTGCATTGTGCCAGCTTGATTTTCCCAGCGCTAGCTCCGTCTTGTTTCTCACGTGTAATCCAATTTAGCCACGCCTTTCGGGGATGTGGACATGTGTCCTACCTACAGCCGGGTAGTTTCCAAACTCGTACCTTATCGTTGGAATATGACCGTTGTGACATGATCGTTAGAATATGACCGTCGGGATACAGCGTTGGGATATGACCGCTGGGATATATTGTTGGGACATGACCGCTGGGATGTGACCGTTGAGACACGACCGTTGGGACATATCGTTGGGATGTGACCGTGATAATATAATCATTGGGATTGCAGGCGTCCGGAATGCACGATCCAGGCTGCACGCCCAAGCCGCAGATTACCGCCCGCTCGATCATCCTCATGCTACTGTGTCGGGTGGCCAACATTCTAATCGTTAACTACATATCCAAACCGTATGTAACTGCCCTGAAATCGCGAAACAGCACCCCAAATCGTACGTAACCGTTGGGATATGACCGTTGGGATATGACCGCTTGGAATTTCAGGCGGCGGGAATGCACGATCCGGACTGCACATTCAAGCCGCAGATCACAGCCCGCTCAGCCACCCTCCAGGGTCGGAGCGTGATGGAGCTTAGCAGGGGTGACCAGTTGAAAAGAGAAACCACGAAGCGCCTCACCCGACTTAGGGCAGAACAGGTGCGACACTCCCACCACAGTCTTAAGGGCCGTTTCTAATACCGCAGAAATAGCTCGTTTTTTTGTTCTTCTATTTTGACAAGTGTTTAGCAAAATAAAATGCCAAGTTTCCCGTATAATTACCAACTACCCAGCTTGCAAAGATGAGTATTGACCCTAAATCGTCGAACTCGCAGCTGACGTCCTTGATTTTTTTTTTATAAATTGCCAAATTTCCGTATGTTCGCCACACGTTTTCGGGGCACATGTCACTTGTCCTTCCATGGCAGAGGTACGGACATATTATTTGCTACGAGGTGTGAAGTTTGCTCCTTCTTTTTTTTGCTGCTTGCAAGACGTAGCCAACTTGGCATTTTTTCTTGTCTTGCGTGTCGCCGAAAACGCCCCCAACCATCGTCAAATTATGTGTCTAGTCTACGCACGGCTACGTCAGAGATGCACGATCTGCCTTCTGAGGTTGGTTGCTAACATGGCGAGGAACTATGTACCCCACCTAAGGACTTAAACTTGAGAGAAAAAGAAGGAGTGCTTTCAGCCGTTGTGATGAGCAATGCCATGGCCTAGGTACAAAAGCGAAAAACGCTGCGAAACAAGACCAACATGCCGGCTGTGTTGGGTTAATAGCCCCTTTAGAGTCCCCAAATACCTCCCTATACCGACTTCAAATAAATTTGTCAAGAGAAAAGGGTTTCCACTTTGAAAGGCGTTGAGGGGCCCCGTCATTCACAAAGCAGTTTTCCTTGCGGGGGCTGATTCTGTCGTGGCTCTATCGTAGCGCGGATCTCGAGTGTGTTCGTTCGGGATGGCACCGAGCGGTGTCGGTACTGCCAGAATATAATCCGGTTGCCTCCCGAAATTAACCACCGAGCATACGGACTTCCAAAATTTATCCGGTTGCCTCCCAAAATGAACCACCGAGCGTACGGACTTCCAAAATTTAGCTCGGTGTGAAGGCACCGCCTGCTGAGAGACAGGTTTAAAAACGCCAGCCGATTGCTGTTGATAGAGCCAGCAGGGCTGTGAGCTGGCTGGCTACACTAATAGTGTACTAATGGTAAGTCGTCGACTTAGCTACTGGTTACTAGTTGGCCAGATACTTTTTAATACATTAGTACTATATGTATATAAGTTACAGTGTGTTGCCGTGTATTACTGTGTGTTACGGTTTGTTTTCGTTCGGAAATTAGCGGAGGTTTGCGTCTTTGCATTCGACCGACGCGCGCGTGGCTGAACGTGTGGTATTTACCACCGGTACTAATGACGAAGTCAGCCACCTCGGCGCCTTAAGAATAAACTTAAGAGCCAGGTTAAGCGTTGCAACAATGTGCTGTCTTATTTTGTCGTCGATTGTGTGCAGGAACTGTTGGCGGACACAACGTTGGAACCGACCGGGGGTCAACGCCTCTGAGAGGAAGAACAACGTTCCGACCGAGGATTAACGCTGCTGAGACAAGGAAAAACGAAATGTGTCGAAGCTTACAAACCGTTTCTCTTCACCGTAACAAAAACACTACACTAATTTTAAGTTAGTTTTATCCCACAAATGTAGGTAAAGTTCTGCTGGAAACTCGTTTTGGGCGACATTATTTCTTGAATTTAGTGCAGGGGGGGGGTTGGGGGCTCTAAAGGGGTTACAGTGGGCGTCCCTTTCTTTTGGACACCTATGTAGAATGCTTTGTTTCCACGCGCGGTAATGCTGTACCCGAGATATGTCTTCTCGTCAACCGATAACTAGAGCCATGTTAAGCCTTACAACAATGCGCTGCGTAATTCTGTCGTCGATATTGTGAAGGAGCTGTTGGTGGACACAACGTTCCGGCCGAGGATTAACGCCGTTTCGAGGATGGCGGTCTCCAAGCTTAAGGTTTTGTCCGACCCCGGCAATTACATCGCCACCGTCGAGGTAAGCCTGTGGAACGGCGATGTGGTAAAAGGTCTTGAACATGCTTTTGTGCTGATGGTAAGGATTTAGGAGGGTAGTTGTCCGTGTGACCATATTGGTAGAATGTTCTTGTACCCTGGTAACACTCTCCCGTCCTCCCGACGACGCCGTTTGTGGAGGAATTAGGAGCGTATCAATCCGTTTGGCCATTGGCAAAGGGTTAACCAAGTGCCTACCCAAACCAAGCCTTGTAACGCTGAACTACTAATACTATTGGCGTCATGCTCATGGCTTCAAGGGCAACCATTTTTTTTCCCCAAGTCCTTAACATGAGAAGCTCAATGTGCCTCGTCTAAATCCCGATTTTGAAAAGAAAAAAGAAAATGTGTATGTCCAGATGAAAAAAAGAATCCCGTGGGCTAGGCATACAACGAAAAAAAGGTCAAAACAAGCCCACGCCTTTGAACTCGCTGCTGGAACAGTGCCATCAGACCCCGAACATCGCTCCCTCCGCGCAATAAACAGCACCATTTTCATGGTTAAGTCCCATCAGTCGTTCCGGCGGCTTGAGGGGCAGTGGGTGGTGAGAGGAGCGTTGGAGAGAGCGACGAGAGAGGTGGAAGGGAGTAGTATTTTATTTCTCTCCCCTAAAAATACAACGCAGAAAACACGAGCATCTGGCCCAGCCGCTGCTGCTGGGCAGCTAGTAGCAACAGCACATTGTCTGTTCTCGTGTTCTACCGGTCTGCCGGCACTACCCCGTGCTGTACCCACTTGATATTGCCGCCGACGCGATCAACCAAACGCTGCCATGCAGCTGCAATCAGCGTCGATTCCTCAACGACAGAAGATGAACCAAAACGCCCTCCTACTTAATTATCTCTCGCCACAAAAGACATGTTATCATTTGTTTGGTCCCTGAACTATTCTTTGTTCGGTTGCGGAACTAATCATCTTCTCCAGTTTACATTCTTTCGCGGAAAAACGTGGCTTTTTTTTGTTTTTTCTCTCCTGCCAGTCACTCCGGCGACTTAAGGAGCAGTCGGTGGTCAGAGGGGCGTTAGAAAGAGCGGCGAAAGAGGTGGAAGAGTGTACGTTTGCACCCAAAACCACGGAATGCCCTGCCTACATCTCGGTGAGAGAGAGGAAAAACAACAACCTATCACGCAAAAAGATGATAATTTTTGTGTGGCTCTTTTTAGTGCACAGCTTTGGCTATGTAACAAGCGTATGGTCGGAAAGGCGAGAGTTTATGCCGTTTTATTGTTTCGTAACATTAGCTTAGTTTAGCCTAGAAGGACGCTAAGGACCGGCATGCGTGTGTCGTGTTGTTGTTGTATACCGTGTTGGCCTAGTTATCAAGCGCGGTCGACGGGTGCGTATTCTCTTCCTTGCTTATTTTTCTCTCTCGTTTCCCTTTCTTTATTTACTTTTTTCTACTCGGATTTGTACCCTGTTGGGCTTTCTTGGTGGTATATGGTACTCGGTTTCAGCTGCGAGTATTGAAACGTTTGTACCAGTACGCGCCTGATATGTACGTACGCTGGCTTACGATTTTCACGATTAGTTTTATTTATTTGTTGGCTGACGTACGACTTGCATCACCTATGATATGTACGTGCACCACTTTTTATTGTTTTTTTCCTGGGTTATTCTTCCACTTCAGATTGACTGGAGCCTGTCCTGTGACCACAGACTTGATCACGCGAGTTGATGCGAGAACAATAGCACCAGCAACCACCGACAACGGCATCGTCTTGCTACTTCTTGAACAGATCCCGCCTCCCAAAAGTCGTTCGCACTCGTATTTTTTACCAACCCCGAACACGTTTTTCCCAATCGCGTGTGTTTCCTACCCACGTCATATTCCTTGCCTCTTCTCGAACAACAGCGGATCGCTCACAGCATCTCGGCGTCAAAAGCTGCCGCGGGCAAGCAGAAAACGCGGGTCAAACCGGATTGGCGATGACGTTGTTGAGGGCGTTTTCGCACGTTTCAATGGCGTGTTTGTCGCGGGTTTCCCGTGTTCCAGTAGGGCATGTGTGGGAGAGGGAGAAAGGAGAGGGGTTCCCCGGGCATGAAGCATGCGCGGGTTAAAACCCCGATCTTCGTCGAACCTGATTGGCGACGACCTTGTTGTTAAGGGTTGCCCAGGATCCAGCGACGTTGCTCGGATTCTTTATGATTCAGGAAGGCGTTTGTGGAGAGCAGTGAAGGGGTGAGGAGCTGCCCCTAGCCAGAGCAAAAAAAACGAAGGCCAAGTCGGATTGGCGATAACGCTGTTGTTTGGTGTTACCCATATTCCAGTAATGGCCGTTCCTAACGAAGTAAAAAAATCACGATTCGTGACGAAAAATTCGCAATCAATCGGGATATTTGTAAGGTGGCGTTGTGTCACGTTTTCGAAACAGAAAGCACTTTGTTTTTTTTGTCACGGATCGCGATGTCAACTTTTTATCAATTTCGGTGGAAATTTTATAAACTTTTTTCGTTTGTTACGATTCGCGAGAATTTGTCCCTCTTTTTTTTTTTCGTGACATTTTTGCTTTTTTTTTTGTTAGGAACGACCCGATAAGGCGTGTGTGGGAGGGGGAGGGGGGGGAAGGGCAGGGGGGCAGGGGGTGCGTTGGGTTGGTGTACCAGCCAAAAAAAATTGGGGTTATAATCGCGATATACGCTCGCTCCCGTTGTCTAGTAGGGGGGGGGAGGCAGGGGGTTAGGCGTGCGGCGGGTTGGCGCACGAGGCAAAAGCTAGTGAAGTTATAATTACGATGTACGCTCGCTTCCGTTGTTTGCTAATGCTAGGGGGGGGGGGGGGGGGCAGAGGCGAGGGATGCACGCACAAGTTTTGTTTTTGTTACATATTTTGTAGCCAAACCGTTTCTTTATAATGTTTTGACATATTTTGTGGGGGCGGTGATAGCGCTAAACGTGGGTGGGTAGTTGCACCTTTGAAACTCACGGCTGACAGACGTGGTATACATGTGCACAGGGCTGGGGTAGGAAGAAACAGGGTTTTTCGCGGATTGTGTCGAGTTGTGTCGGGTCAGGTCGGGTCGGGTCGGTCCGATCTGTGACATTTGATGAACTCCTTACCCGACCCGATCAAAGCTGTGTGATTTCGAACATCTTTTGACCCGACCGGCCTCGAACCCCCGGACTTTTAAAACGTATTGACCCGATCTGAGGGTCGAGTCATCACCCGCCAAAGCCTAAAAGAGGTATACCGAGGGGTGAAAGCCGGTGTGTATTCGTACCTTACCGCGATTTCGGTTGTACTGTGCTTCCAGCGGGTCTCTGTGATTTGTCAGTCGATAAACGAGATTGTAAGTTGATACCTTGTAACGTCTACGGGACCTGGTACTTGACAGGTGGGGTGGGCGCGTCGTGTAGTTTTGCGCTTTTTTGTTTGGCGGTGTCTGTTGTTAAAATTAAAAGATATACCTCTGCTGTGAAATCGAGTTTTTGCGGATAACCTATTACTACTACTGTTATATTTTAAAAAATGAAAAATACACTTTGATTTTTTAGCTGTGAGATCGACCAAAAATTGATCTTTGATCAAAACTCAGCCTTGCAAGCTGCGTGTGATACTTCGATCGCGTGTGTTACGGGGTGTGTATCTCGTAAAGGATACAGGTCGGCGACTCCCCTGCTAATGCCAGGGTCAACAAGACTAAGACCTTCAGCCTTGTACTGCGCACGGAAATTATACCACCCGCATTGAGGGGGACAAAACCAGACATCTATTTGTGGCGTTCAGTTTGCATATAACAAATAATTGCCATAGTGTGAGTTAACTCTTGGAGTGGGCTACTTGGGTCTACCGGGTTGGTACGCAAGTTCCTGGGTACTCCCTGTACATGTGGCAGGCCCAGCGGAGATCCAGACCAGGCCCGATGCTCGGGTTGTTAGTGCTGTCGAGTCATAATGGAACATGCGGTGGACGTCGATCGCTACTGTTCCGAAGTGATCTCTCTTCTGCTTTTGGTGTGATGTAAAGAAAGGCACATTCACACACCTGTAGTAACCTGTCGCCCCGGTGGCGTATCAGGTTATCCTCGAGCCTGGTATAGGTCAGTTTCGTGAGTTCGAGCCCCGCCGAGTGCATACTCGTATAAATTCGTTGGGATTTTTTTCTTGTGCACAAATCGACTTGCGGAAAGCGCGAGAGGGTGAGTTAGCAACACTCGATAAAAACTCGACGAGCAGCGGGATTGCTGGACCCTATTCGCGATAAAAGTTTAGGGCAAGCACCGGGGAGGAGAAGGGTCGACACCTGTGACCACGTCTTGTCCAGAAGCTGGAAAGCAGAAGTGTGAGAAAAAGAGGAAAAAAAAAAAAGTGATCGAATGAAAACCGACGAGTGAGATCTGGCGTTCTGCATCAGACGTCGGACGTTGCACACTTGATCCAAAAGCTCTTCGAACGCCCATCTCACACACTACCAGGGAATGCACGAACTAAAGCGTGGACCCAAAACGCCAGACCCCCGCACTCCTATGGATGGAAGCTCTCGCGCTAAAACAGATTGATCAAAGGCGCGTGTGGCCGTGCAGATAGCCGATTGTTTTTGCTATTCCAGAGAGCCTCCATGGTCATTTCTGCGTAGAGCACATGAAGGCCACAAAAAAAAAGCTCACCTGTAAACGGGTTGGGGAAGGTCGGAATTCATATCGTGAAAGGCACGGAACGACTTCCTCCATAAATTGAGAAAACTGTTGTGAACATTAATCGCGGCTACAACTAACGAGAAATTCCCGGATGGGTCGACCCCTCCGAAGAGTCGACGTGTTAGAACGGGCATCACTAAAAGCGTGAGCCGCACATCACCATCAGTTTCCTCGGCACGCCCTACTATGGTAGATAGAGCACATGAGATCGCTACGAAGCAAACCTGGACGTGGTAGCATTTCGACCGGGTACAATACGACGCGCACCGTCGGCCAGCAGACGTTGAGGTGCGCGTAAAAAAAAGGGCGACCTTAATCGAGTGAGCGCCTTTCGATCAAACGCAAAAATGCCGCTACACCGAAGTGTAAACCCTTCTCCAGGTTTGATTGGTTCTTGGTTTTAGACTTGCACCCATCCTGCTCTGTTTTTCCCATTCATTAGTCTATGTTTTTTTGCTGGATATGGAGCATTAAAGAAGACGCGTAACGCTTGTACGAGTACCATGTTTCCCCCCAGTACTACTCGTTACGTGGACGAAAAGGCCTGATCTGCTGCTGTTTTATGCCCTTTGAAAACAAGTAGGCCCAAATGTTTGATAATAATAGTACAAAGGGATATAAGCGTACATGCGTTGTACTTCGATCAGACGGAAAAACGCCAAAACGAAGTGGAAACCCTTCTCCAGATTTGGTTGTTTCTTGTTTCTAGACTGACACCCATCCTGCCCTTTTTCCCGGATAATAATTAGTCTATGCTTTTCACTGATATAAACCTACATGCATTGTCTTTCGATCAAACGGAAAAACGCCAATACGAAATGGAAACCCTTCCCCAGATTTAGTTTTGTTTCTTGTTTCTGGATTTAAACCCATCCTGCTCTTTTTCCCGAATAATAGTTAGTCTACGAAGTATGTTTTTTCGCTGGAAAAATGACGTAAAATAAACTGTGTGACGTTCGTACGAGTACCATGGTTGACGCGGGCTACGATAGAGGTATACGTTTCTTTGGCGAAAATGGTTTCTGAGTGACGGGGCTCCTTAACCTGGGCAAAATCGTCGGGAAAAAAAAAATAGGCCTTTTTTTTTGCATGATGATTCTCGCTGTGTGCCTATAGGCTACGTCATTTTTCATCCGGTATGTAGCGGTTTTTAAGCTCCAGATAGATTGAGAATCCTCGGGAAAATTACAACAACGGTTGGTGCACCTCTTTCGTAGCGCGCGTCGTTTCCCCGCACTACTGCTCGTTGTGCTGAAAACAGGCCTATCGTGCCGCTTTTATGCCATTTAAAACCAGTTATGCCAAATAGTTGCTGTAAATAGTACAATGCAATGGATACAAGCCGAGTCTTTTTACGAGTCGGGTCACTACGCGTGGGTCGGGATGACCCGACCCGACCCGACCCATGACATTTGAAAAACGGCTGACCCGACCCGTCCTGGCCGGTGATATGTTTTGAACCATCTCCTGGCTCGAACCGCGAGATTTCGGCAACCTCTTCACCCAATCCGCGGATCCGATCATAACCCGTGAAGAGCCTTGATATAAACCTGGATGTGTGTCTGTCGTTCAAGCGGGAAAACGCCACTTTACTGAAGTGGAAACCCTTCTCCGGATTTTCTTGTTTCTTGTTTTTAGGCCGAAATTCCTCCTAGTGTTCCCCAAAACATTGAGTCTACTCTTTCTCCTGGATAAAAGAGTTATATCATGCAAGAACACGTCCCCCCCCCCAGTTTTACTCTTTATGCTGAAAAAAGGCGCAGTCTGCTGCTTTTATGCCCTTCGAAACCAATTATGTCTAAACAGCTGCCGTTAACAGTATACACAACGTATGTAAGCCTATGTACACGCATGCATGTCACTCAAGCGGGAAGACGCCACAACCGAAGTGGAAGCCCTTCTCTAGGCTTGGTTGTTTCAAAACCCCAGCGATCGGCTTTTTTTCTGTCCTCCATCAAGCAGTTTGTTTTTATGCTTTCTCGAATCTTGCGACAATGGCATACTTTACACCAAAAGGCTCTAAACAATCATGTGGACCTACTTTCAAATTTCGCAGAAGCAACATTAAACCTACATAGCGCACATGCGAGAAAACGAGAAATCAACGGTCCAGACAGGCGAAAAAAAAATGGTGAGCTGAGTGGGTCACAGTCTACCCAACAGGGAGCAAGGTCAGACATTTGGGCCATATGGCTAGCAACAAAAGTTAGCATAGCGCAAGCCTGCGACCGCATCAAACTGGCGTAGCCCATGCCGGCGACCACATAAAACTGGCATAGCCCATGCCAACGACCACATCGAGCAATGCAGTTGCCTGCAGGTGTATGCTTTATAACCCGCTCTCGTACGTCTTCGCTCGAGCGGTTGCGGATCAAAAATACTCAGTAATGCTGGTGTCATCAATGTTGTAGCCTCGCTTCCGTTCCAAAAACATGCGAAACAGAGTGACGGAAATTGTGCGGTAAACATCACGTACGTGATGTCTACTGGTACAGCTTCTTCGGATCGAAACAGAAACTCGAATCATACGAGTGAGCGGCTGGTTGTCGAAAGAAAGGCTTCAAGCTGCTCCTAACCCAATTCCGCTCTGGCGAGGCTGGCATTTCCCCTTTTTGCGCATAATATTATGCTGCGGTAAGGGGACACCCAGTTTTTTCCTAGTTTAGTTCCCCGCTGGAGGAAGCTCTATAATTCACCCAATACTGACTTTAGATTAAAAAAATGAAATTTCAATCCCATGAAGACTCCCATGGCCTACCAGTAGGCATACCAAGAGTAATTTGCAAACAAAACGGCAGTTCCTAGCGATGTTTGGGGTATAGTGTTGCTCGTTTGTCGGCAAGAAACATTTGGTCGAAAAACGTGCTACCCCTTTAACGTAGGAATAGTCTTTTGAGCTTGTCGCCCTTCCTCCGACAGCCGAAGACTACCGGTCTTCCTAGCATACTTTAGCACGGGGTGCAAAAATAAAAAACAGGACCACGACTACGCGACCGCGACCGAGTTGCCACTGTCTCCGGCTTTGGAGTCAGGTTTTTCTCCACGTCCGTGGCAGGGTCGAGGGGTGGCCCATGACCTCCGCCATGCCTACGTTAGGCCCATCCCCCCCAACTCTGTTAGCGGGCGGTGCTACGAATATACGAAGGAATGTCCTTGTGCTCTCCACACCCGCCTCTAAAGTACAGATGAAAAAGCGCACGTCCCAGCAGTGACCATGTCTCCAACAGCACAATGAGTGAATGTACACAGCGACACCCCGCACATGAGACATGATTCACGCGCGGAAAGCGTTGCAAACCGGCTGATTCTTATATATGTGTCCCTCGCTCCCTCAACTCTATCAGCTGAGCGTTTCTACGAACGTTGTGTGTTAAAAAGAACGTACCGCTTTTGCTCGAGGCATACTCTCTTCTTCCTCTCCACCCCACCTTTCTACGGTGCAGACGAACAGGTGTCCCAACCAATTTACCAAAAGGTGCTGCTCTTATCGTACTACGCGTCAAACGCGGCTTAGTTTTAGACCCACACTGATACGAATGAGCGGGATCGCCGTCTTCTACAAGATCCCCTCATTTTGCTTTATGGTCTGCGTTTTAATATTCAAACCATTGTTGCATCTGCCACCCGACCAATCAATATGCAGCATGAGATTCAACGTCGATTACTGAAGAAAATTCCCAAGAAGAATACCAAGCCAACGGAGTTATGAAGAATTCAGTCCGACAATACCTAGCATGATAGGCTTCCGACTCCGTAAATCTCTCACAAACATTCCCCCTCCTCCCCCCCCCCCCCGAAAAAAAAGAAGAAAACCCAAAGGGAAACCCCAAAAAATGAAATGTAAATGAGAAACACAACACCATCATCATCATCATCATCATCATCATCATCACATCATCATCAGCCACAAACACCTAAATCGAATTGACAACCGAATTGAAGAGCGGTAGTTCCGACCGCTCGCTCCCAACCAATGCACCACCACCCGTATAGATGATGCCGACTTACAGCAAGCAACTCCCAGGGACACAGACGACCCCTATTTTTTGCGGAAGGGGCGCACCAAATCATTTCCTCCTCTCTTCGCCTGAGGAGCTCTGTACTCCACCAAAAAATGGACCCTGAGAAGAAAAAATGTGCAAAGCCCGACGAAAAATCCCATGGCCTAGGATGTAGGTACATCATAACTTTTTTTTTTTATACAAAACGAAAATAATATTTTTCACTGATTTCGGGTAGTTCCTCGTTTATCACCCAGAGCTCGCGTTTTTTTTTTTTTCTCGAAGTGCTACCCTTATCGTAGCAAGCGTCCCTTTTTGCACACCGGGTGTGCAACTTGTTTTTGCACACCTCCACGCTGCTCCCTCGCGGCACCTTGACTCCACCCGACCCGATCCCATCCCGGCCCAAACCTCCCAACAGACGAAAAAAGTAGCACCACCATCAGGGGGCGCGAACCAAAAAGATACCGATTCGCACCACACTACAATTCGCAAGACCCCCACAGGGGGGGTGTATACTACAACCATACAAAACGAAAAATGTGTCTTTTGTTGTTGTAGAACTCTTACGTAAATACCAACCCAATAGTCGCAGATTGTTTTTCGGTTCGACATGGTGGCGAGTGTGGTATCGTTTTCTCTCTTGGTCGTGTTCTCTTGGCACCATATCGGTCTTGCCGACTTACAGTAAACAACTCCCTGGGAGCAATAAGCGCCCGAGCGATGCTTGACAGGGCTGCGCACTGGTACGGTAAATACTGCCAGTGCCTTAAAAAACTGCCTGTTGTATACTACTGGCAACATCTATTTACTGATCGAGCCCACCAGTTACCAGGGCAGGTTATATATTACGCGTACGTCCAAGAAACACGCCATATTTCATCACCGAAACCCATACAAATGAGTGCCGGGAGGAGAGAGAAGAGAGCTCGCTTCGCTCGAATTCAGTCTGCTGACGCAGCCCAGTATACTGGTTGCTGACGCAGAAAGTATAAAATGTACTGATCGGAGCTACCCGTGCGCAGCCCTTACCGTTGACGATCATACTATTTTGAGAAACCGAGGCTCGTAACCTGTTGGGAAAATCGAGGCTCACAGCCTGTTGGCAACATCGAGGCTCACAACTTGTTGGGAAAAACGAGGCTCACAACCTGTTGGGAAGTCGAGGCTCATAACCTGTTGCGAATATTGAGGCCTATAACCTGTTGGGAAAACCGAGGCTCATAACCTGTTGAGAATATTGAGGCCTATAACCTGTTAGGAAAACCGAGGCTCAAAACCGTCATCTGTTTTTGCCTCGTTTTCGAAACCGTCATTTGTTTTCGCCTCGTTTTCCCTTTAAACTCCCCCAAAGGGTCAGACGAGAGCCCTTGCACTTCCCGCCGCACGAGAGATCCTACGCTAAGCCTCAAGTATTTTGTCTCCAACCGGGCGGGTACGTTTCCAAAGGGCGGGATGCATCCGACCCACTTGTACGCGGCCTCTTGCCAAATTTTCAGCTAGAATACTGTTATGACGCACGCACGCATGCTACGATAAGCATGGCATCGAAAAAATTTAAGGCTCTTCCTCACAGGCGGAGCTCTCCACCTCGCCCAAAACTCGATCTCACAGCTACGTACATCACACTTTTATTTTTGTTCAAGTAAAAACTGACTCTTGAGCAAAAAAACGAAACCGCGCCCAGCGTCTATGAACAATCCCACGGCCTCGTGGGTATAAAAACGAAAAATCAGCTGCCAAACATGAGCGGTGTGCCAAACATGAGCGGTGTGCCAACCGCATATATTTTTTGCGCATCCTGAGAATGAGGAACCCCTCCGCCAGTCATAAATGTTTCGATCCCTCCCAAAAACATGCTACTCCGTATCGCCGCTCACGATGAGTCTTGCTGCTGTCGTCGATCAAGCGTCCTCGGGCTGAGCATCGTCTCCTGCTGCTTCATTTCCATCGTTTTGATATATTTTTTTATCAGAAAATAAAAATACACTACGTCGTACGACGTCTTTGTGAGATCGTTGATTTTCGTCGAAGCTCATTTTTGTTTTCCTTGCCATCCGACGATGTGCAGCATGAACTGTTAATAGCTTCAATGTTGCCCACTCACAATCACTTCCAGAAAGTAGAACAATACCAAGGGAAAATTACCCCCGCGAAAAGGTAACCTACGCAAGAAGTCTACCTCCCTTCTGTACCTAGTTCCGGCATATCATCGATCCGGTTTATCTTGTGGTCGATCACCCCTCCTCGGGCTGATGACAGCTGCTTTTTCTCTCCCTCTTCGCTCATTAATCGTCAAAGTTTGTGAAAACAACCCAGCAGCTCGGTACGTCGCTCACGTCTACTTAGGTTTATCAGAGCTGATTTTTCTCTCGCATTTCGCTTATCGTGCACCCGTTCTTTCGACGCGCTTTTTACAATATTACGGGAGACCATAAAGAGTAATCAGAAACCACGATAGACACCAAAGCCTATGGTTTATGTTCCCTTTTGTTTTACTAACCATAGTTGGTTCTGATTAACACCTTCCCTCGTTATAGTTGCGCTGCCGGTTTATTGTGGTTGTTTTAGCCGTCCTCGAGTTGATCAGAGGCGGTCTTTCTCTCTCCCACCGCTCACTCATGCGTCCTCGAGTTGATCAGAGATGGCCTTTCTCTCGTCCGGTTCATCGTCGTCGTTTAAGCGCCATCGAGTTGACCAGAGGCCTTCTTTCTCTCCCGCCGCTCATCTATCGTCGACGTCTGTTCACGACACGCTTCGGCAGGCCCAACCGAACGCAAGGCTCCCACCTCGACGCCACCGTAAGACACCTCCACAACAAAGAGGCGACACCAAAATCCTGCAGCAACAGGGCAATGTTTCTATTTATAGCCATTTTTCGACTATTGTTGCGGCCGTCGTTTCAAGGGTCCTCGAGGTGGTCAGATGTGTCCTTTCTCTCCCACCGCTCATTTATCGTAGATGTTTGGGACAGACTTTCCTGCTGCTCGGCCGGAAAGGCGGAAGAGCCCCCAGCTTTCTTGTGGGGGGCGGCCGCCACGTCTAGCAACCCCCACCGGGAAATGGAAGTTTTGATATAGAAGGGGGCTTTTTTCTTGTGCCCGGCAAGGGTAGTTCTCGGCTTGTCCTCGCTGGGACGGGGAACCTGTTGAGAGTAGGACAAGTGGTGGGACGGGAAGGATGGGATTATATGTAGTTTTGTTTTTGGCGTTTTAATTTGGCGAAACGTTTGTTTTTTCGCAACACACAGCTCGCCTCACACGTCCGATGTGTGTTTTCCGCATTGGTACACGGATATCCCCCCCTCGCGAAGTCTGCCTGGTCAGTGAAAACCCGGCGGGCTCCGTCCTGGCATTGTAGGCACGCGAGAGTCTATTGTCTTAAGACTATGGCTATGAACGAAATGAGTACGCCCTTCCCCCGCGTGGTCCACACCACAGTATCGAGAACCAGGGATTCTGACTAGCCTTGGTAGGAAGCTTTGCTACATATCCAAACAACCCAGAAGATGTGCTTCCAGTCCCTCCCCTGCATTCTTCCTCCCGGACCCCTCGCCCCTGACAACAAACACATAACTAAACAATTCAGTAACCACCTAGCCAACTAACCAACCAACTAACCCCACCAACCAACCAAGCAACCAAGCAACCAACCAAGCAACCAACCAACCAAGCAACCAACCAACCAACCAACCAGCCAACCAAGCAACCAAGCAACCAACCAGCCAACCAACCAACCAACCAACCAACCAACCAACCAACCAACCAACCAACCAACAAACCTGAGAAGCGAAGGCCGGGGCACCAGTTGGGCTGGGTTCCGAAACCGTTAGCATTTTTCCGGTCCCGTCTGCTCCGCCCACTCCGCCAGCTCCACCTGCTTCGTCTAAGCCCCCTGCTCGTGTGGTAGAAGGGACACACGATGCGGCGGTAGGGCTAATACCTGTTCCGCTTACTCTGTCTACTCCGGCTTTTCCGACCGCTATGGTAGTGGGAGTGACAGATGGTGTGATGGGGCTAACAACGGGACCGGCGGCGTCTTTCCTGGGAGCCACTGGTGATATGGACCTGGCTGCCGCTACCGCTGCCATTGTCGCTACGTCTGACGGCTGAAAAAAACATCAGGCGTTATGCAAGGCGGGTGGGGGGGGGGGCGGGGTAAGACGAGAGGGTTTGAAGTAAACATGAAGTACAATGGTTGGACGAGTGCTACGATAGAGGTGCACCACAATTTTTTCTCTTCAAGGTCAAGGTTCCTCAATTTTGGGAGGTTGAGACCGACCCCACGGCCTGTGTGTACAATGAGAATCATGCGAAAAAATGGCCTATTCTTATTATTTTTTTCCGACGATCGTTTGGGTTAAGGAGCCCCGTCATTCAGAAAACATTTTCGCCAACAAAAGGTAAACCTTAATATCTTTTATCGTAGCTTGCGTCGTTGATTTCATTTGGTAGTTATGGTTTTAATGTTTGCTCTTGAAAATGGAGTGCGCTGATTTGTTGATTTGCCGGTTTCAAGCTTCTCCAAAAAGGCACTAGCCATTGTTCGTGGTTTCGAAGGTTTAAAAGGTACGGGTGGCACGGAGGTGGCTGTCGCTACTGCCGCTTTTGACGCCACGTCGGATAATTGAATGGTTGAATGGTTGATCGATCAAAGACGGTAAGGGAGAGAAGGACGACATATATCCTAGGTGCATATTTATTGTTTTTCTGTTACAACCGGAGCTCATTGATTGATTGATTGATTGATTGATTGACTTGACGGGCTCAAGTTTTTCTATCGCAAGCGCAGTGCTTTCATTTCGTTGATTTGGCGGCTTCAAGTTTAATCCCATTAAAAGTGGAGTGCAACGATTGGCTGGCTCGACAGTTTCAAGTTTTTCGAAAGGAACAGGATATTGTTTGGGGTTTCAAGGTTTAAAAGGTAATGGTGAAACGCGTCTGGCTGCCGCTACCGCCGCCCATTGTCGCCACGTCTGACGGCTGCTGCAGAAACACCAGACGGTATGTGGGGGGAGATATTTGTTCTGTTAAAAAATGAGGCGTATTGATTGGCTGATTTGACGGTTTCTTGTTTCTTTCTGTTGAAAGTGTAGTGCATTGATTGGATGGTTTTGACGGTTTCAAGTTTTTTCGAAGGCACAAGCTAGGAGGGTGTTTGTGGGATACCGAAAATTAGTTTGGTTAGGCGTTTGGTAGGAAAACACACAAACGCAATACTGAAACCATCGCACATCACAATACAGGGCAACCCAAACCCAACCCACGAAAACTCAGCGACAAATATTGTTAGACCATTGTACATTTCAGGTACCATTTTTTTATTTTTACTGTAAGCTTTCGTAGGTTGGGCTGGCCCTGGGTGGTGACGCTTGTCGGTTTTAATACCGTTCTTGAATATTTTCCAACGCAGCATAATTTGGAAAGTCTCAAACGACTTATTGGCTAGCGGATGGGTGCGCAGGGGCGGGGGGGGAGGGGGAGATGAGAGTTTTTTTAATTAAAATGATCGCGCATGGATTCCGTGAGCGGAGACGAGAGCGAAGTTTTCTGTTGCAATTGAAATTGCATTGATTGGTTGATTGTATTGATGTTTTCAAGTTTTCACGGGGTACAAGCTGGTATTGATGGTTTTAGTTTTGTAACGACCCAAGCAGTTGTTCGCGGAAAACAAGAGAGTTTTCATTGTAATTGAAGTGCGTTGATTGGTTGGTTTGACGGTTTCAAGCTTGCCCGAAAAGCACAAGAGCTACAAGTACAACGTTTTTATCATTTTCGTCGTGCCGTCTTGTTTCCCTCTTTCTTTCCAATTTCCTTTTTTCCTGTTTGTATTTCTTATTCGTCTGTTCGTTTGTTTCTCTTCTTACTGCAAGCAGTCCGGTGTTCTGGCTTGCATGCTTTTGTTTTTGCCCGCGTGTTCATTGCCGTTGACACGGCATGGCCAAAGCGCCTTGCCGTTTTTGCAAGTGTACCCCGCAGTTTGTGACCAGAGAGCTCGTCTCCCTGGGGGGCATCGGCACGGGAGGACACTGGTTGTGCTGGATGTAGATTGGTGGAAATATCAGTTTAATGTGAAAACACACACGCGACTGTAGTGCTCGTGGAAATTTATTGTACCAAAACACACGTTTGTCGGAGCCATCGGCGAAACGGACCAGGCTGCTGCTACTGTTGCCATCGTCGCCAGGTCCGACGCCGCCTGGACTGTTCATCAGCGGTAGGGTTAGTTGGGTGCACGGGAAGTTGCCAAGAGTTTTTCTGTATAGAAATGAACCGCGTCGATTTGGTTGAGTCGACGGTTTCAAGTTTGTTCGAAAGACCCAGGTAAGTGTTGATGGGTTTCACGTTTTAACTCGTTTAGAGCCCCAAACAACCCACCTCCCTATACTAATATGAATATACTTTCGAATAGAAAGAAGAGTTTCCGGCTGAAAAGGTGTTAAAAGGCACAAGCAACAAGCGTGCGTGGGACTGCATATATTCAAGAGGCCCTTTCGGAAATACACGCAGCATATGTCGTGCTTTGCTTTCAACAGAAAAGGTACAAAAAAAAAAGGCCATCCCACGGTAGAGGCGCACCATTTTCGAACAAGTCCCTGAGCTCCTCGCATGAGGAGCTCAAAATCTCACCCGATACTGCATGACTTCGAAGGCATTTTCGTTCGCACAACCCGACCAAGCTTCTATGCCTTATTCCTAAAACAACATAATTCGAAGTATATACTCAAGGAATTACTTGATTAATGACTAACCGGTAGTTCCTCTCACGAGGAGCTCAATCGCCCAGGGACTTTTTGGCGCGAAAACTGCTTTTTGGCGCAAAAACTGCAACTCCCTCGTACCGTGAGATGACTAAAAAAAGGTACCGTACGAGAAAAGGACACAAGAAAAAAGGTACCGGTGACACGGATCTGGCCGCCCCTGCTTCGGCCATCGTCGCCACATATCACCAACGTCGATTACGAGTCCTGTAACTCCTTCATTACTGCAAAATCTCACACAAAATCCAAGTAACTTGCCACCCGAAACGCGTGTGCAGTTCCGGAGAGAATAAAAAAACGCATCCAATCACCCTGAACGTCCTGTGCAAGCTGCCGCTTGTGCCAACAAAAGGTGGTTGGGTTCTCTTACAGGTTAAATTTCGGGCTGTTGAGAGCCATATAGTTACAGCAGTAGGGGCAGGGTTGGGCTCAACTAGTGTTGGCAAGCAATATAATAAAGGGGCTGCCTTGTTTTTTTTTGCTGTTTGGGACTTTTGCTGCTAGAATAAGCACGTTCGCTTTCGCTTATTGAGTTTGTATGGCGCTTGGTATAGCATGCGAAACCAATAAAATATATACCAGGGTATGAAATTTTAGTATAGCTATACTAAATCCCATACAATTCATGTGTACACCACAACACACACTTATTTTTTTGTATAAAGGTGGGGAAACCCGCCTCACAAGTGGTTCTTGGTAGTACGCAGCTCAACTCTTTATGCGACTCGCCGAACACCTTACGGCGCTTTGCGCTCGGCGCAGGCGATTCCTTCCTGGCCGGTGAAAACCTGACGTGCTCCGTCCCGGCATTGTAGGGGTTCGAGGGTCTAATAACTATGTGATTAAGGCCACGGCTGTGCATGAAATGAGTACACCTTCCCCCCACCCCCCCCATCTTAGCAACCTCCCTATCTTAGTTTGTCTTGCCTGCCTCCTTCCACGACGTTTGTGGTAGCGCTTATTTTGCTGACGTAGGAGCTGCCGCCGGTAGTGTCGTTCTTCAGAACGTTCCGTCGACCGTTCCGTACCCACGCAGTCTGAGCGAGCGCGTGATGTGCTATGGTCAGTGCCGCTGGCGGCAGCGGTACCGGTGGCGTTAGCTTTGGCGTACGCCATAGCGCTGGCGTTTGCGTTGGTGTTTGCCTTGGCGCTAGTGTTGGCGGTATTTGGGTTAGCGATCGCGTTAGCGCTAGCGTTAGCGTTTGCGTTGATATGTTTTCTTGTGTGCGAGACAGTTCCGGAGGAAGCATTCGCTGGGGCGGTAGTTACGTTACGCTCGGCTCCGTCATCTAGCATGAGCTCCTGTTCCTGTCGAAAGGATTGCACCTTTTTTTGTTTCGGTCGTAGTGGGCGAGGCGGGGATGGAGGGGGCATAAGGGAGAAACGAAAACAAAAAATTACTATTAGAACGATGAAAATGCAAGGTTATTTTGGTGTGCAAAGCGTAGACACCCAAAAGTTATTTCTCCCATTACTTACCTAGAATGATGTTTAAAAACGCGGTGAGAAGCTGCTGAGAGCAAACGGCTTCTGATGAGGACCTTTTACGGTCGAGTAGTACGTACGCGAATGATAATGGGGTTTCCCTCGTTTTCGTTCTTCACGGGAATGCTTTTTTTTTATTGTGAGAGATTGGTATTGGAGCTCATGCCGCACATTAGTCGGATAGAAAACGTCACATTAAAACCGGACAACCTTTTGACCACGCCAAGCTGCTGAAGGCCAACCCGGCAAAACCTCCTGCACAACCACGGCCAAACCCAACCAAACACAACTCTGTACCAACCATGTGACGCGTGCTGCGATATAGGTACACCAACCATTGTGTTTTTCTGAGGTTTCCTCGATTTAGGAGCTTGAGAATTTTCCTAGAAACTGCTTTTTGGAGAAAAATAAAACTGCTACACACCGGATGAGGAAAAAAAAAATCTCATGGCCTAGGTATACAACGAGAAAAATGCCAAAAAAAAAAGTAACCTGTTTTTTAACGACGATGCTGGGTTAAGGAACTAGCTCCGTCATTCAGAAAAATAGTGTTTTCGCCAAAAAAAGGTACACCTCTATCGTCGCACGTGCCACGTGTGAGCTCTGAAACCACCTAGGCCACGGGATCACCGGGTCGCAGTTTGCTTTCGGTGTTGAGGTCAGGTAGCAGCGAGGTGTAGAGCGCTTCTAAATCAAGAATATCGTAATGTTTAGGCGCATCCCTGTCGTAGCATGCCCCACCAACAGGCCATTACAGTGCCCCCTCCCTCTTGGTTGGCGACGACGCTGTAAAACATGCCTGTCACTGCGTGAGCTACCCAACCAGGGTACCGTTTTTTCTTGTTGTTTGTTTTTGTTTTGGCGGTGACCATGATGGTTGTCGAGTTTGATCATATTGTACGGGGTGGAGAACCCTAACTCCGCACAAGGGGAAAGATCGCATCACGTAGTGTGAATATGGTAAGGCACCCACGAGGCAGTTACATAGCAATACCCACTCATTGCTGTCTCTGGAGTTGTCACACAAGAAAACATAGTATAACTCATTGGCGCTGTCATCCATAAGCAAGAAGGTAGGCACAAGGTGCCGAAGTCCGTCTTACGAGCGGTTCTTGGAAGGGTGCAGTTCACCCTCCATGCGACTCGCCGAACACCTCACGGCGCTTCGCGCTTGGTGCAAGCAATGTCTGCCTGGTTGGTGAAAGCCCGACGTGCTCCTTCCCGGCATAGTAGGGATGCGAGGGTCTATGGTCATACGACTACGGCCATTTCACAAACTGAGTACCCCCTCCCCCCCCCCCAATAGTGTCTGATGAACAGTGCCACTGCTCTTGATAGTGCTGGTGAAATCGCTTGGCACGATTGAAACATTGTGCGGTAGCTCTCGATAGCAACCTTATTTGCATTAACGTTTGTGCCCTAAACAGTGTCGGTATAATGTGCTGGAACATACCGACACTATCGAGCGCCCCACTGTATACCGAAGGTACGCGATCAATACCCTACACGTTTTTTTATCCTAGATTTTGCTGTCCAGGCCAACTCGTAAGATGTTGCACCCTCGACGACCTTCTGGGCATGCCGTGGTCACAGGTGTCCTCCATTCTCCCCCCCGGTACGCACCTTCATTTTCATCGCACATAGGGTTCAGCATCCCGACAGATGATCAACTACTTTTTATTCGTCGATTTTCATCGAATTTGCGAACTAACGCTCTCGCGTTTTCCGCTAATCGTTTTTTTTCGCAAGAAAAAGTCCCGCCTGGAGAGCAGTAAAGGTATTCCATACCGTCGACTCGTTCCGGGATAGGTATGCATCCTGTTCTTCTCGAGTTCTTCGTTTGAGGAAGTCCACACCGAACTCGAAACCTGATTTCTAACATGTAAGAGAGTGCAACCTGATGAGCAACCTCACGACTAAAAGAGGTATACAAACGAATGGTACCGCACTAATCTAACGACACCGGGCACGGTAGTGGTCCCTCTACAGTGCCAGAATGTGCACTATAGAGGAAAATACAGGCACTATAGCGGCAACCGGCACTAATCCGCACACTGCAACTACTAGTTTTTTCCATCTGTGCCAAGCGATTTCACAGGCACTGTAGAAGGCAACCGGCACTACTCAACCGGCACTGTACAGGGGCCACTACCGTAATCGTTCATTTTAGGAGCCCCGTCGGTCGTTAACCCATTTAGTACTGCAGTGTACAGAAACCTACATATGACCCTAATTTCAAGTGATTTGTACCCAAATTCGGACTGCAGTCCTAAAGGGGTTAAATATTTGATCAGAAAACATGGTACTATCATCGCACGGGTGTGCAGCAAGCCAAGCGTCAAAGCCAACAAACCTCCTCTATGATCATCGTCTTAAGCTGCTCTCGGTGCATCGACTCGCTCTCGAAACCGAACTCGAATCCAGGAGCAACCTCGGGGTCGGGGCTGTCCGGCACCTTTCCCCTGAAAAGAGGGAGGCACAACACGCCACGCACAAAAATGGAACACCCGCGAAGGAGGGCGTGCGCAGGAAGGGACGAGAGTCGATGGATAGTATCGGGAATATATTAATCTTAAAAACTTAAATCCTGGCGGAACCTCGGGGTCGGGGCTGCCCGGCACCTTCCCCCTGAAACGACGGGGGCACACATGCCACGCACAAAACCAAGCCCCTTAAGAATTGAGATATGCTCCACCTGCTGCTCTTTCTCGTGCATGCCATCCGACACAGCAGCATAATAAGCATAAAGTGGATCGTTCTCATGAAAAATTCAACAGATAATTACTCCAGCTGACTCTAGCTCCCTTCTATCCGATGTTGGTTGCCTCATGAGGCGCAAGGGAGGATTTTCATGCATTACTGGTATAACTAATGCTTTATGGTGTGTCATCTGACAGTATGCAGCGCGAGTTTCAACATCGGTCGCTCACAAGTATTCACAGAAAAGAAGACAAACCTTCTCGCACCGCGAAAAACAAAATCCAACAAAACAGCTTGAGGGCTTCGACTACGAGCATCGGGCATCCCGACAAACACATCGAGCCCAGCCGAGAAACAACCCGGCGCGACGAGCAGCGATCCTGGACCCATAGAAACGAACCGGCTGAAAGAGCAGCCCTACGGTGGTAGCGTGCGTATTCACTTGACAGGCTGGAAGGACAAGGATGATTCTGAATTATCTAACACGTACTTCTTGGGTTGGATCTGTTCTACACAGATCCTGCCTAACATATCATAGTGACATATCTATGTGATTTATATGGCCTTACATCTATATGATCTATACGATCTACATGATCGATATAATCTGTATGATCTATATGATCTACATTTTCTATGTGATCTACATTATCAATGTGATCTACATTATCTGAAGGATATAAATATGATCTGCATGATACATATGATCTAATTGATCCACACGATATATACACGATCTGAAGGATCTATAGGATCTATATGATCTATATGATCTATACGATATATACGATCTACATGAGCTAGATCGGGGTCTGTCCGATGATGTGAAACGTTCACCTGAGAGGCTGGAAGTAAGGATGGTTGAGGGCCTCGGTGACGGAGAGCCGGCCGGGGGGGTGGAACACGAGCAAGCCTTCCAGCAGGACGACGGCTTGCTCCGATGCGGTCGGGAACAGGCCCGCGTACGGCACCTGTTGTTGTCACGTCCATGGAGGGGTCGTGTTGGTGATGACTACTTCTTTATAGACCCAGGCTACGGTAGGGGGGGTATCCCCATTTTCACTAGTGTGTTTGAGCCACTCGCACAAGTGGCTCCGTACCCCACGGATTAAAAGGGTCTTGCAGTTGTTTCGGCGCAGCTTAGATCACCTTTGCATTGCGGATTGATTTTGTCAATGTAAAACATGAATAAAACGTAAGATCGCAAAGGAACAAAGGGGTTACTCGCGCGAGTGACCCCTAGCCACTGAAATAAAAGGCCCAAAAGGGGACCTGTTGTTGTCACGTCCATGGAGGGGTCGTGTTAGTGATGACTCCTTCTCTACAACAGTAGTCAGTAGCCTACCGATTCCCTGTCGGCAGCAAAGGTTGCTATTAGATTTTAGTATTATTACTGAGCGCCTAGTAATCAGGACCAAACATGGTTGGTTAAAAAAGTGAATCATATGGATTTTCGTGCATATCGTGGGTCCTGATTACTATGATCCTATGGTCCTCCGTATCATATGGGTTTCTTGTAGGTGTGTTGGCGTGTTTACACGGTTACGTGAAATATATAGCCTACCGACTCGCTGATTCGTCCAGTCTATAATCAGTGCTCCGATGCGGTAGGAAAAAGGAGGTACGGCACCTGTCGTCCCCCCGTGCACATCCCAATCCCCGCCCCCCAAAAAGCTCAAAACGTGATGACATAAGAGGCTCGATTGATATCAAGATGACAATTTAACAAAATGAGTACGCTATTAATATGGTATTATGGAACACGAGTAGAAGTATCATTCTGTTGCTATGGTAGTGCGGAGCAAGAGCAGGTCTTCCAGAAGCCTGATGGCTTGCTCCGATGCAGTCGGGAAAAAACTGCGAAACACACCCGTCAGGCTTTCCCGGGCATCGGACGCTGCAGGTTTTCTCTTGTTGCGGACGCTCTTAAATCGGGTATCCTACTGAATCCAATCCGAGCTGGGCCAAGTGGGACAAACACTGCTGTACATGACGCTGAAATGATTAATTTGTCGTTGTTGTTGTTGTTGTTTTAAACCATGTTGTTATGGTAGTGCTCTAGAAGCCTAAGAAGGCGTAAGATCTAGGATGCGGAAACGATATAAACGGGGCCCACATGCCTTGTAAAAGGCATTGTGCATCGGAAAAAAGGGATGATTAATTTGCTCCTTGGACTAGCAACTCGTTGAGCGTTTCGTTCTGTCCGTGGCTTGTGGGAACAATACAAGGGCTTGTCTAGTACAAGTGGGCGACCAGCGGGGAACCTGCCCATTAACAGTAGAGAGATCTGCAAGAGGGTCGCCCGTGTCTGTAACAGCCCGTAATATCATAATAATGTGTTGAAAGCCGAAACGTATGCGGTACAATACGTTTGAATAGCGGGGTTGGCTGTGGTAACCAACAATATGTTTTGAAAGCGGGACGCGGTATAACATATTGGGGGGTAATATACAGTAATTTAGGTACTTTTTTATTATTGAGGGGGGGCGTTGGTAATCAAACAACCTCGCAGAAGAGAGATGCGATGTATATATTGCATAGGGGTGGTGGTAAAAGCTCCTTTATGCATACTAATCCAAAAACAGAAAAAAAAATCGATGCTCAAGGGAGATGATTTTTTTTTTTTTTTCCTCACACGTTTACTTTCCAGCTTCTGGACAAGCCGTGGTCACAGGTGTCGTCCCTTCTTCCCCCCGGTTCTTGCCTTCAATTCTTATCGCGCATAGGGTTCAGCAGTCCCACTGCTCGTCGATTTTTCATCGAGTGTTGCTAACTCACGCTCTCGCGCTTTCCGCAAGTCAATTTGTGCACAAGAAAAAGTCCCAACGAATTTATACGAGTATGCACTCGGCGGGGCTCGAACTCACGAAACTGACCTATACCAGGCTCGAAGATAACCTGATACGCCACCGGGGCGACCGGATGTATAACATATCGGGGGAGGGGGTGGTGAAAGTATAATCCATCCCAACTAGCTCCAAAACATTTTTTATATTTTTCTTTTATGCTCGAGGGGAGAGTCTATGTCATACATACCTTCACCCGGTCCCGCATCGAATCCAAAAACCGGAGGGCCTCCGGGTTACGGATGTGGGCCACCTCGTGCGGTTTGGGCGACCCTACCGCGTTGAAAATGAGGGAAAGCTGGTCCTTGAAGTTCTGTCAGTTGCGGGGTGGGGGGGGGCGACACGCAGAAATGATAGAGAGCGAAGAACGTGGGGTGTGTGAGTGCCCGTTTCTTATAAGCAATGATAGAGAAACCGGGGAACGCAGGGTGGTGTTAAGGTATTAGTGGGCTACTAGTCCGTTTCACCACTTGCAAAAGGTTAACCAATAGCTTACCCAAGCTAACCCTTATAACACTCTCCCCTCCTGAAACGGTGGGACACCAGGTCGGCCGGATATACGGGCGGACCTGTCAATTGTCCAAGCGGTTTCATTTCCTGGGGACACCGGGGAGAGTATTTTGCAAGTTCGAAAAGCCTTATAACAGTAGAGTACCGGTGTCTTGGCCTGGATGTATGTAATGCCTTAGCCCCTTTTTACCGTAGGGACGACGAACGCCCTTAACGACGACGTTGTCGTCGACACCCGGCACCGCCGACACCAAGGTGAGAACCGTCCGCACGCATGCATGCATGCATTGAGACGCGCACCGATCGTTTCGTCGGCGACTTCGCCCCGATTCAATGCGAACGGACGGGAAATGAAAGCGAGCGATCGAGGCAGGCCGACGGCTGCGCGCCCACGTGCCATGTCTCACGCAAAAGTAGTCCCCCTCTAAACCCAAGATGGCCCCCCAAAAAAACATGAAAACCGCCGCGAATCGCATCGCGTCACCTCGCCCGGGAAAAAGGGGTGGCGGCCAAGCAGCTCGGCGAAGATGCAGCCCACGCTCCACAGGTCCACCGCGTATCCGTACAGTCCATCGGGGCAGAGCATCAGCTCGGGGGGGCGGTACCACCGCGTTACGGCGGTCTCGGTCATGGGGTGATCCACCTTGTATACATGGACGGAGCCACAGCAGTAAAGCCAACAGAAAAATGAGGACATGGCGGGCAGTATGTGGAGAAGAAAAAACTATAGCGGACAAACAGGCAGACACGAGGGTAGAAAAGGCAGACACGATTTTATTGGGGCGGGGCATCAGCTATGGGGGGGGGGGGGGCGGAATCACGTCGTCTTGGTGGTCTCGGTCTTTGGGTGATCCACCTCGTATTGTACACAAGGGGGGGGGAAATGTTGCTAAAACAAAAGTGCGGACATGAGAGCAAAAGTTCCAGAAAAATAATGTTGCGGGCGAGCGACTGAACCTATTCTTTTGCGATTAGCTTTAAGAGAGTAGTTCCCTCTGTTGGCACTCTACTCAAACCTCTGCTCAGCGCCAGGTACCGCATGCTCTACTGCGACAGCGCCGTCTCACATTGCCACAGAGAGCAATGCGGCAAACCAAGTACTACTTAGCTACACAGATGAGCTTGTTTTTCAGGGGCGGTATGTCGGGAATACCAGATGCTGAAGTCCCGACTTGAGTAAGTATGTTGCCTATGAACGTAGTTGAGCCGCATTTCTGGGCACTGCTGTATGGATTGTGGATGCGGATGTGTGATCGTAATGCTTTGTAGCTTGTAGATAGTTCCAGTAGCAGTACACACTATTGAGCACTGGCTATAGGTGACTGTGTTGCAATGCCTATCAGCGAATTGGTAGGATACTGGCTACCACTTGTAGCGAAGCGCCCGTCATCAGCAGAGTATCCACATCAGCTGCTCACTCTCCCATCCGTCTAATCCGTCTTTGTTTGACCTTGAGCTGCCGCTGGGGACGAATCTAACTCGAGAGGCATCCCACGGTAGGGTTGCAGTTGTTGAATTAAGTAACAATGTACCTGACCGGTTGAGCTCCTCAAGTGTATAACGAATCGGTTAGTATGACAATTCTACGGGCAACTTTGTTTGTTTGCGGGCGAGCGCAAAGAAAGGTTGTTCCGATCGCGTAAACGACCGCATTTGAAGTCGTCGCGTTCCGGGTGATGATGGACGGTGATGGATGACGTTGGTATTGACCTCCTCCTAATGCTATTGAGCTCAGAAATTTGTTAGATTCTGCTGCGCCCCTAGCGTGGAATGAATCTTAACCCCTTCTGACTCCAGAGGGAAAACTTGACGAAAAAAAAAAATGGCGATTACAGCACCAATCAGTTCCAAGCAGCGACGCGGGCTGCTACACAGAACAGGGGGATGCTGCTTTCTTATGGTTGGACTCGAATGCAAAGAAGTTGTACATACGTCACGCGTGTACAACGCACGGGTCTATCGTAGATAGCCTACACGCAACCGCGATTATGCGAGGTCGCACTTATTGTTTGTTTTATCGCTCTACATGGGCCCCCAAAGCGTCTACAAAATGGGTGAAATGGCTGCTAACTGCGCCCACAACCCTGGGACAAAGCACTTGGAACTAGACTGGGATCATGCTTGCAGTATTATGGGGGAACAAAGCAATCAGAACCGAATTTGGTTAGTAAAAATGGTGGAAGACATAGGTTTCTGCGCGTCTCGTGAGTTCTCATTACTGTGATCCTCCGTAATAGTGCAAGGGATTGACCACCCAGCACCGACATCCACGCGAGGGGACTCCTTCCCGATACCTCGTCGTCGGGGTCGATGCCGCTGCCCACCGGCCGCAGTCTTGCCAGCCCGAAGTCGGTGATCCTGAGCTGGCAGTTCTTCGTGACCAGCACGTTTCCAGGCTTGAGGTCACGGTGGATAACCCTGTTGTCGTGTAAAAACTTCTCCCCCCAGAAAAACGAAAACAAAAAAAAACGGCGATGAAATTGCACATGCGCCCCAAAAGGCGGCACGGAGGTTGTGCGCGCAGCTGTTAGGCCTGTGCCATAGAGGGCAGATTACCACTTATTCGACTGCAGTAAGTTCGTATTGTTTTGATGTTTTCCACCCGACAATGTGCAGCACGATTGAGCTTCAGCATCATCGCTCTTAAACAGCAATTATTTCCAGAAATAAGAGCTCCAACGGACTACGACATTTCATGTTTCGCTGTTTGTGTCCGACCCTCTATTTGCTGTGGCCGACGCAAGTTTTTTTTTTTGGTCGGCGTGGGATGAGAGTGCCAGGTGGCCCAAGCCGGCGGCTAATTTCATTGAAAGAATGTTCAAAATACGTCAGCTGTGGGTCCGACAGATTTCGGGCCGATACGCACCTTTGCAAGCTGCGCGATACACCGGCCGCTCGTTTTAACGGATAGATTTGTTATCCTTTGAATATATATACTACAAAAAATGAAAATACACTCCAGCTGTGAGGTCGAAGATTTTGTCGAAACTCATCTCTGCAAGCTGTGTGTGATACTCCGATCGCGCGTATTACGGGTTGTGTGTCCTCATCAAGGATATAGGTCGGCGACTCCCCTTACAACTACAGTGTAGCTATCAGGGTCAACAGGGTGATGTTAGCCAGTGTGTGCGCGGAAACTATAAAACCCGTTTCTGAGGGGGACAAAATCTGACAGCTGTGGAAGGAAATGCATCAGTTTATCAAGTGAATCCTGTAAGTCGAATAACCAGTAAGGGGGGGGGGGGGGGGTTGAAGGACGTGGGGGCCTGGTTTTGATCAAAAGCGAGCGGGGTTGGAGGGGGGGGGAAGGGGGGGGGGGGGGGGGGGGAGCGGACGGGCGGGCATATATATATATATATATTACTCTTACGGATGTTGCCAGGGTGAACATCAGCAACAAAATGTCATCAATCATAATCATACACCCTGGGTCAATTTTGAGCGCTCAGGTTCGTGTGGGATGGGTTCCGGACAAGATTAGACCCAGGTGGCGTAAGGGTGTCAGGCGGGAGCAGGGGTGTGATGAAAAATCGACGAGCATGAAAAAACTGAAAGGGGGTGGGAATGCTGGACCCTATGCGCGAGAAAAGCGGAGGCATGTACCGGGGGGGGGTGGGAGAAGAGAAGGAATTTGTGACCACGGCACACCCAGAACGTCGTTTAGAGGGTAAAATCTCATATGGGTTGAGCTGCAGGGTAAAAACGATGATTCATACATACCAGGCATGAAATAAAAAGAGGGTGGAAAAAAAATAGGTAGGTGTGTGTGTTGATCGACGAAACACCTCGAAATATCAGCATTTGACGAGGAGCTGCGTTTTTTCAAGAAGCGGTAAAACTCTGCCAGTTCATTGATCCGGGGCGTCTCTTCTGCGCACAAACCATTCGATTAATTCTCACAGGAAAACAGGGGAATTGTTTCGTCTGATTGGTTTGATTGGTTTGATAAGTCGTCAAGATTAGAGCGTGTACTTCGGTGGGAGTGCAGCTAATTCAACCCAACACTTGACACTGAGACAAATTGAACTGCAATTCATCGAACGATTCTATGAGCTAGGTATATAGAGTATTGCCATGGGTACACAACAAGGCACTCCATCCGGATGTTGGTAAACAACTTAAAAAAGGGCATGGTTAATTAAGTTTTTTGGTGTGTTCATTGTAAACATAACCAAAGCAACTAGGCGTTGCTATTGTGCGTTGCTATTGTGCCCATGTTGGTTGTAAGGAAAATATTTTGGTATACAAAACACCATACAAACAAAGTGTATGCGTTTTATTTGGCACGCTATTTGTAAAACGTATATAATAAGCTAAAAATGTATGCGCCTTAGTATACAAAGAATCGCATGAGTTTTATTATTTTCATACTAAAACACCACATAGTTACCTCATGTTATTTGTTTATAGTGTGCTATGCTACTCAATACAAGCGAAATGATTTTATTAATAGTGTGCTATGCTACACAATGTAAGCGAAATAAGCAAATGAACACGCTTCACTATGGAACAATAGCCCTTAATGAGCAATAATCTAATGAACACCTTTCTTTTTTTGCTTACCAACACTAATTCCAACGAGGTTGGCCACTTTAACACTTTAACACTTTAACACCTTAACACTTTAACACTTTAACAGTTTAACACTTTAACAGTTTAATAGGTTAGGAGCCCCGAAAAAAAAGTGCGACCTAATTTTTCCAAAAATTGCCTCCCCTATGGTATCAAGCGCTGTTGGTTTTATAGTTCTACAAAAGGTCGCCACTGCGTGTATCACAAATTACAACCCCCCGCGAAAGAAGCTTGGGGCGGTGGTAGGGGTCTAGGTTAGATTATGTGCGCGTTGCCAAGTGTATTTTGGAGGCGTGTGGTGACAGCTTCGACGAAAGCAAAAAAAAACGGAACATGACAAGCAAGCAAGCAAGCAAGTGTGCAATACTCTTACCTTGACCCCCTTCAGAATCTGGAACATAAAGTAGCGGTGGTGGGCATTCCCCAAGGCCTGCTTGGACTTGTTGATGACGTAGTGGAGGTCGCAGTCCAGCAGCTCCATGACGATGTAAATCTCGTCGTGGTTTTCGCTCACGAACAGATCTTCCAGCGACACGATGTTTTCTTGGGGTCCCAGGTACCTGAAGCTCACGCGAACAGATCAGAGGGTGTATTTTGAGGTCCCGCTGGTAGCTCTTAATATAGTCGTCCCACGGCAGGGGATGTGGGTTGAACTTTTGTCGGCCAAGCGTTTCTGGCCGGTTCAGCTCCTCGAGTAAGTGCGGAACTCCCGGCTGGCATGCTAACTTTACGAGTATGCTCGTTTTAGGACTAACATACAGCGAAAATATTGGTCGGGTTGCGCGAACGAATGTCTTTGAAGTCTATGTCTCAGGTGAGATATTCGTTCAGCTTCTCGTCTTAGAGAGCCCAGGAGTCTCTGCTGCACCCTCAGCGAGGGATGACTCCCTGGTTCCAAGAGGTTTGTCCTCTAAAACGTGGGCGCAGAGACAACTACTACCTGATAGTTTAGTAGTATGGTAGAGGTACGTACCCTGGTCCATTTTTTTTCCTGCGGCTGGTTGCTTAAGGGGTTTCATGCGATCATGCGATCCAAAACCTACTATTGCGTAAACTGAAAGGCGACGCGATGAATGTTAACGTTCCCATGGCCTAGGTATCCAAGAAAAAAACGCGAACAAGAACGATATTTCGACCACTTCGGTTTTCGAGGAGCCCCGTTATTCACAAAATGTTGCTCTTTTGTTGCCAAAAAAAAGTGCCTGTAATATTTCTATCGTGGCGCCCGTTTGCAGCACGAAAGGGCGTCGACCATCCTTTTCAGTACTACCAAAAGTGATACCACTCGTTGTTCCAAGAATGCTGTCCTCCATAAGTCGGATGCGGTTCTCTGGACACACCAAACATTGATACAAACCTCTACTGAAAGCACTCCCTATCCCATTTTTACACACACACCATCCCATCTCAACCCCCATATCCCATCCCATTCTACATCCCATCCCACATCCAATAATCCTATCCCACACCCCCGATTCCATCCCGAAAACACAATATTTTAGGGCGCCTGCTACGACAGAGGTACCTAGCACTTTTTGGGGCAAGAATATGTTCTGAATTTCGGGACTCCTTAACCCACCGTCGGCGGGTCATTTTTCATATTTTCAATATTGTTGTTTCATACTTAAGTGGCGTTATGATATTGCCCATCGGTTTTGCGCTTTCATTTTGATCAAAGTCAGTCTTGTGGATGGGATATAGAGCTCCTAAATGACCTCCCCCACGAAAAAAATTGGTGCGCCTCCGCCTTATCAGCAAAAGCTACCGTAGGGGGGTTTCGCTGTCTTTTTGGGGGCCATTTTTTGCAGTGGCTCGGACGGGGTTCACTCGCGCGAGCGACCCCCTTGTTTTTTGCGGTCTTAGGGTTTGGTGCCGTTTAAAGTTTTCGATGTGAATCCCCAATGGGGAGTCTTACTACGGTAGCCCCCCCCCACTATTAGTAAAGAATAGTCTAAGGGGAGAGTCTTACTACGGTAGCCCCCCCAACTTTTCTTTAAAGAAAATCGGCGGTTTCAAAACCAGCGCCCGGTCGTATCTCCTGAAATACGGTGTCACTCGACACCCTCCCCGACGTCATCGATCGATAGGCCTTTGCACGCAAGAAAATGTTTGGATACTCCGCTTTAAATTGTATCCTTCCTTGGGTCGAGCAGCGATGAAACGTTCGTTAAAGAAAATCGATGGTTTGGGGGGGAGGATATCGTAGTAAGAATCAGTCTGGGATGGATAGCCATTCTGCGCCAAACAAATCGGCCAACATGTTTTGGTCAGTGAGGTACGAAGTCACTCGTGGGAGTACGATAGTATGATAGTATGATAGTATGATAGTATGAGTATGATAGTATGATAGTATGATAGTATGATAGTATGATAGTATAATAGTACGATAGTATGATAGTAAGATAGTGTGATAGTATGATAGTATGATAGTATGATAGTATGATAGTATGCTTTTATGATAGTATGCTAGTATGATAGTATGATAGTATGATAGTATGATAGTATGCTAGTATAATAGTATAATAGTATAATAGTATAATAGTATGATAGTATGATAATATGATAGTATGGTAGTATGATAGTATGATAGTATGATAGTATGATAGTATAATAGTATGCTAGTATGATAGTATGATAGTATGGTAGTATGATAGTATGATAGTATGACATGATATGATATGATATGATATGATATGATATGATATGGTATGGTATGGTATGATATGATATGATATGATATGATATGATATGATATGATATGATATGATATCATATGATATCATATGATAGCTCCAACCCGGTAGTGAAAAAGGGGGTATATCATAACAGTCGCAACATCCCCCCTACTATCTAATAATACCATGCCGTAGCCTTGGTCTAAGCATGTGTCTTAGCCTTGGTCTAAGCATGTGTCTTAGCATATGCCTTAGCATGTGTCTTAGCATGTGTCTTAGCATGTGTTTTAGCATGTATCTCAGCATGTGTCTCAGCATGTGCCCTGATCTTAGCATGTGTCTCAGCATGTGCCTTAATCTTAGCATGTGTCTTAGCATGTGTCTTAGCCTTGATCTAAATATGTGTCTTAGCATGTGTCTTAGCATGTGTCTTAGCACGTGTCTTATCATGTGTCTTATCATGTCTCTTAGCATCTTGTGGTAGATCAGATCCGTGAACGGAGGGCAATCGATGGCAGCCGCAAAGTGAAAACGTTAGCAAAAACACGCAAAGCTTTTTTTTGTATCTCCTGTTGCTTTCCCGTTCAACTCGCGGGAGAATGTTACCCGTACGCGGCCTCCGGATACGCCGTGGACGCAGGTATCTTCCCTTATCCCTGGCGATATTTGCTTCTATTTTGATCGCGCATGGGGTTCAGCTTTCCCACTGCTTGTCGATTTTCATTTGTCCCGCTGTTTTTTTTCCCGGGTTGTCACCCGACCGGCGGGTCGGGCCAGGAAGTTTTCAAAATCTCCCGGGTCAAGTCGGGTCGGATCATTCGGTGTCATAAACCCCATAGGTCTTATCGGTTCAGGTAGGACGGTGCTCTGATCTCACGGGTCAGGCCGTTTCATCCTGGCCCGGACCCACCCATAACAAACAATCCAACCCGAAAAAAATCATTTTCAAGTTAACTACAACGTGTCAAGTGCAACATTTAGTTGCGCCCCATGGTTGGTCGCTCCACGCAATCGCTACACCGCCCAAAGCGTACACGACGTACCTCATGAGGCGTATCTCGCGCAAGGCATGCTTTGCGCAAACCACATCCGGCGCCATTGCGATTTTCTTGATCGCCACCTTTTTCCGCTGCGAAACAAGGGGGAAATTTTCGTCGGGGGATCATTTTTTGAACAGAGCACATGTCACCATTCGCGACACAACAAAAAAACGGAAAAAACGGACGTGTTCGGTGCCTGCTGAGATGGAGGTAGCACGTTTTAGGCGATTTTTTTCTGTTTTTTCTCAAGTTCGGCACTCCTTATCCCCGGAGTATCGCCGGAATTTGTTTTTTTCATTTGTTTTTCATCGTTTCTTTTCCATTTTAGTACAACCTAGGTCGTGATATTGCTTATCGGTTTTGTGCTTTCATATATACATATTTTTCCCCCAAAGAAAATTGTGGATGGAGTATAGAGCTCCTTAAGTTACCTCCCTCAGAAAACAAGGCGTGCACCTTTATTGTAGACCCATTCTAAGATAACCCCCCCCCCAAAAAAGCAGCGATTTTCTTTAACGAACATTCATGGCTGCTCGACACAACGAGGGATGCTGTGCCTCATACACGTTCTTGTTTGGAAAATACGATCGAGGGGTGGCATCGGGGTGTGCAAGGGGCACCGTGTTTCAGGAGATACAGCAGGGAGCTCGTTTCAAAACCGGTTATTTCATTAAAAAATAAGTTGGGGGCTACCGTGGAACGAAACATGTCGGGAATCGCAACACGCCGTTCTCACGAATGGCGGCAGCGAACAAGTCACAAATATCCCAACGAGGAATGACGCGTCACGATTCAAGGCAAAAAAACACAAACCATTACCGCGGTTCTCGTGACAAAACGCCTACTTCCTGGTGAATACACCGGCCACATTTCGTGGCATTTTGTCTCTCGACAGAGTTTCTTTTTTGGTTGCTTGAAAATGACCCTGTTATTCGTCCTACAAACGAACGGATTGGTTCAGAATGATCCCCCCAACCTTTTTCTTTTCGGCGTAGCTGCGCACATCATCATGCACACCTGCCGATAGTCCCATGCCGTGCCGAGCAACCCCGAACAAACCCATTACCGATCAACCGTGTGATCTCCGCTGCCCATGCCGCTAGCGTCGTGGCTACCATAGGGTGCGTCTGACACACTACCATTCTCTTGCGTCCTCCACATGTCTGAGCCCCGAAGTACAAACACCACCTTGAGCGATTACAAACACCAGGCTACGGCAGGGACACACACAGCCATTTTCACTGCGTACCGAGTTCAGCCTCGCCGGAAGCGGACCTACTCGATTAGCGCACCGCAACAACCAATCTCATGGCGGTGCATATAGTATCTCCAAATTGAAAAGCGCAAACGCTGTGGCCGCTCGCACGAGGGGCTCATGGGAGCCGCTGGAACAGGGAAGCCCTGGTGAAAACGTTAGCTGTACAAGTGACCCCCCTTCTTTAGCTTTTGTCCAGCTACCCACCAAACGCTCTACTTATGCAAAAAAAAAATTGCACATCAGATCATACCTGGCGATAGTCCCAGGCCGAGCAAACCACTCCGAACGAGCCTTTTCCGATAGTTTTGAAGCCGCTGTAGCGAGCGTTTAGGTGGAACGAGCCCATCAGCCCGCCGTGGGCAGCGACCCCTGTTCTGTCTCCATCTGCTGAAAAGACTCTTGCAGCACCTCCGCCCCGGCCCTCGCGGAAACGCCTCCTGTGGGGGTTGGAAACCTCGTCCCCGTAAGGGTTGACGGATCCGTTGACTCTGGTGCCCATCGCGATCACTTCGCCGATGCTGCGATCCTGCTAACATGAGCATCACAACACGATATCGTGTGCTTCGAACGTGAAAACTAAACCAATGTCTTGAATTAGCATGATTATATGTATGTATTGCTGAGGTTTTTTTCGTTTATGTCGTCTTCAAGTTTCAATTAACACCCCACCCCCCCCAACCTCCCGGTGCTCCGCCTCGAAAGGGATGCGTGGTCAAAGGTCAAATGACTAAGGCAAGCAACAAATGAGTTCGCCTGCCCCCTCCTTCCCCGCCGCCCCCACTATCGCCCACTAACAACAACTAGCATTGCGCGTGCAGAAAGCTCCTATTCATTCACGTGACCTATCCCCCCTTTACCTGCCTCTCTCCCTGTTTGCACGCCAGACCATGATCTACTGTGCTATCCTGTTCTTATTGTGTTTGCCATCCATGAGCTTCAGCGTCGAGCCGATCACTCATAACAAAATACCAGTCGCCCCGGTGGCGTGGCGTATCAGGTTATCCTCGAGTCTGGTATAGGCCAGTTTCGTGAGTTCGAGCCTCGCCGAGTGCATGCTCGAATCAATTCGTTGGGACTTTTTCTTGTGCACATATTGACACGCGGAAAGCGCGAGAGCGTGAGTTAGCAACACTCGATGAAAAGTCGAAAAATCGACGAGCAGTGGGATTGCTGAACCCTATGCGCGATAAAAATCGAAGGCAAGAACCGGGGGGAAGAAGGGACGACACCTGTGACCACGGCTTGTCCAGAAGCTGGAAAGTAGATGTGTGAGGAAAAAAAAAAAAGTCCAGAAAGAAGACAAAAAATAGATTAAGTCTGCCAACGCAAAAAAAAACAGGCAATATCTGACAAAGGGATGTTTATTGTGTTTAGTAGAGAAAACGAGGCATGTCGACCCATGCTACAGTAACGGTGCACTATTTTTTTTAGGAACTTTACTCACCCGAGGAGCTGTATAAAAAACTATAGTCTAAACACATTACCCAAAAAACTGATTTTGAGCAAAAAACCGAAAAAAATGCAAAATCCATGAAAGAAACCCGTGGCCCAGGTACGCAACACAATCATTCTGCAAAACGAGAAGGACATTCCGACGATTTGGGGTTTACTCCTTTAGAGCCCCCACCCCCTATACCAATTCAAAGTAATTTTGTTCCCAAAACGGGTTTCCAGCTGTAAGGGCGTTAAGGAATCTCGTCATTTCTGAAATGTGTTGAACAAAAAGTGATGCACCTTAATACCTCTATCGTAGCACGCGTAATGAGGCATGTCTGTGGCGGGAATCTGGGTTGTATGGGATTGTATATAAGCTAAACGAGCACCCCAGGACCAGAGCTCAGACAGAAAACCAAGGGAAGGCCGAAAGAACAAAGGAAACCCATCCTACAGCAGCAGTAGGCACGAGCTTTACCTCCCCTCCGTACCTCGACCGCAACCCTAACCCTTGCGTTTTATCTATACTATACCTGGTATTATACTAGAAAAATGAAAATACACTCCAGCTGTGAGATCGAAGATTTTGTCGGAACCCATCTTTGCAAGCTGTGTGTGATACTCCGATCGCGCGTATTACGAGTTGTGTGCCCTCAGTAAAGATATAGGTCGGCGCCTCCCCTTGGAACTACAGTGTAGCTTGTACCAGGGTCAACAGGGTGATGTTAGTCAGTCTGTGCGCGGAAACTACAAAACCCGTTTTTTGAGGGGGACAAAATCTCACAGCTGTGGAAGGAAATGTATCAGTTTATCAAGTGTATGCTGTAAGTCATACAGCCAGTGAGGAGAGGGCAGCGTGTTCGAAGGGTGGGGGGGGGCGGGGGTTCGGGGGAGGGGGGGGGGGCGGGGGGGGGGGGAGGGGATTTCCAACAGCTTTAGGTCGCATAGATGTAGGGACTTGCTATACACGTGGTGCTAGGTCTAGGCGATGGTTCGGGTGGCGGGGAAGGAGGGGGCGTATGGGGGGGGGGATGAATTGGAGCTACGGCGTGAATGGCTAGAAACATAATGGGGTGGTATCAGCTTCCTGGTAGTTTTTATTACTCTGGCATGTTTTGATTTTAGGTGGGGTGTTTGAACAAGAGGGAGCGGGGGGGGGGGGGGGGGGGGGGGGGGGGGAGGACTACCATATACTCCGAGTACATTGTTACGCTACAGAACTGCGAATACTGCCTACCTGGTACAAGGCAGTATACCAATACTATGTTGAGAGTGTATGATATCTTGCATGAAATACAACACGTACAAATCATGAGTATTGACCCGAAATTCGTCGAACTCACTGCTGACGTCCTTAATTTTTTTTTCTTATAAAATCGTATTTCCGACTTCGGGCCGTCTTGAATGAATTGGGAATGGTGTACCTCGGCCACGGGCGGTGATGGATGGACGCTGCCGAGCGCATGCAGACATCAAAGGTCATCTGCGCCGTAGGAAAAAAAGCTCGGCCACTACGCATGACATGCCTCTCAACCGATGACCGGCACGCTTTAGCTCGGGACACAAGACAAACCCTAAATACTACCTGTCATTTGGTAAATATACAGAGCTTCAGCACACCGGCCAAAGTACAATTCATGCTGTACTCGTGTATAGGCTTTTTTTCATACCCGGTACTGGTGATCTCCCTACTCGTTATGATAAGCCCGATACATCCTAGTCGTACTGTAATTACAATTGTATGAGTCTGGATCGCTTGAACCGTGTGTATGATCGGTACATGGAGCGTTCCTCTAACAACATGCATGCGCACGTGTCCGCGTGCCTGCACAGCGGACAGAGTTTTTGTGTTTCGTTTTTTTTCTCACACTTACTTCTACTTTTCAGCTTCTGAACAAGCCGTGGTCACAGGTGTCGTCCCTTCTTTCCCCCCCCCGGTTCTTGCCTTCGATTTTTATCGCGCATAGGGTCCAGCAATCCCACTGCTCGTCGACTTTTCATCGAGTGTTGGTAACTCACGCTCTCGCGCTTTCCGCAAGTCAATTTGTGCACAAGAAAAAGTCCCAACGAATGCCCTCGGCGGGGCTCGAACTCACGAAACTGACCTATACCAGGCTCGAGGATAACCTGATACGCCACCGGGGCGACCAGCTGTTAGAGTTACGAGCACCTGTCGGGGACAGTGTGTCCTCGTACGAGTATACAATAATGGAACGACTCGAGGGTGCCACGAACTCCACACAAAGTACACATTTTTGCTGGTTACCGGCATAGACTATATGTAGCTATCCCCTAGAAAATAGACGCTGAGCCACAGCAGGGACTATGTGATCTAATCCGGGGGATATTAACGCCTTTAGAACTGGAAACGCTTTTTTGGGACAAAATCACTTGAAGTTAGTATAGGGAGGGGTTTGGGGGCTCTAAAGGGGATAGTGCCATGTACGTAACCAACACGTCGTATGCATATAATTACTCGACGAGGCCACATCAGAGTTGTTCACAATGTGACTCGTATCATAATCACATGTACGCTGCCAGGAACGTCGTAGTCATAGGCGATGCCGGGCTGTGTTACATTGTACCTGGTACGATCGTGATGATCACATGCTACGGCAACAAGCAAAGTTGCACCCTTAGTTTTTGCCTTCTAAGCAAGGGTGGTTGCTTGATAAACCACTGGACTAGACTATTCATATAGACTAGACTAGACTAGACTTTACCTCATCAAGAAAGTGTTTTTTTTTGCTTCTTGTTTTTTAACGTGAAACCCGATGAACAAATCCCATGGCCTAGGTATAGTCTAGTCTATAATAGTATTAATAGCAAAACAACAAATCATACATCAAAACAGGTCTGAAATTGGAGCGATTTTGGGCTAAGGAGCCCCATCACACCAAGAAAAATAGAAAAATAGTTCTGGCCCAACAAACAGTGCTACCTCTAGACTAATATGGTAGCACCCGTCGTGAATTTTTGAACATCCCTAAATTTAGCGTGAACGTGTCCGCGTGCCTGCATAGATAGCGGATATCGAGCTACGAGCGCCCGCCTGGGACAAGCAGTTGTGTGTGCTCCTATGGATATACATTCACTCGGCGAGACCACAGCAGTACTTCACAATGTGATCCGTATCGTATCATATGTACGGTACCAGGTACTCTTTACCTTCGCACTCACACTCTCTGGTAAGCGTTTTCTGTGGCCAATTCAACTACTGTATTATTGAACGTCCCCCGCCATGATATTGTGCGTGTTTGCTTTGGTGCCTGCATGGAGTTGTGCGCACCGGCTCAACCTACCTTGATCGAATTACACATACGGCAGTTGCTTTGGCCAGCGCAGAACTGGGGCAACACACGTCGACCGACCATCAAGCACCGCCGCATCATATCAATGTACTACCTGATACCGTACCGGTACTTTTATCTCATCATTTCGACCACAACACCTCGTACAGATTTGGACTTAAACTTAAGTACCATTTTGTATTAATATTATAACAAAACGTCAACTATATTTAGGTCTCAAGTCGCGGATATTACGTTCGACTCGAATCACATCATACCTCGTGTATTTCATGCACACAGGAGGATACTTTTGCGATGTTCCTCCTCTTGTTTGACGAAGCTGCGAGCTGCTGCACCAAGCACACGCTTCGCCCGCCAGGGGTCCGACGAGTAGAAGAGCAACGGTAGGTGGGATGCCACAGCCGATCTAGACTTTCGAAGCGGTCCTATGATTGGAGCAACAGCAAGCTCGGCAGCAGCAGGAGGAGCTGAGAAAAACCGACGAGTACCTGCAGCTTGCCTGGTATTCATACGCACAAATTTGACGATAGATTACTGATATGAAAGCATTTTGGATCGCTTTTAGGCAAGAGGTCTTGATTGTAAGGTTATACGTGCAGCAGCAGTTCAGTGTTGTCTGGCAATACACCGCTCTAGGCCACGTAAGTATGGCATTTTCCCTGTGCTGTTATGCCTCCCCTCTGCCGTGCGGTGACGATCCCGTACGTGGGAATGAATGCGGTGCGTTTGACGACGATGGCGACATGTAACCGTAAAATATGGTGGTAACTGTAGGATTGGTAACTGTCACTTTACCATTTCGGCTCGATATTTCGCCGATGCCACATACCCTATGCCATGCGTACGTAGCCCAAGAACAGCATTGCAGCAGCAGTAGTAGTTCGAGTGCTATACTCCGCTATACGTAGTAGTGGTTGTAACACTGCTGTTGTGTATTAGTCTAGACTATACCAGGACCTCAGGTGGGATTTTGTTTTTATTGTCATTGCGCCATTTTCGCACTCGGTATGTTGCTCCGTACACTCGTCGTAGCCACATACATCCTTGTATATCCCGTTCGGCGACAACGCCAGAACGCCACAAAACAAGCAGGGAGTGCAAGCATTAGCATAGTAGTAGTAGTAGTAGTAGTAGCAGTAGTAGCAGTAGTAGTAGTAGTAGTAGTAGTAGTAGTAGTCGTAGTCGTAGTAGTAGTAGTAGTAGTAGGTAGTAGTAGTAGGAGTAGTAGTAGTAGTAGTAGTAGGAGTAGTAGTAGTAGCAGTAGCAGCAGCAGCAGCAGTAGTAGTAGTAGTAGTAGTAGTAGTAGTAGTAGTAGAAGCAGTAGTAGCAGGAGTAGCAGTACCAGGTATTAGTCTATAGTATACGGTTATTTGACTTGCAGGATTCATTTGATAAACTGCATCTATCTCTCCCTGTCGTTCTCAATGGCGGTGACATTGCATGACCATCACCTCGCCTGTTGTATTTGGCAATATGCATCTTATAATTAGCGATGTCAGAAAACAATGGTATCTACATGATTGATTGTACCTATCGATTGAAATATTCTATCTTTCGATCCATGTACAATATCAAATTATGAAGCTTTTAACACGTTGTTTACTACACCTAAGAACTGGGTTGCATACTAAATGTAACATCAAACCTTCTGGAAAAATAAGCATTACCAGGCGGGTGATTTAATGGGGTGTCTTCTTGCTCCAACCGTCAGATTCGTCCCCTTCAAGGGTTTATAGTTTCCGCGCACATATTGAAATGCTCCCCCCCCCCCCCCCCCCCCCCCCCCCCCGATCCCTCTTGTTTAAACGCCCCACCTGAAATCAAAATCTGCCAGAGTAGTAAACACTACCAGCCAGCTGATATCATCTCATTATCCATCTAGCCATCCATGCTGTAGCTCCAACTCATCTCCCCCCCCCCCCTTTGTTCCCCGCCCAGTTCGTTCAAACGCCCCACTTACAATCGAAATCGGCCAGAGTAATAAACACTAATAAGCCATTGATATCACGTCATTATCTTTCTAGCCATCCATGACGTAGCTTTCATTCATCCCCCCTCCCCCCCTCCAACGCCCCCTCCTTCCCCACACCCCGCACGATCGCCTAGACCCAGCACCGCGCGTATAGTAGGTCCCTACATATATGATTAATACACGCGACATCAGCAGTGTCGACCAAATCCTTGATTTTAATATTATATGTGACCTAAACCTCTCGAACCCCCCCCCCCCCCCCCCCCCCCCCCCCCCCCCCTCCCCCGCCATTTTTTTTTTTTTTTTTTTTTTTTTTTTTGTTGCCATTGTTTCCTCCTGCATAAACGACCCGCCTACTATCGAAATCCGCCAGAGTAATAAACACTTCCACGCCCTGGATATCGCCTCGTTATCGTTTCAGAGCCGTCCATGCCGCTGCTGCAATTCCCACCCACCCCCGTCCCCAACGCCCCCTCCTTCACCGAACACCCGCACCATCGCCTAGACCTAGCACCCCGCGTATAGCCAACCCCTACATCTATGCGACCTAAAACCCTCCCCCCCCGCCCCCGGTCCCCCCTCCCGCCACATTCCCCCGCCCCCACAAGAAATATTTATAGTTTCCACGCACAAATAGACCTGCCCCACCCGTGCCCTTCCCCCCTTCCTCCCCCTCCCGCCCCCCTTTTGATCAAAATCAGGCCCCCACGTCCTTCAAAACTCCGCCCTCCTCTCACCGGATATTCGACTTACAGGATTCACTTGATAAACTGATGCATTTCCTTCCACAGCTGTCAGATTTTGTTCCCCTCAGAAACAGGTTTTATAGTTTCCGCGCACAGACTGCCTAACATCACCCTGTTGACCCTGGTAGCTACACTGTAGTTGCAAGGGGAGTCGCCGACCTATATCCTTAATGAGGACACACAACTCGTAATACGCGCGATCGGAGTATCACACACAGCTTGCAAAGATGAGTTTCGACAAAATATTCGATCTCACAGCTGGAGAGTTTTTTTATTTTTACAGTATAGTCTAGTCTACCGGTTATTATTTTGATGGTATTAATAGCAGCAGTATTCATAGTAGTAGTAGGAGGAGAGGGCGAGGAGTAGGAGTAGTAGTAGGTAGTAGAAGTAGTAGTAGCAGTAGTAGTAGTAGTAGTAGTAGCAGTAGTAGTAGTAGTAGGTGTAGTAGTAGTAGCAGTAGTGTAGTAGTAGTAGTAGTAGTAGTAGTAGTAGTAGTAGTAGTAAAAGTAGTATATAATAAGTAGTATTACAATAGAAGCAAGTAGTAGTGTAATGTAGAAGTAGCGGTAGTAGTATGAGCAGTAGTAGTTATAGACTTGTATATAGCAGCAGTATGTAGTATTAATAGTGTTAGTAGCAGTCGTATTTCATAAATGTACTTTAGTCTAGTCTATACTTCAAAGTATTTAATAAAAAGTATTTCAAGGACGTCAGCCGTGAGTTCGACGAATTTCAGCTCAATAAACTACTCATCTTTGCCAGCTGCGTTGTTGGTGCTTATAATATACGATATGGGTGAGCTTTTATTGGGAGGGGTACTATTTTTGTCCACTGTAATGGTAAGTTATTCTGCGCAATACTACTACTACTACTGCTACTACTGCTACTACTACTACTACTACTACTGCTTCTACTACTACTACCACTACTACCACTGCTACTATTACTACTACTACTACTACTACTACTACTACTACTACTACTACTACTACTACTACTACTACCACTACTGCTGCTGCTACTACTACTACTACTACCACTGTTACTACTACTACTCTACTACTACTACTACTACTACTACTGCTACTTCCATTACTACTACTACCACTACTACTACTACTACTGCTACTACTACGACTGCCACTGCCACTGATATTGCTACTGCTACTGCTACTACTACGACTACTACTTCTACTACCACTACTACTTCTACTACAAACACTACTACTGCTACTACTACCACAACAACTACTACCACAGCAACTACTACCACAACAACTACTACCACTACTACTATCAATACTACTACTACTACTAGTACTACTACTACTGCTACTCCTACTACTACTACTACCTACTACTACTACTACTATTTCTACTACTACTACTATTACCACTACTACTACTACCACCACCACTACTGCTACTACTACTACTACTACTACTACTACTACTACTACTACGACGACTACTACCACTACTACTACTACTACAACTACTACTACTGCTACTACCACCACTACTACTATACAGTTGTGGTCATACTTATAGTTTTCGGTTTCGGCAGCAGAGACCCTGGATAGAGTAAACTCGGCAACCCGAAACATCCAACTGGGGAACTCGAAGATGTACCCAGGACGTGGGAAACCCGGGGATGCACCCAAGGATATCCCCAGGCGACCACAGACAGAACGGACGGACGGGCGGACAGCAAAAAACCGAAACAAATACCGGATCCGCGGCCTTGGAACCTCGCTGGTAGTCAGGTCGAGTGTCGGCGCCAGTTTATCATATATACCGACAAATAAATGACAACCTCTTAGGACTCAGTGCGACGTTTGTATCCCTCCGCGTTTTTGCACGTTTAGTGCAAAATTCGAGTCGGAAATCGATCAATCTCAATTGGTAAATCGTGTGCTGTCGAGTGCTGTCGAGTGCAATACATACTATTTATGGCACCGGGCAATCAATGCTCCTCACGACTCTCTGCACGACCTAGTTGCCATCGTACATGCTGGTACTGTTTTCTCTGAACAGTGTAAGTATGTGTCTTGTCGTAATTTTTCGCCTGATGAACAACATTTTTTCCTGGACGGCAACGTCCAAAATTTGTTTGTCGTTTACCTGACGTTAAGGTCGTTCTTTACGAAAAAACAAATGGCACCAATCGTGACAAAAAACGACAGATCGAATAAATCGTAAAGTGTCACGGCTCGTGACATGGAAGAGTTTTGAAAAATAATCGTACAACTTGACGTCACGATTCGAAAAAAAAGTGATTCGTTTTAAAAAAACGTTACATTCGCCAATTTCCAAATGTCACGCAAGATGTTTTGAGCCTTCGTTAGGAACAACTCTATCCGGTCCTCTCGGGGTTTTCTTCGGTTCCTTATATGTTTCATTTGTTTGTTTTCCTCCGGATCAAACTTCACATGACAATCTAGAGGGCAAGCCCCAAAAAATCGTTTTTCATCGGTGACCTGACCAAACTTGGCATGACAGTCCAGGGCAAGCTCAAAATCGTTTGTTTCTTGTCAAACTTGCGGCTTCAAGGTTTGCCGCGCCTAAATTCACGAGTCGTTCCTCCCAGTCATTATGCAACCGTCACAAGCAATCGTATCTACTCCGTACGTGAGCGGTAACAAAATTTTTCTTTGCGACCCCCCAGCCCGGCCTGCTGTGCCGTCAATACGGGGCGAAACCCAGACCACCACCCATGATTCCACGAAATGAGTGTTCACTCCCCGCCTCGTCCGTAATCGCAACTGCGATCATACCATAACCAGTAGGAAACAGCGCGCGATTACTCTCCCTCTTTTGCATGATTTTTATAATCCCTCCACCCTTCGATCCCCCACTTCTCCCGCTCGCCCACCTTCCTCCTTCCTCCCGTCTCCCTGTGCCCACCCCCCCCCCCTCCTTTTTTAGCGAACGACGCAGTGCTTTACTAGCCGGACACCCACCCACCGTGCCCTCGCTTCTTACAGCTCTAGTACTTTAGTGAGGACGGACGCGTGGTACGATAGACGTGCACTGATGTTATCTGAAGCTTCCCCCCACATGACCTCGCCCAAAAAACTAGACTTTGAGACAAAATGAAAGCGCAGTCCGATGAACAGTCCTATGGCTTGGGCATGAAACAATTTAATGCTGATGGGCATCACAAACGAGGGTCCAAAGATAATACCAGTAGGCAATTTCTGAGCTGAGGAACCCGCCAGCTGGAAATTGTTTGGTAACAAAACGCTACCCTTATCGTAGCATACGTTGACGGCGATCCACGAAAAGGTCGCTCACCTCCCCCGCCCCGCGACCGTGCTCGGTCTCGAAGGGGTGCGTGGTCAACAGCCTAACTAAGGCAAGCAACAAATTCATGAGTACGCCCCAACCCCCCCCCCAACCCCCCCCCTCCCCGCTGCAACAGCCTCCGCCCACTCTCGGTTCCCCGAACCCGTGTGATGCTACCCCCTTCCAAATTATAGTACAGGAAATTAAAGACTGCGCGCACGTACACCTCTGCCGCGCGCTCTCCCGTTTCAGCAGGCGCAGTTTGGTTATTTCAAAAGTAAACAAGTTCCAGCCTGGCAAATACATGTAGGGAAAGAGCGCACGCGTATGGCATCGCGTTGTCTTCCGCCATAAATAGCCGGCGGGAGATGAAACTGTATTCCGTATTCCGTGCCCACCCACCTAACCCCCCCCCCCTCTCGTTACTCCGCAACGCGACTCCCCACTGAAACTACCCATCAGATGTACCAGGAGCAGCAGCATATTATAAGTCGTTGATGTGGCGTATGCCGTCATGATGCTGCATGTAGTCGCACGTACCGTCTATACGCCACCGCCGTCGTAGAAGCACTTTAGTACTCTGTATGGCGCAGCAGAGCATGGCGGCATATTGTTGCACGCAGTTGCATACATATTATGCCGTCTGCACACAGCGGCAGCAGCAGCAATATGAGTATCTGCAGTGGCACATGCAGTTATGTTGCCGCACGTAGTTGCGCATACTGTCTACACTCCGCGGTAGCAGCATAACTTTTAACCATTTGGTGTGGCGCATGCCGTCATGCTGCCGCATGTATCTGAGCGTACGGTCAACACGCCGCCGTCGCCGTCACCATCACGACAAGATAAGCATACCATGAATACAAAAAAAAAAAACTCCTTTCCACTTGCCAATCTAGGCCCCACGCCAAGACTAGCATACAATAATGGTCCCTCTGTAGAGCCGGCATGTGCACCATAGAGGGAAATACCGGGACCATAGCGGCAACCGGCACTACTCCGCACACTGCCACTATTAGTTGTTCCCATCTGTGCCAAGCGATTCTACAGGCACTATAGCGGACAATCGACACAATAGAGGGACTTTTACTGCACTACTTCGTATGAATACCGCAAAACCTTCCCCTTCCCTCCATCCAGCCTTGGCCCCGACTCGAACGAGGTGCTCTCGTATTGGTGGCATCTGAGATATCGTATGAAGGACAACACCATAACCTCTCGCATGAAGAGTACTACCACAAAAAATTCCACAAAATGTCGCGTGAAGGACAATACCAGCGAAGATGTAGCGCGAAGAACAACACCACGCTCAAGTGCTGCCATCAGCGGATGTTCAGAGGGGTCCCATCTAGAAAAGGAGAACATGAATAGTCACACGAATCGTTCAAGCCATTGAACCCCGTTGCGACTGTGAGAGCGCTTCAACTCCAACGTCAACAACTCAGTCCCCAAACCGTGGGTGAAGCGGTAACAGGGTTGTAAAGGTCATTGCTGGCGCTAATATCCTTCTACGGTCGCCGATCAGGACGATGACGCGTCGGAAACTAGAATACTATAGTGGTCCCTCAATAGAGCCAGTGTGTGCCTGCTGGAAATACCGGCACTATAGCGGTATCCGGAGTTATTCCGTATGCTATCACTACTCGTTGTTCCCATCTGTACCGAGTGATTTCACAGGCACTATAGCGGGTAACCGGCACTGCTCAACCGGCGTTATAGAGGGACCACTACCGTACAGACGCTCAGGGGGATGCTTTGACGGTGCCCCCCTGTACAACGGGGAGATGAAACCAACACGTCGCTCGAGTTTCCTTCGAAAACTACTGAAGGTGGCATTCGTCAGGAAAATGTGCATTTTTTTTTTAATATCCAGCACCCCGCAATGCTTCATGCTCCACACCAAACCCAAGCATCAATACAGCTCAAAGTTTGTTCGTCTACTCGCTACAAGGAAAACATTTCGCGGAAAACCAGGCTCTCGGAAACAGCAGCCTTACTACAGCACAAATTTTGTTCGTTTACCCGCAAAAAAAAACAGGTTAGCCGAAAAACCAGACCCTCGTACGAGAGCGTCACGAAAAACAGATCCACCACCCCACACCACGCCGCCCAGCCCAACCAAAAACAGCAAAACTTCCATCTCGGTGCCTGGACACCATTAATCACCACCTACACGATCCAACTACACCACCCAAGCACGTCAGACACGATCAACCACAGGCAATCACAACCAAGAAACCTCGGAAAAAAAAAAATACACACAGATTTACGGGGAGCCCAAAGCTTCCAACAAAACCTTAGCAACCTTGGAGTGCATAGTTGGCTCTGACATTTCGAACGCGAGATGATAACTATAAACACCACACTAAAATCTGCAAACTACGAGTACCGCATGCATGTCACCCAGATCTTTCTCTCAACGTCCATTCTACCCCAACGCCGCCAGTTTAACCCCCCCCCCCCCCCACACATGCTGTCTGCTGCTCAGAGTTCTCAATATTTCCTGTTGCGATAAGCTTTGTTTCGGTGGGGCCATTGGTAAATGAGTTTCACGCGAAAAAGAGTTGCTACTTGGCAGCATCCCCTCACAAAGGTGTTCTAGTTGGAGCGTTAAGGCTACTCTAGTCGGTGCGGTTTCGTGGCTCCTCCCATGCAAACGCATAGCTCACTACTGGCGTATCGGAAGCTCCAGGGCAGCTGTTGAACAAAACAAAGGGGGGGAGGGGGGGTAGGTTGAAACCTCACCCATCTGCTCGGAAAAATTTCAGGGCTATCTGTTTGTCGGGTTATTTCTGGTGGGTCGGGTCGGGTCGGATCGGGTCCGGTCAAGGTGACACGACCAGACTCGCTCCGTGAGATTTCTGACTCCACCCGACTTGACCTGGCCCGACCTGACCCGATCCGATCCGATCCGATCCGATCCAATCCGACCCGACCCGACCCGACCCGACCCGACCCGACCCGACCCGACCCGACCCGACCCGACCCGACCCGACCCGACCCGACCCGACCCAACCCGACCCGACCCGACCCGACCCGACCCGACCCGACCCGACCCAACCCGACCCGATCCATGAGATTTCGAACACCTCCTGACCCGACCCGACTCAACCCGCCAGGAGTTGAAAACCTCTTGGCCCGCGACAAGCCCTAGAAAATTTCCACGCGGCCTTGGGCTTGCATCCGCGCACGGCACGCGATCGCCCGCACCTACTACTCCACGCTTTGCCGAAATGTTCAGGAAGAAAGCCGACAGGGAGTTTGCACACGTCAGGCAGATCAAACCAGATCCCCATTTATGATCTATGTCATTCAGGGCAGATATATCCCTGGTCTATACGATCTGCACGGGCTATAGATCATGCTGTCGGGTGGGAGTCGTATGATCTGCGTGATCTATTAATAGCACACATCTCTTGGGTTGGATATGCACTGCATAGATCCTGCGCAGCAAGGCATATCGAGAGAGATACAGGATGTAAATGATCTAGATCGCGTTATCTCCCATATCTGGAACCTTGCCCCCCGACACGTTTAAATAGTAGAGTTAAAATCAAAAGGACAGAAACGCACCATCTCTCCATGAACTCGGCATCAAAACATATATTCCGCCTTACGAAACTATTTAACGGGTGTCTCTAGAACAGGAACCGCAGGACCCCAAAACAATTGAATCGATACATCTAGAACAGAACCCGCAAGACCTTAGCACATCCAACGAATACCTCTAGAATAAGAATTGTAAGACCTCGGGAACAACACTCAGTGTACCACCACCACGACGTAAAATATCCAGGATACAAGGGATGAGGGTGGGGGTGCAGTAGGCCGTGTCCCCTGACCAACATCAGCCTTCCATCTCTATGTAGGAAACCTCGCCAGAAAAGAAAACGCGGAACCTCAGCAACAACACTCAGCGCACCACCACGACCTAACCTATGCAGGACACGAGGGCTGAGGGTGGGGGGCAGAAGGTCGTGTCCTCTACCTAACACCAGCCTTCTGTCTCTATGTAGTAAAGCTCGATATTAATAGAACATAAACGGTAAGACCTTGGCAAAAACACTCAAGTGTACCACCGTCACGACGAAAAATATGCAGGACACGAAGGCCAGAGCATGGGGACAGCGGGGATGCACTAGATCGTTCCCCCTACCCAATATCGGTAGTTTTCCTCGTAGTAGACCATGGGAGCGGGGATGAAACATACTGTGTCGCCTGCATAACACCGGCCTTCCATCTCTAGGCAGTAAACCTCGGGTGAAGAAACGCTCGAGGTCGCTACACGCCGCCCGCGCTACATATGAACGACAACCATATGCATCGGAAGGCCAGACTTGCTCCCGCCCGTTGGATGTTAGTCCATGGGGGAGGCGTGTAGTGGAGAAGACCCGCCAGACTCCTTTCCTCCCCTCACTTTTTCGTTTCGGGGAGAACGACGGTTTCAACGTGGGGGCGCTCGCATGCCTGCGATTGAGAGCGGTAATAGACGGGGAGCGGAGTAGCAGAAGCAATTGAGTACTGCTGAACAGAGACTAGGCGTGCATAAACGATGCAGCAACCAGCTGGTTTCGCCACTCTAGAAGAGCCACTTCTCCTGTCTGTGTTGGAGATGTTCCTCGCCCTTCGATATCTCGGCTTCTCGACAGCTCTGCGCGGTACAAGTACGAAGAGATATAGGAAGAGATATCCAACGGAACTGGCAACGTATCCCGTCGAGCTAACGATACGCCGACGGCTAACCTTTTGTACCACTGAAGAAAATACGACCCCAGACAAATTCGAATTATTTTGTCCCCGAAAAAGGGGTTGAAGTTCTTAGGGTGTTAAGAACAAACATCTAACGGTCAAGCGATACAATGGTACGCAATCACCAAGCTATAAATACCAAGCTATAAAAGCTCCAAAGATCTAAAGACCCAAAGATCCAAACGGCGAAATATCCACATTTCTCCCGCTCTCACCGGCTGATCGGTCGGACATGTCATCGTGTGTACGACGCCCGTGCTTCGTCCTGTCGAAGTTCATCCTGTGAAACCTGACACCAGATATACAGTACAGTACAGGACATGACTCCTAATTACACACATAAGTGCGGACCCAGGCTGGGTTTCTTATTTGGGAGAGGGTGCGATTGGTACTAACTTCACGTAACGGCTGCCGTATTCGCTGTGTTTCTGTAAACATCAGCCCGTCTTTCTCATTATTATACCCTGTTTCTTAATGGGTGTCCTGAGCTGGTCATGGTCCCTCATTCGTGCGCTCCCTTGCCAGACAACGATGCCTGCACTAAAGTGGAACCCCACACTACCCCGGGATGGTGCAATACAGCTGCACCCTAGACCTTGGCTACGGGTGGGGGGTCATGTCTGGGGGCTCTTTTTGCAGTGACCCGGGGTTACTCGCGCGAGTGCCCACCCTATTCCTTTGCGATCTTAATATTTCGTGCTGATTTTTGCTGGCGATAAGAAACCGCCATAGAACAGTTAGCTACACCGCGCCAAACAAGTCGCCGAAGGTATTCTCGATATTGAGATACAGAGGCACTCGGGCGAGTGGCTCAATGCGCAGTGTTAGAAAAGGGGATACCCCCCCAACCGCAGCCATGGTCATGGTCTCATACGTTGAGGTATGGGACGAGCATGTCGTGACAAGTGATTCTCACCGCACTTAACTGAGGCGATGAACAAAAGAGTACCGTACTACTGCGGGACCACGAACGTATGTATAACGAGGCGGTCGGACCACGAGGAGGCGGGGGTGTGGGGCGCATACTTATGTGTTGCTTGCCTTAGCAATTTGACCATTGAACACGCATCCCTTTCGAGACGGAGGGGGGGGGGGGGGGGGGGGGTGTACTCATTTCATGCGTGGCCGTACATAGAACGTGAAGGGGGGGGGGGGGAGGCTGTCTTGTTACTTCACCATCCACCTTGCATCTCGAGCACAGTACGAGGGTAGGGTGGTGGCAAACCGAGCATCCACCATCATATAATGGCTCCGGAGTAAAACGAGAGGTTGCTCCGTCTGCATCGGGGTCAGAGGTTTCCGGCGTCAAACCTCACTGTAATTGGTGCAGCGCGCGGTTTCCGCGTCGTTCCGCGAGAAAATGCAGGAGAGAAAAAGTGAACAAAAAAGGGACGCCGAGACATGTTACGCGAGCGGGAAAGGTAGAGTGGTACACCCAGTTTAAGACCACCTCGTGACAAGCCAATTTAGGAGGTCTTATCTCTATCATGGTCTTATCTTTTATCACTGCGAAAATAATACAATACTAACTCCAAGATGTTATATTTTCGTGGCAAGCCGATTTACCTGGTCTTATGTCCCGAAAATTCTCAACCCGGTTGGTCTTAAAAAGGATACACCGCAGCAGCACCTTTTCCCCAGTTTCGAACATGGAGAGTTATGTTCCTTACTCAAAACCAGGTGCGTTTGACAAAAGTTCTTGCGCACCCCACCACCAGCGCCAACAACAGTGAAACATCAGTGATGTTGGGGTGTTTACGATTAAAACACCGGTGGCATTAAGGTGTTTGTTATTTTTTTCCAAATTATGCTGGGTTGGAAAAAATGTAAAAACAGCGTTGAAGCCGACGAACACCATAACCCAAAGCCAACCAGCCCACGAAAAAAATGGGTTAGAATATAAAAAAAGGTAGGAAAACATGTTTCAAACGTATTTTTTCCCTGATTTGTAGTGGGTTGGGCTGGCCTTGACTTGTAAGGTTCCACGGTTTCAATACTAGTAGTATATGTCTTCTTGCCCAACTCCTACCCAACCAAAGTTGGTACAATACATCGCAAACACCGTATTGCAGATACATTGGGTGGGTTTCCAGTTGAGGTGGGATCCTCTTCCGTCAGTCAGAAAACCAATGGTCCCAAAAGTACCTCCTCCACCGCAGTATGGTTCTGGCGTAGATGAAGGTGGTGGGGTTTGGGGTACAGTCTGTTAATGGTCAAGGCCGACATAAAGATGGAAAGGCGTTTGTTTACTAGCGATCAGCCCGCTGTGAGAAATCCAGCGTCATGGGTGGCACACACAGCCCTCGCCGCCGCTGACGAAAACGAAAAACAAATACAGAACCCATATATCTTTCTATCGCATTGCAGTAATCTTGATCAGGAATCGAGATGTCTTCACATGAACCAAAAGGAAAACGAAAATTAAACACACACAAAACCCATCTCCATTCTATCGTATTATAGTCATCTTCATCAGGAATCGAGACATCTCTACACGACAAAAACCTCCCGCCCTCAGTAGTGCTCCCTGGTCAACCATTCACAAGCTCTCACCTGTCCTCGACATCTCGTAACGCCGCCGGCTTCGCCCCCCAAACGTGCTGCTCTTGCTGCGGTAGCTGCTGATGATGCTGACGGTGTTGCTGGTGATGAGCCTGATGAGCCTGATAATGCTCCGACTGGGGGTGGTATTGTCTCATGTCTCCCCTTCCCGTTCCAGCCCTCTTCTGCCCGCCCCCACCCCCCCTTGCTCCCTCCCCCTTGTCGCGCCCTTCTTTCCTACTGGAAACTCTCCTAGCTCCCGACATTCCGTCCCCTGGCAGCGCTGAGGCGTGAGTGGACCGGCGAATTCGAACAGGGGAGTCTAGGGGGACGGCTAACCCTGACGACGGCCATTTCGTGCCCGCGTCACGCGCTTGCTGGGAATGCTGTTGGTGTTGACGGGGGCGGTCATGGGTCGGGTAAGAAGGCTGGGGCTGTTGTTGCTGCTGCTGGTGAGGGTGGTGGTGGTGGTGGTGGGAAGGGTGGTGGGGATGGGTGCTAGCCTTGACTTTTTCCTCGTTCCACCAGCGGGGGTTCGTGCTGGCCGCAGCCATCGCCTGAAACCGAAAAAAACGAGGAGCCGAGGCGAGGAGGCTTTCTTAGGGTGAGTGAGGGGGGGCTGAAGGAGTAGACGTGGGGAGTTTATTCTTAGGTGACATACAGGGCCTACAACCGGTGACCAAAATACCCGGAATCAACCTTTGCCGTATAAATAGTAGCGAGAAAACGTCTTGGGAGATAGATGTTGGCCGCAGATGACCCAATAACAAGGAGGAGGTATCAGCAGATATATATATGTAATGCATGGAAGTAGCGTGGGCGTTCGAATGTTGGAGTTGTCTCTATTACAAGTAGGAAAGGTTCCCCGTCTCAAAAGGGCTGCGTGATCAACGGTCAAATGCTTAAGGCAAGCAACAAATCAGTACCTCCCCCCCGCCCACCCTTGGTCAATATCAACCTTGGGGGTGTGTGAGACAATAGGAAGGGTGTGTGAGACACTAGGAAGATACTGCAGCTCTAGTAACTCGCGCTGGTTGAACGCTTGAAAGTATCTTCAAACGTTTGCGTTGTTGGGAAGCAGAAAAAGTTGTGATAAAATAAAAGAACTTGACTGTTCCTCGGTTTGGTCTTTTTTGGGAGTTTCCGTCGGTTGGACGGGACCCGGGGATTCGGGCGCGCAAGACTGGAATTGAGTCCCTATTTTTGGCGCCGTCGTAAAGTAGAAACTCGTTTCGTATTAAATGCCAAGAATATGCCCAGGGAAGGGTTCGCACCGAAGAATCCCCGTCGTCATCCATGGGATCGACGGCTGAGGAACCCTTGACGCCACCGCTGACGGCGTGTCTATCCTGGGGAGGGGGACTTTGGTACCCCTCCTGAGCGTGCGCGGTTGCGGCTGGCCCCCAGTGCGACTGAACGGAGTTCCTCATAGATCCGAGGCCTGCGCGTACGGTAGCTGCTTCGCTCACGACCTGCGGAGAAGATGGGCAGTGAGCAAAAAAGTAAGCAGGCATGTCCTTTAAGGGAAAACGATCGCTGTCGAGGGTGTAGTGATTAGTGTTCCACACTAGAGGCTAGTAGTCTGGTGTCGATCAAGGGAATTTGTGTGGATAATCAGCAGGTCTAACGCGTCGTCCGGGTGCAAAATGTCAGATTTTTTCACTCACTATTAGTGTCAGGAGGCTATATAATCGCGGTCCGCAGTAGGCAAATCATGGGCTGCAGTTCGGAGTATTTCACCACTAATCGAGAGCGGCGCAGCCGCGTTTCTGTCCCGTTTTGGGTCCGGGTTGGAGTCAGGGTTGGAGTTAGGGGTTGGCTTGGGCTTGCACCCGTACCTTCATTCCACCAGGAAGCGAATATGCCAGGAGACACGCCCTTTTTTAGGGAAACCTGCGCTGTCAATCGTGTAAGGCAGAGTGTTCCACATAAAAACCTACTGGTACCATATAACATATAACACGAAAGACAGCAAACCCCGTCGCACAAACTTCAAAGCTGATTTTGTCGACAACGGCGAGAGTGCAAATGCCTGCTACTGTAGCGGCGCGTCTATGAAAACATCACGAAGAGATATTTCCAGAGCCGCGGTTTTTCTTGTGTAGGCCCCCCTGGTTTGGATAAAAAAACGTCTTTGAAATTCATCGCAGCAAGGGTGTTATCTTAAACGTTACGCGGTAGTAATGTATCCTGACATCCTTGACGGCGCTCGCAAAACGAGGAAGGGGGCGACGGTAAGAGAAGCAGTGGCGGGCGCACACACGGTGGGTTTGTCGCAAACTGTTGTTGCGGCACACTGAGCGAATTTGACATAAGACACAACGTGGAAGCGTGGCGAACTGAACAATTTTTCAAGTGGAAACCTGTTTTAGGAGACAAATTACTTGAAATTAGTACATGAAGAGTTTTTCGGGGCTCCAAAGGGGTTAAGCTTCAATTGTACTACTGCAAATAAACATACCTCACTAACTTGAACGATTTTTTAATCTCCTAAAACGAGGGTAACGTTCTAAAGGGGTTATGCCTAATTTCGGCTTCGAAAAATAAGCTGACCTGTGCCGATCGAACCGCCGATATGGGCGCCCTCTCCCTTTCCATCCCGACACCGCACTCTTCACCGCTGATGCCGCCACCACGCATCCCCGAACCCCTCACAGTTCCCGCCTCCGCCCCGCCCGCCACCTGGCGCCGTTGCCTCCTCAGCCACTGCTGCTGCTGATGCTGTTGCTGCTGGTGTTGGTGTTGCTGGTGTTGGTGTTGCTGCTGATCTTCGGTCATAATGTCATCCTGGTCTATCGTAGCAGCACCCGCGGGCCCGGATTTGCTTACAGCGGGGCCGACCTTGCCGCCGTTTCCACTACCGCTGCTGCTGCTGCTAGCGCCGGCGGCAGCAGAGGAGGAAGACGATCCAGACGACACCGCTGCGGCAGCTCTTGCTCGCCTGTCACGCTTGCGCTGCGCCCTCTGGAACGACTCCACCTTTACACCACGAGTAATTCATCCGGAAGTACAGCCAGCGTTGATAGGGTTAGCGAACTAGGTAGGGGGGATGTTGAGGTATTATAGGATGCTGGTCCGCTTGAGCACTGATAGATGGTTCATCTTTCAACTGCCCAAGGCAAGCATTTTACCAAATGGTGAAGGGGCGGGTGACATAACCAGTGAGGGGCTCGTTTTTTAATCCTTTCTAGATCTGCACCCTCGTTATGGAAGACCATCACCCTTTCACCGCTGCAAAAACATAATAGTGTAATTTTGACTAAGCTTTCCCTAGAAACGAGGGTACAGTTCGAAAGGGGGTAAGGCAATAAGCACGACAATGTGGAAAAAAAAATAGCAGCCTAAGCTGCCGCCAGGAACTCCCACAGCAGAACATTTGTAGCTGTAGTAAGCTTGTGCGCATTAGGGGTTGGCGAATGCTCCAGGAAATTCGAAGGGGGTCACTACCTTTTGGCCCGGTCAACTTGCCGGCGTTAGTGGTCGGTGAACTCTTCAGGTGCGGTCAAACTCACAAGCCGCATTCGCCCGAAAAAAAAAAACAAATGGAATAAATACCTCTTGCAGAATCATCTGTTTCAGCTGCACTCTGCACAGAGGCTCGCTCTCAAAGTCGAACTCGAAGCCAGGCGCGATCTCTGGGTCGGGCTTGACATCGCTCCGCCTGAGGAATGAGCGGGAGGGGAGGGAAAATTATAGGGGCGTTATGTCGCGAGATCTGGGATATTGTTTCGGCTCGTTCGTCCCTTTTGGGAGGCATGATTAGCAACCAAAAACAATGTCGATTGCGATTTTATCATTCCCCTGGGAAGACAGCGCAGCGGAACGAGTGTCGACATGTTGCACGCGTGTCTTACAGCTCGCCCCCTGTGTCGCAGTTTGGACACATCGCCCACCCCAGCCGCTCGGATTCCTTCGTGCGACCGATGCTGTACTCAAAATCTGTTTTCGAGGATTTTCTCCCCTAAAGTTCCAAAAGAGGTTTAACCTTTGAACTATCAATCCTGCAAACATTACCCTAAACTTATTCCAAGTAGGTTGTCCCCAAACATGTGGGTGCAGTTTTAAACGGGTCAAAGAGTCTGGCAGTGTCTGCTTCTTGACGTCTTGAGGCGCTGCAATGAGCGAAGATGCTCGCCTGCGGCGCTGCAATTGGTGGTGCCAGTACTCAATTTGCGCATATCATAATTGCCATCACAATCGCAGCCACAATCACCAGCACCACCAGCACCACCACCAGCACCACCACCACCTCACACCACCATCACCGCCACCACCGCCGCCAGCAGCATCAGCAGCAGCAATACCAACGCCGGCGCCGTCATGACCATCACCTGAGGGGTTGGAAGTAGGGGTGGTCAAGAGCCACATCGACGGAGAGGCGACCAGGGGGGTCGAACACGAGCAGCCCTTCAAGCAGATCCACAGCTTGCTCAGAGGCGGAGGAGAACAGGTCCACATAGGGCACCTGGTGGACGGCAAGCACAGGTAGGGAGTGCAAGGCATGAATGAGTTTTCGATGCCATCACCGTCGCTAAGGTTAAACTTTCGGTCAGTCAACACATTCGAGAGGATGACGCGAAAAATTGTACGCAGACCAGCCGGCTGCCCCGACCCAACCAATGCCATCTTAACCCAACCGAACCCAAGCCAATCCAACCCAACGAAAGAACTTCGCGCACTGCAGTTTTTTTTGCGTTTTTAATCCTCCGGCGGAAAGGAATAAACGAAGCTTAAACTGTGTCAACCTCACCTTCACTCTGTCTTGCATGGACTCCAAGAATTTCTTCGCCTGCGAGTTGCGGATGTGAGCTACCTCGTGCGGTTGAGGGGATCCGACCACATCAAATATGAGGGTAAGCTGGTCCATGAAGTTCTGACAGGAGGAAAAGGAAGGGGAAAAGTGGGGGCGGAGCGGGGGGTGGGGGCTTGTTTTCGCGCATGGCCGTGGTATTAAGACTATGTATCCTCGCTTACGCGCAACGCCGGGACGGAGCACGCCAGATGCTCCGCCTCCCGGACAAATATTAATTGCACCAAGCGCGAAGCGCGGTGAGGTGGTCGCCGAGTCGATTGAAGGGTGAGCTGCATCCTACTAAAGAGCCATCCTACTCAGAGCCGCTTGCGAGGGTGGGGGCGTCCTACCCTGACCCGTGAAAATCCCTATAAAAAATGAAATGGGTGGAACTCACAAGTTTGACACCAGCCTTTTACCTTTCCGGGGAAAAGCGGATGACGGCCAAGTAGCTCCGCGAAGATGCAACCAACGCTCCAAAGGTCCACCGCGTACCCGTACAACCCGTCGGGGCAGAGCATAAGCTCGGGGGGGCGGTACCACCGCGTTATCACGTGCTCGGTCATCGGGTTGTCCACCTGTCCGCCACCGGTAAGAGGGATGATGGAAGCAGCATGTTCACCAGCAAGTTTGTGTGATCTACATCGGGCTATCCATCTGTCCACGAAGACATCCGTTCGCAAATTCCAGAAACAGAGTCACGGCCAGAGCGAAATGACGCGTACACTCTTAGGGGAGCGTATCCGCCAAAAAATGGGACAGGGATCTCGTGCGCTTGCCCTCAACGCGCCTCTAAAATGTTTAAGGGCCCCTCGGTATATTCTTATTATGATGTCTACGTACCCACCATCGGTAGGGGGAAGCGCAGCAGTCGGGAGCGGCAGCATCAACAACTCAAGACAGGAGGAATGGCAGCAGCATGACGATGACGTTTTCACATTAGCTCACTTCCCTGATCTAGCCCGTGGTCGCGAAAGTGAGAGATTATATGAGGACACGATAAAATATAGCAATGTAGGGTTGGTTTGTAATAGGATGACATGTATTCAAGGCTCGATTGCGTGATTTAGCCCTGGGTAGAAAGTTCCCAAGAGAAAAGGAGTCATTGTGCAGCAAGGCGAGTGCGCCTTGGAGCAGAGGTAGCAGACCGCACGAGCACGAGGCACTGCCGCAGCTGCCAGGCCAGTAGGTAGTGCTGTTGTAGTTTAGGGCTACACAAACATCCCGACGGACAAAAAATCGATTACGAAGCATATATTCCAGTATTCCAGCCGCAAGTCTGTGTTAGCTACATCGGGTTATCCGTCTGTCGACGAAGACACCCGTTCACGATCGCAGAAACTGAGTCGCGGCCGTCATGAGTTGTTGCGTGCACTCTCATCGTGGTGTAACCGCTCGATAAACAGCAAGGCCCTCGTGCTCGTGCCCTGACCACATTTCTAGAAAAACAAGAAGTCCTCGGCATGTTTGTTGGTACTACTATTGCTGTTTTAAACATTCGACAACGTGCAACATGATTTTAAACGTCGATCACTCATAAACCTTCCCAGAGAGAGGAAGAAAATTGGGGGAAACCCACAAAAAAGGAGACCTACGAACAACCTTTACTTCCCTTCTGTACCTACAGTATTTCCGGCGTAGAATCGATCTAATCCACGTGTTGCCCTTGCTTCACCGGTACGTCGTCGTCATCGGTGGATACATGAAAAGCAAGAGGGGTTACCCTTTCGGAGCGCACACCGAGTACGACAACTCAGCAGCGGTGGACATTAAACTATCCAAACTAATGTCGCGCTCGATTGGAGTGTGAGTGCCTCGCCTCGCCAGGACCCCTTCCCCCCCCCCGCCAGAGAGGCAATCGAGTGGCCGGTCTCTCCAAGGCGTGGACTTTGTATGCAGTGGCTGGGATAAGCGATGCATGCCTAAATCCTAAGGATGTATGTTGGATGAATCAAACGGCTAGTTATTAATCAGGGGACGGGGTATGCAAAAACCAAATAGCCGACATAGTTTTTACATGGTATGACATTAGTAAACATTTCACGTCAAACCATAGAACTAACTGCCAGTCAGATGGACAGACGCAGAACTCCTCAAATTACCGCCCGCCCGCAACTGACCGTAATGTATTAGAATGCAACCGTAGTTCCTCGCGAAAAAATAACTAGTCGGCGACTTATCGCGTAACTTACTGATAGTAAACTATTTGTATAGACTAGTCAGACAGCTCACAGCCATACTAAACCCGGTTATGTTATGCAGGATCTGATAGTATTTTGACAAGTAAGTTTGCTTAAACCTGTGCAAACGCCAAATCACGATATTCGGGCGCACCTTTTCCCTTTTCGTGCTCAACCAAGACATCGCCCCTCCTGCTGCGAACCCTTACCTCATCATCGGGATGGGCACCCCTGCCCATCGGACGTAGCCTAGCCAACCCGAAGTCGGTAATCCTCAGCTGGCAGTTTTTTGTGACCAGCACGTTTCCGGGCTTGAGATCCCGGTGAATGATGCGGTTGTCATGCAAGAACTGATCCCGAGCAGATTTTGGCACGAACGGCGCGAGGAGAGCAGGGGGGTGGGTTGTCAGATTTTTCTCTGGCAAATGATCTCTTACCTATGTTGAATGAAGCCCACTGGCTCAGCTTACACCGCAATTGGCTCAGGATACACAGCGTTCGAATCAGGTTGCATCGCATTTTGCTCAGAATACGCAGCATTTTGCTCAGGTTTCACTGCATTTGGCCCAGGTTGCACCGCATTTGGCTCAGGTTGCACCGAAATTTGCTCAGGTTGCACCGCATCTTCCTTAAGCTGCACCACATATTGGTATAAGGATCTACCAGACACCCTGGTAAGACGATAATATTCTCGGTTGGTGTCATACTGCCATAAAGATACGCACTTCACCAACGGGGAGGGCGGGGGGAGCAAGAGCTTGAGCAAGACATTTTCATGCTCCGTTGGGAAAAAATCGGGTGTGTCCAGCACGGAGTAGGTCGATACTGTCGCTGGGGACTACAGATCGGCTAAAAGTGGTGTTTTCTGAGCAGACAAACCAGAGACACCGAGCTTTAGAAATGGAGCAGCAGTAGGGGCAAGCGCCGACCGCCTGCAAAGACGTCTCCATACGTATTCAAAGCCTGACCTTTTCCTCCTTGAGGAGGTGAAACGTGAAGTAGCGCACCCCCGAGCATTTGCGGAGAACCCGTATTTTCTAAGCAGACACACTACAACAGAGAGAACGCATCTCGGAAATACACCAGCGCGAGCAAGCATAAGCAGGCTACCAGGTACAGTTTTTAAGCAGATAAACCAGATACATTACAGCGAGTCTCGGAAATGTAGCAGCAGTACGAGCAAGCACCGACAGCCCGCAGAGACATCTCCGTGTTCAAACCCTGACCTTGACCCCTTTGAGGAGTTGGAACATGAAGTAGCGGTGGTGTGCATCCCCCAGAGCCTGCGGCGACTGGATGATGCGGTGTAGGTCGGAGTCTAGCAGCTCCATCACGATGTAGAGCTCGTCGTAGTGCTCGCAGACGAACAGGTCCTCCAGGGACACAATATTTGGGTGGGATCCGAGGTACCTGCGCGAAGCGGTAGAGGCACAGGCACCGGGCAATTATTTATGTATTTATTTTTTTCACACACATCTACTTTCCTGCTTGTGGACAAGCCGTGGTCACAGGTGTCGTCCTTTCTCCCCCCCCGGTTCATGCCTTCAATTTTTATCGCGCACAGGGTTCAGCAATCCCACTGCTCGTCAATTTTTCATCGAGTGTTGCTAACTCACGCTCTCGCGCTTTCCGCAAGTCAATTTGTTCGCAAGAAAAAGTCCCCACAAATTTATACGAGTATGCACTCGGGGGGATTCGAACTCACGAAACTGACCTATACCAGGCTCGAGGGCAATCACCTGATACGCCACCGGGGCAACATTATTAGATGTTGATCGGTCGTCACCTATACATTCCAGCTCAACAGGGTCTGAAGCATGGTCTGAAGACTCCGTTAATTATATTTCGGTATAATTTTGCTCGTTTTGTTGTTTATTTCGCGACAGGGGGTTGTCCGAGACTGATGTACCGCCGTGATAATGAATAAGTACGAGCCTTCAGAACGCCACCACATAATCAATGGGGGATGCGGGGATGAGCAGCCTGTCCGCAGCACCGTGTGCAACACTCTCCTCGCTCCCACCGCCCCCGCCCTGCGACCCTCCCCCCCCCCCCCCCCCCCTTGGTGCAGGCAAATGCCTTCCTGGTCGGTGAAAACCCTACGTACTCAGTCCCGATATTGTAGGGGTGCGCAGGTATATGGTCCTAAAGACTACGGCCATACTTGCTATAATAACACCCCACCCCCACCGCGTCCCCCGCCGATTTCTTGCCGGAATTAATTCGTCTTTCATGGCGGCAAATGTTGCAGGTGATGGCCTGCAAGCGATATTTGTTGCGCCGTTCTTGTTCTGAGCATATCAGCACCAGCACATGGGTACAGAGACCGCACGCCATACTAGCCGACGAAAACCCGTCCATTGTGGGCATATAGGGTGGGCCACTCTCGTCGCTAGGATGGCCCCTTTATCGATACAACGGCGCCCACGTTTCGGATACAAATTACTTGAGATTAGAGTGCAAGTTTTTTTCTAACTCATATCGTACCTCTCCGACGGAAATGTAAGGGCCGGTAGAGTATGAAAATTAATATTCAAATGGAACTTATACTTCCGTCCAAAGTAATGTGACTGCTGAAGTAGCAACCACGATTATATCTTATGAGACGACAAACTTCGAATAAGCATACGTGGACGAACCTCCCAATCCATTCGTATTCCGTTCTCGTATATCATTCCTGTTTTCTGTTAATTCACCGGCCCTCAAGGGCAACGCCAAACGGCAGCCCACCTTTAACGCAAAACTAGTAACTGCGGATATACCTCATGAGACGGATCTCGCGTAGGACGTGCTTGGCGTCCACCACGTGCTGTGCCATCGGATGGATCTTCTTTATGGCTACCCTCTTTCCCTGAATTCGGCAGAATTGATGTCAAGAATACGAAATATAGAAAGGATAGGAATGATGTAGGTATGTGCACGAAGGATTAGTGGTTAGGAAGAATAGAACGGATATGAAGGATCAGAAGGGCATAGAGGAACTTACGGGAATTATATGAACGATACGAAGGACAGAAAGAAACATAAGATTCGAAGGATGAAGATGATACGACGGGCATAAATGAGACGAATGATATGAAAAACATTGAATAATGGAAAGGGTATGAAGGATAGAATGACACAAATGATGCTGAAGGGCATGGAGGGTATGAAGGATACGAAGAATACGAAGGATACGAAGGATACGAAGTAGAGAGGATGTGAGGGATACGAATGATACAAAGGGTGTGGAGGGTGTGAAGGGCATGAAGGATTGGACGGACATGAAGGGTGCAATAGATATATCATACCTGGTATCAGGATAGAAAGCATGTGAGGGATGCGAAGGATACAAAATATAGCAAGGATACGAATGGTAGAAATATGTGAAGGGTGGAGAGGACGTGATGCATAAGAACAAAAAACGAAGGATGTGAAGAATAGAAAGGACGCGAAGGGCATTAAGAAGGGCATTAACCCCCCCTCCGAAGAATGCGAAGTATACGAAGGATACAAAGGATGTAAAATATTGGGAGGTAATGCAGGATTTCACGGCTAAGGATATCCAGAAGGATATTGCGGCAATTAAATGTAACAAAGACGTAGACTAGGTGCCCAATGTCAAGGAGATTGAAAGGCATCCATGATACGAAGAATATAAAATAATATGAAGAATAGAAAGGATGTGAAGGACATCGAAGTAAACGTTAGGAAATCAAGGATATTAAGTGTATACCTGGTAAAGGAATTCAGGATACACAGGATGCTGCTGATATGAAACATACCAAGAACAAGAAGGGACATGAAGGGCCTGAAAGCTATGAAGGATCGTACAAACGATATGAAGGGCATGAAGGCAGACATCGGTGGTGGTGGCAAGGTCGGTGCACGGTTCTACAAGTATCGCCCGAACACTACCAACTGGTAACGGTCGTTTTGCTGATCATGCGATACTACAAACAGTGCAGTAGGCGTCCCCCAACAAGGCAGTCTGAGCAAGGTGGTATCCCGATATAAGGTGGTCAAAATCGGCTAGCGTGACTCGTAAATTGCACTTATAACCTGGAATGAATGAGGCGACTTCCCCCAGTGCGGTCGTATTGCACTGGCACACCACCGGGATCTATACTGTAACTATTAATACAATTGAATGCATCGTGAAATGCGTAACGGTTGGGCCGACCTCAAATAATCGATCCAATCAGAGCAACAGAAGCAAAACATCCAAAGATCATGCCATATACAAAAGCTACGCCTCGCTGCTACCCCGCTGTCACTCCGAAGGGAGGTCGAGATCTTGTTCCCCGCTATAATATCATGCCATTCCAAAGAAAAGGAGGTCTTGATCTTGCATGGCGTACATACGATACGATACTCTGCATGCACTCTGCATGCACATAAAGTATGATTACTTGTATTGTATCACACAATTGTACAATATATTTTTGGGTTCGGCATAGTAGGCTGACCGCACAACAATTGTCTCCGACCTCACGATCTTCGACCGTGTGATCTCCGACCGTTTACGGTGAAATCTTCTTCAACCACGATCTTCTCCTTTTGCAGCAAGCATAAAACTACAATACTTGACATATAGTCTGCTACTAAATGGTTGGGTTTTGACAGGGGCAAGATGGCTGCCGGCGGAATCTCCGAACTTCTGGGCAGCAGCACAGCTGCAGCAGTAGTAGTACCAAACGTGCTGATACTCTGATTGAGTGTTAATCGTCTATTGGCAACTAACTGCGAGCACGAGTCACCCAGAAAAAAAAAAATGGGTGTTGACCCCTCCCAATGTCGGGTTTCCCCGCCAATATCAGGCTACCACCGCAAACAAAGTCTTGGCGGGTTGCCCCCCAATGTGAGGTTACCAGGTTACCCTTTAAATGTCAGGTTACCCGGTTACTCCCCCAATGTCGGGCTACCTCCTCATTGTCCTGTTTTCTTTCTTATTTTCAACCATTACTTGTTACCTTCCAGCGCAACGCGTGGGAGCTTTTACTCTCATGCCGCAGCGACCGACCTTTTGGACAAGCCGTGGTCACAGGTGCCTTCCCTTCTCTCCCCCGGTACGTGCCTGCATTTCTATCATGGATACTCGTAGGGTTCCGCGTTCTAATTTTCAACTTTGCCTACTCGCCGATCTTCATCTGATCTAAATTTGGTGGGATATATCCACCCATATATCACCCATTTACCCCCCCTTTCAATGTTAGGTTACCCCCCTAAATGTCAGGTTAAACCCTCACCCCTCAGGTACCGGATTACCCTCCCAATGTCAGGTTACTCCCCCAATGAATGTCAGGTTACCTGCCCAATTTTGGGTTACACACCCTAATGTCCGGTTACTTCCCCCATCGTCGGGTTACACGCTGCACATTGTCGGATGACAAACATAATAATAATAACAGTGTCAATTTAACTCCTCCATCGTATTCGCAAACTCAGATGTATCACGCAGCTTGCAAAGATGAGTATCGGCCCTAAACTGATCGAACTCACCAACTCACAGCTGACGTGTGTAGAACTTTTTTCTTTCACAATAATAGCATCGGTAATTTGGAGTACTTGCGCCTCTCTTTCACAACGAGTGTACCATCACCAGGCACAGCAGTACGGCATAACAATATGCTGCCTGTACCAGAGGTGACTCGTAAATATACCGCTTCAAATCGTTACTTGAATTATAAACCAGAAAGGTAGCTCGTCAATATACCGCTTGAAAAATCAGGAGACAACTGAAAAACGAAAAAAAAACGGGAAAAAAGATCTCATGGGGAAGAAATCAAAGAAAAGCTGGACCGTTCCGCAAGTAAGTAATGGAAGGAAGCGGTGTTCAAGTGGGAGGTCTTGAGAGGCCAGGGATGTACAAACCGAGCCCGCCCAGAAAAAGAAAGACAACTCTACTACTGCTGTACATACTTGAATAATAATAAGCATTTTCGTATAAAAAGGTTCTACCAGGTGCTGCTGCTGTGTGTATATATATGTGGGATATTAAGCTGCAGCAGTGCTGTGGAAATCGGAGAAATTGTTATGCGACATATGCATTGTACGTATATTCCAGGCAGGCAAGTATTTTCTATTTTCTCACGAGAACAAAGATCATGCTTAAAAACCAGCATCAAACCCACATCAACCACCATGGACCAGAGGGAGATCTGCGCTCTTTCGAAGTTTTAACACGTGGCACGCAATGAGCCATTCTATACGTACGTACAGAACAAATGAAGTGACGCGTGTAGAGATATCATCGCAAAACACAGCAACAACAACGATCCAACTGCACCACAACCATCACCATCACCACCACCACCATTACCACCAACCACAACCAACAGCAACCCACACGGTGGTGGTTTGTAAAGAAATGCTGGCGAGAAAATAATCCACGAGGAAACAAATGGAGGGTACAACAAACGAAAAAAAAAAAGTGCGATTGGTATGGTACGTGTCATATTGACATCAGAAACACACCCTACTTACGTACGTATGTACTATCCCCAAGTGCAGTCAATTTGTTCCAAAAAGCCGCCACAAAGACGAAATATCCAGAAACAAATGTAACCAAAACTTCAAAAACAAGCAATTTAACCATGCACCACACAAAACATTCATCCAAGTTTAATATCAAGTAATTTTACCCCAGAACAGGGGTGTCCCCCTAAAGAAGAAAACCCTTTCACCACTGCATTGTACGGGAACATATATTGTAAACACTAATTCTAAGTTGTTTGCACCCAAAACGGGAATGCAGTCCTAAATACCAGAAAAGTAAAATACCTGTTTTTCGTCGGATGCTGAGCAGACGAAGCCGAAGGATCCTTTTCCGATGGCCTTTAACGCGCTGTACCGCGAGTCGACGCGAAACGTGTTGTTCATGATGGAGTAGGAAGACTCTGTGCCTCCGCCTCCAGCATCTCCAGCGACCGGCGCTGTCGAGCTCCCACTTCTCTTGAATTCTTCCTCCTCCTCCGCTGCTGCTGTTGCTGTTGCTGCAGGGTACTTACCGCTATCGCGCGTCACCATCTCGGAAACGTAGGAAAGGTGCAGCTCTAGCACACGACGCGTCGATCTTGGTGCTGCTGTTGCATTCGGGTCAGAGCAAGTCCTGTGAATTGTCAGGAGGGTGGAGCATGAGCACGAGCAAAGCATGAGACCATACCTATCATCATCGCCGTCTAGCAATCATCGGATGTCTTCCTCTCTCCGCTTCGTAGTTGTCGGTGCGTTGTTTTTGAGTGCGCGGACGGTAAAGAACGGCGGATTTCAGGTCAGGTCAGGTCAGGTCAAGCAGGGTCAAGTCAGGTAGGTGCACTTACTTTCTCGAAGACTGCGACTCCGAGGAATACACTACAGCCTGTCGAGCGAACACTGCAACGCTCCACAGCCTCGTCGCACCTCGGCAGTGCAATACCTTCAGCAGGCGCAGCAGAAGAAAGTTGATCTGCTCTGGTACCACGTGTGCGCGCAACCTATACCACTCTCATCTGCGTTTAGAAGCCCCTTGAGAACTGCGCCTCGCACGACTATTTGTGGGAACAAATCACTTGAAATACGTGAGGGGTGTGGGATCATTTTTCGATTCAGCGTCAAGAAAGATCTGCTTGCTCCAAAACGCGCGCGTACCTGAATTAGAATGGAAGAAGCAGCAGTAGCAACAGACACGGAGCCTATGCTGCTTCTCGTACGGGCCACCACAAGGTCTTGGACCAAAGCAAGAAAGGTCTATGCACCAACAGCACGACGAACTTCCGCTTCCTTCTGTCCAGGCCCTGCCTAAGTCTGGCTTGGCTGGCTTATGATGTGTGCCTCGTCTTGTGGGAAAAAATCTCGACTCAAAATCGCAAAATCGATCTCGAGGCGTATGTGTGGTGTTGGTTCTTTGGTTGATGGGTTTGATGAGCGACTTTTCGATTTTTCTTTGTGATATTTTTAGTATCTTTCGATGGGTTGGGATTGGATTGGATCTGCGACGCGATGCTGCGTGCCCATCACACACACATACGACGTGTGTCCCGTACCCACGAAGAGCTATGCTCGAAGAGAGTACTCTCACCCGCATCTACGTAATTCGCTGCTGCTGCTGTACCCAGCTTTGCTGCCTGCCGGTGCTGATGGTACTGGTGCCGGTATGCATGGACTATACTGTTTTGACGCGCATATTGCACATGTTTTTGTTCGTGCCAGCGATATGTCCGTCCGTCTCCTAAAAAATAACTATTGAACGTTCAACGACCTTACTATTTGGGACTAAAATGTAAGGACCATTTGAAAATTATTATTATGAATAACCAATTATTACATTTTAGCCATTATTGGCAATCCAAGTTCCTGCAGTATTATTTTTGTACCGTACGTAAGAGTCGTGGTACGGAGGGGTCTCGCGAGAGTACCAATTGACTACTTGTACGAGTACCAAGTATAGGACCCAGACCCGGTCTTGTGGTGCCGGTGAAATCGAGGGGCATGACTAGAACGCGAATATGGTAGTTCCAGTACCTCGCTGGCCCCGGTGCCCGGTATATACTGCCGGTATATTGTTGGCTGGCACCATATATATTACACCACTTCGAGGGAGAGACTATATCCATTGACTTGTATATCAGGTTCATCGTACAATACAAAGTGCGAGTTGATCTGGCGTGTACGATGTGAACGATGAGAATGCGACGCATGCCAACTAATTCCGAGATCCCGGTGAAAGCCGTTCAGTGTCGTGGGGGCATTTATTTTTTGTCTCCTCGATCGAGGGGCCAGCTCAGAGACAAACAGGCACAGAGTGGAGAGGAAGTAATCAACTGCTACAACTTGGTTTTTTCGTAATAATACCAGGTGCTTAAGTCTTCTTGTTGTTATTGTTGTATGCATCGGTATTTCCCGTCACCACCAATAAATAAGGTCGGTCCCAACTGGCGCCCGGATGAAGAATTCCAGCGACCCACCGGTGGCCCTCGAGGTAATCAATTATCGCAACCCGTTATCAGGCGCGGGAAGCGACGGTCTGCGCTTTTCGCGCTTGCAGTCAAGAATCGGGAGTGGTTTCGGGCGCGAAAAATTCGGAGCTGGCATTGAAGCCTTAGGAAGAAGAAATATCGATGATCCAAACGCCTTCCCGCCTGAATTCTGGCAGCTCTTCTTGCAATCCAACCTCACTGCCCTGGGTGAAAAATGCCGCCCCGTGTGCGTGGGGATGACGTGGAGGTGCCTTATTGCGGCCGGCACCATGCAGCTGTGGCGACCACGGCTGGAGGAGGCCAACCACGAAGCGAGACAGTTCGGAGTCGTAATACGAGGGGGGGTGGAACAGGTAGTGCTAGTACATCACGAGGCAAAAAACCGGCTGATCCTCACCGATTGCTCCAACGCATTCAACACAGTGAAGCGGACTGCTATGCTAGCGGAGGCAGCCACTTGCATGCCGGCGCTTACACCGTTCGTGGCATAATAATGTGACGGCGAGATGTCTGCGCCTGCCTGTGTTCTTTCACATGGAATCGGGAGAAAGACGGAAGATCGACTGCTCCAGCGGGGTACCACAAGGGGATGCCATGGGGCCGGCGTTGTTCTGCATGCCGCTTCTGCCGGTGCTGAAGCGGACATGGGCGGAGTTCGAGCCAAGAGGTGTAGAGGCATTCGCTTGCCTAAATTATATTGGCATCGGAATGATGGAAATCACACCCAATACTGTGGAAGTTGTACCCTTCCTCCAGCGTGAGCTGTCCAACATCGGCATTGCGATCAGCCCGAGCAAAATGGTTGCCCTGCCCCCGAAGGGGCACGTACCTACGCCGGAACAAATCGCCCTTCTTGAAGGCATTGGCGTCAAGCATCGCCGAACGTGGCGGGGTTAAGGTGGTGAGGGTGTCCGTCGGCACAGATGAATACGTGAGGGAGAGCGCAATGGAGATAGTCCGAAACGGGGGAGCGGAGCAACTCGCGCGGATGTTGTCGCGCATGCGGAACAAGCAATCAGCCAACCTGATTGCCACCGGACCTCCTACCTTGAACGCGTGATGGACCCAGAACTATCACTGGCAGTATGACCAAAAGCAGATTGGCAATGCCTTGTGGATGCTGGAGAAACTGCTCGATCTCCCGGGGGTAGCAGAAGAATCGTTGTTCTTCGCGGACATGTTGACCCTGCAACCTCATCAACAGGCGCAGGCGAGCCTGTCGACGGGGGCCGGGGGGGTTCGGCTGTCGTCGGCTGAAGCCCGAAGGATGTCAGCATCCGTTGGAAGCTTGGCGACGGTGCCAGAGGTGCTTGCTGATCTGTCCGGCGCAATAGGGAACAAAGTCCGGAGGGAGCTGCCCGATTCTGACCTCTTGCGGAGCCTCTGGAAGAGCGTCAGGGACCTGCGCGATGTGCATGGGGTTTCAGAGGTCATGGCGAACATCGTGCCGGAAAGCTGGCGGAACAGAGCCTTTAGAGCAGGAGAACAAGGTGCCTCAGTGCAATCGGTTGCAGATGTGTTGCCTGCACACGACGCCAAAACTATCAGCTCCAGCAAAGCGCAGCACAGACTGGGTAAACTAGTAAACCGAGTACGTTATGAGAGATAAGTCTCTTCGCTGGACCAGCTCCCCGAGACGAGGCCCCAGCGAGACACAGGCGACTCTCAAGGCGAGAAGGAGACGCGATACTTGGCCAAGGCCCGGCAACGCAGTCGATCGGGATTAGGGGCTACCGTCTTCCCAAGGGCGAGGCCTGTAGACTCAGCTAGAACCATCCCTGCATCAGAGTTCGTGACTGCGGGGAAGAGATTTCTGGAGATAAAGGAATTTCTAGCGGCGAGGTGCCCATGCTGCGGTGAAGCGGAGGTTAATACGCGGCATGCATGACTGTGTCACCGATCGGGCGCGCAGTTGAACCAACACCAACCCCTTGTGCACGCGCTCCCCCGCACCCTTAAGAGCATATCCATTCGCCACCACCAGGTGGAAAGCGGAGCCCCGTTCCACGCGGACAGGGATTTGCGACTGGACATCGTGACTGAGGCAGGTGGACTACGACATACTACGGTATCGGATTTTCGAGACAAATCGATACTTCTCGACGTCACGTATGCGGACCCACAAGCGGGGGTCCACATGCGGGCAGGCAGCGCGGATCGAAACGGACCAGCGGCTTCCACTCCCGAGGCGCGCAAGCGCAACCACTACGCTCGTCCGGGACAGGTGTCCTTCGACGAGCGCAGCTACAAACTCGCCACCCTCGCAGTGGAAAGCTTTGGGTGCCTCGGTAAAAAAGGCAGCGACCTGATCAATCAGGTGGCGGCAAGCATCGTTGGAGGGACGGACGCATCGTCCCTAGCGCGGAAAGGCGTGTGCAAGGAGCGCCTATTCCAAATAATCTCTGTGACCACTCAGGTCGCGATTTCGCGCAGAGTTCATTGATATAGGCTATCTCTGAGGGATCGTCAGGCCGCAAGGAGAAGGGAGGAATAATCGGGAGGACTACGGCCACTGGCCTGGGGTGGCAATGTTGATGAGGATTAAGGTAGACTCTCAGCTAAAACACATCTAGGGATAGGAAACAATGGATAAAATGACAAGATGTGGGGAGAGGAATTGGGGAAACGATTGGCGGAAGGTACCACTGCTTTATGGTGCGATCGTTGGACTTCATAGGTACTATAGTCAAGATAAAGACGCGTGCTATGATAGAGATAGCAGTTTTCGTGAGAAATGATTTCTGAATGATGGTGCTTCTTAACCCAAAATCGTCCGAAATAGGCCATTTTTTTTATGGTTCTCGTTTTGTGTAACCATGGAATGTTTCATCCGGTGTACCAGTTTGAGTTTTTCTCCATACATCAGTTTTTGGGAGAGGTCGTAAGCTCCCAAATCAATAGCTACAAATCGAGAAACGTCAGAAAAAACGTGGCACACCTCTATCGTAGCGAGCGTCTTCATATTAGATATTAGAACTACTACTACTGCTGCTTTATGGAAGGATATTCGATTTACATCGGAACGGCATCTACGCTATATTGTCGGAGAGCGAAACATATACACATATATATATAAGATCATTCTTTGTTTCAGGGATTCGGTCAGGAGTTTTTTTTCGTCTCGGCCTAAATATGCGATTCACGGAACTGGAATTCCCGGTCAAATAGCTTCGTTCGAGCGCCGGCTTCGGGGGGCGGCTCCAACGCCGCTCGCCCTGCCGTGTCCGTTTCGCACATCGACGTGAACGCGGACGGATGCCGAGCGAGGCAAGCGAGAAGTTGCAAAAATACCGCATGTCGAGGAGGAATTCCGGAGATTGTGGTCGTGTCTTAATGTCTGCAGCGCATGGATGATTTACAAAATTGGCATCATTTCCAAACCTTTACGGTAGTTGCTTATGTTTGAAATTTTGCGGTGGCATACTCTCGAGCGTTTGTTTTGCTTGACGCCTGCAGGGCTTGAACGAATGAAACACGTAAAAGTCTTCGGGGGGCGGCTCCAACGCGTAAAAGTTTTCGGGGGGCGGCTCCAACGCCCCTCGCCCTTCCTTATTCGTTGGGCACCTCGACGTGAACGCGGATGGATACTGAGCGAGACGAGGGAGAAGTTGCAAAAATATTGTATTTTGATGAGGTAATCTTGCGACTTCGGTTGTATCTCATAATAACGTCTGCAGCGTCTGGATAATTTCCAAAATTGGCATCATTTCCAAACGGTGGGTAGTTGCCAAAGTTTTGAATTTTGCGGTGGTGTTCTCTCGAGCGTTTGTTTTGCTTGACGTCTACAGGGCTTGAGCGCGTGTTATAATGCCAGTAAAAGCAGATCGCTCTAATTCGTCTTTTTATATTGTTGCGTTTGGTGCTGTTGAAGTGCTTCTCATTTCGAGCGTGCTTGGTCTGCACGTCAACCTGATGTAGGCTAAAAATCGTCAGCAGGAGTTGTACAAGTGAAGAATGCGTATATCTTCGTCGGGTGAATACGCACATGAAAAAACAATATATCCGCACTCGCCGAAAATATATCAATGAAAATATACCAAAGAGGCAAAACATATTCTCTCGTTTAGGGGTGGGTCTAGAGCACCACAATACACCCACAATCGCGCGAATATTTGGCCGTGCTAGGACTCTAATTCACCGTTCGTGGTAGATGCAAAAAGAAGGACAATGAAGGGGTGCAGGGCTGGAGGAGGGGAGGGAGGGAGGGAGAGGGGGGGGGGTAGGGGAAAGGGACGAGGGGCCGAGGGGAGAAGGGAGGCAGGGGAAGGTGGGGAGGGAACGGGGGGGAAGAGAGAGGAAGCGAGGGAAGGCCGGGGAGAAGGAGAGAAGGAGCGAAGGAGGGATGGAGGAACGGCGGGGGGGGGGGGATACTCCTATCATGTATAACCACAGTCGTGTGAGCATAAACCCACGCATCCCTACAATGCCGGGACAGCGGACGGCGTTGGGATTTCAACGACTAGGCGGACTTTCGCACCTTGTGCGTGCTTGACGGAGGGGGGTGGGTGTACCGACTTCACATATAGTCGTAATCGTATGACCACAGATACTCGCGTCCTTACAATGCCGGGACGGAGCACTTCGGGTTGGGGGAGATGTCAGAGCGAACCCTCTGATGAGATATTACGACTAAGTCGCTGGTCACGATTTCGCGGGAGAGTGATTGTAAACACGTATAAAAGGAAGAAAGCAAGACCACCGAAGCCGGCGATCGTGTGATATTAATTTTGGGTTGATGAGTGCGTGAGGCAGGCGGAAACAGATTGTTTCACGGGTTTCATAGATACCGTAGGCTGTGCTGGTATACTCTCTAGCAATATTATACTGTCCAATCTGTGCTCCAGGTTATGGGTCTGGACAGAGGATTCGGCTATTCCTCGCTCTGAATCTTGTCCCCTGGAACTCGCTCCCGGCATACGAATAGACCCGACGAAAAACATGCGTTTCTTTCCCCTATCCCTAACCATGTGTCTTTAAAGGCTTTACAGGGCATTACCAAACACTGGCCTACCCTGGTAAGCCACAAATACTGCAGATGTATGAAATTTTCGGAGATTATGTCGAAAGAAATAGTGGCTGCAGCTGAGATAGGGATCGAAGGGCTGGAACCAGGGGTATAGGATCTGAAAAACATCACCCATCGAGGCCGAGAGCACCACAATACGAAAACATCACGCACACTATCCCTCCCGCCCCCCAATAGTTTGGCTAAAATAAACGTCACATCGCTACACAAGCTTTTAAAGACCCGAATGTGGCGCACTATCCGTTCAGACATGCAGGACAAAGCCTATCTGTGCGTCGCCGAGCATCGATTTCATCCGGGGTGAGGTATTCTCGGCCCTACAGCGGCTGCAAGAGGTTAAGCGCGGTTGGGTTGCGAATGAAGCGCGAGGGGTTCGTGGGGGAGGGGATGAACATGATTTTATCTTCTAGTCTGAAAATTTCTTAATTTTAGTGTTGCTGATGGCCACGGAGGCCCACATTTGAAAAACAAGGAGTACATGGGTCATGGATGTTGATTTTGGACGCCCTCGCCAACGTTACACCATGTATCAGATCACCACCTGGGGAGAAAAGTTGTCCTTGAAAGGCCAAACACAATCTTCAACCCTGCATCGCACTATGATATGAGTAATCAATGTTCGTTATCAAGACTAAACCACTGAACAACCTAGTCAGCGTTGACAAAATGGGTCAGTGGTTTGATTCATATAACGAACAATCATTACACCCAATTCACCCCCAACGAAGGAACGTGGGGTTGGGGGGGGTCGGCAGGACTAAGATATTGTATTGAACACGTAACGTGCTACCAGCTGTAAGATGAAGGATGAAACGTAGAACAGGACAACGACAAGAGCAGGTGGGCTATATCGATATTAAACCGGACGATATGAAGCCGGAAGTGGGCGTATAAAGGAGGTAGAGTTCGTGCATAGGATTCCTTTCTGTCGTTTCCTTTGGTGTTTTTTACTTTCTGGGAATGTTTACGCTTGATCGGTAAGCTCATGCTGCAGACTGTGGCAAACATAGTAAGAGCAACACATTTTTACGGGCTGAGCTGTGAGACTTACCCCCTATCCCCACCCCCCCAGGCTACTGCAGGTGTCGAAGTGCCGCCGTCTTGGAATGTCTCGGCCCCGGTGTTCGCCGCGGGCCGGCGGGATGCATACAATGGGAAACGCGTCGTCTCGCGCCGCGCCGGTCCGCGTTCGTCTCGATGAGGACGCAGAAAGCGCAAGGCAGAACGCAAATTTCGTGGGCGTAGGGTGGATGAGTCGGGATACGAGTAGGGTCGGGTCGGGACATGGTGAGAAATGGGCACATCGACGGAAAGAACCTCTTATTTGCGTGGTGGGTATTTTTCGTAGCCCCCTAAAAGGGGTGTCTAATGGCACATTTATTTGCAGACGACGAAAAAAAAAAGCAGAACGACGTTGTTGGGTCGAAACCCAAAACAACCGTGTAATATTGTGAAACTGTCGTGTTGACCCCTCCGGCACCATCCGGGAGACCCACCAGCCAAAAACTATATATCGTACATCAGGACTGCGTAGAATGCTGTCGTTGTTGCTGGCCGATTTATCACACAGCTTGCGCGCAGCTCGCACAGCTTGCAAAATACCGTTCGGTTTCGACTAACGTGATCGAACTCGCGCGCTGTGCAGTACGCAATTTGTAATTTTCCAAAGGAGAGAGTTTCAGACCTATGTCCTACGGGAGGATACGTACAACGAGCGTGGTAGGCGTGGTACGGGTGCCGCGCTTGTATAACTGTTCACCTATTTAGTCGGAGTACCAGCTGCTGGCGTAGTTGTTTTCGTCGGTGAAACCGATTTAGTACCGTTTCATCACGATGAAGGGACAACAATCCTCCGCGTTTCCCGTCGCCCGCTGGCGAAAACGCCAATTGCGAAATATGTAAACCCTCGTTCAAATACCTCCAACAAAATACGAAAGACTCCCGCAACAAGCTTGTGCGTCTAGAGCGCTCAACCAGGCGGTACGCAAGCCGCAAGGCCGTGAAGCCGTGGACTCACACCATCTGAACTTGGCTTTGGCCTCAGATTCGTGGCAGAGTCTTGCGACCTTGTGAGCGCAAGCAAAGTCGTGTCGGATTGGCATCACTCACAAATCAGAGTTGTACCAAGAAAAGCTGCGTACGACTATTTTAGACTAGACTATACGACAACTGGTATAGTCTAGACTAGACTACAGCCCGTAGCTTTCTCGCCTCTCTGTATACTTGAGGCGGAGCGCTGTGGAAGTATCATAGCTTATCGCCCGCAGCTCACAGCTCACAGCTCACTGCTCTGCCGTGTTGTCTGTGCTGTGCTGCGCTTGGTTTTTGACAGAGGTATCCTCTTTGCAGCTCACTGCTGTGCTGTGCCGTGCTTGGCTTGCCACAGAGACCCTTTTAGGGCCTCACTGTCTTGCTGTGCAGTTCTTGGGTTGTCACTGAGACCCTCGGCTACGCGCTGCTGTGCTGTGCCATCTTGTGCCTGGCTTGCCACAGGAGCCTTTAGCAGCTCAGTGCTGCGCCGTGCTGCGCTTGGTTTGTCACGGAGAGGCCTTTTGTTTTCTAAAAGTGTGTCGAGTATGGCTCGACGGAACGAGGACTTCGCTCGGCTGGGCTCTCATGGCGGTGGCTACACGCAAGCCCTAACTGTCGGCAAGGGGTTCTCGGGCTCAGCGAGGAGCGCCGCTAAGCAGCAGGGGGGCACTTTGTCGAAGCGGGGTGGCGGTGATGGTGGTAGTGGTGGTGGTGGTGGCGGCGGCAACGGCACCATGAACGCTTACGCCAGACATCAGGAGCTCATCCGCAATTATCACAGGTACCATCTGAATGCTCGAGTTCCTACCGCAGGCGCCATCGAGGCCAATGGGCTGCCGGGGCAGCGGCGCCTGACGGACGAGCAAGCCCTCAGGCGCCAACACCGTTTCGTAAGAGACCAAGCCGAGGACCACCGGGCGCACGAGGTAACCCGCGATGTTTTCGCTTGGCGCGTGTGTGGTATGTATTACGAATGCGAGTTTCTAATGTACGTCGCGCCTAAAAATTGGGGCCCTACCGAGATGGTTGATCCTGGTTTGATATGTTTTACCAGGTATAACGTGGGCCGTGGTATACAAGACAGTTTTCGTGTGCGCCGCCACCTGAGATTCATCTACAATAAGACTCTTAACAGTAGTACACCACTCATGTCCAAATTGTCAGCTCTCAACCAACGCACACAAGATAGGGACACTTTCAAAAATGCAGCTGCGCGACTTCGTAGCGACAGCTGTACTATCTTTCATTTTTTGTCGCTATCTTTGCTTTCCAGCTCAACTTGAAGGCGGTGCTGCCCTCGGCAACCTTCCGGACAAGCTCTGGTCACAGGTGTTATCCTTTCTTCCCCCCAGTATACTACCTGCCTCCATTTTTGCCGCGCAGGAGGTTCAGCGTTTCCACTTGAACGAAGGGAATCTGGGGTTTGAATTGAGTATTAGTGTAGGAGGCGGGATTGGGTGGGGCATGCATTGGGGATATTTTTTTTGGATAGAGCGAGCACATGGATGCGGGAGGTGTGAATTATCAGTCGGGCTACCGGACGCTGGTTGGTTATCCTATTGTCAGAAAGTACAGCTGCGGTGAGGATTTAGGGCTGAAGGGTATGGTAGAAGTTTGGTGAAGTTTTTTTTTCTACTTTCGCGGAATTATGCCGCGACGCGCGATAGATTCCGCCGCATTCGCTTTGTGCGACCAAAAATATTCGCGTCGATTCATTTTCGAGTGTATTCGGCACCGCTTTTGTGGTATAGTTGTCTGTGCACCCTTGCGAGTGGGACTAGACGCCCAGGTGGGTTGTGCTTGGCGCTTGAGTGTGGGATCAGAAGGTACGTGTGAGCATTTTGATTGGCTGTGAAACGGTTACGGGGGGGATCGTCAGCCTATCGGGGAGGCTGGTTTGGTCACCTCTACCGTGGCATGTTACTTCAACACACATGCCATGGTTGAGGTGACCTTTTTTTTGGTGAGGGTCCCCACTTGAAAAGCTCTATACGTACCTCTCTCACCCCAACGCTGATTTTGGGCGTAATGAAAGCGCACCCCGACGAATCCCATGGCCTAGGTATACAAACAAATCATGTTGCGAAACAAGACTGAAATTCTGACGATTTTGGGTTAATCCCTCTGCGACTAGAAACCCATTTTCGGGGTCGTATTACTTGGAGTTAGTTTAGGACCTACGGTAGATTTACAAACAAATCATGTTGCGAGACAAGACTGAAGTCCTAACGATTTTGGGTTGGTCCCTCTACGACTGGAAACCCATTTTTGGGGTCATATTACTTGGATTTGGATGTAGGGAGAGTTTTTGGGGCTGTGAAGGGGTTGAGGAGCCCCGCCAGCCAGAAAATTATTTTGATACAAATTGCGCCATTGTTCTGTACCGCCAATGCGCGGTTTTGCCTATCGGTGGTATGACCTGAGCTACGGTATTGGAGGTATCCCCGTTTTATCTACCGGGTTTTGACCGCCATTAATGGCACTAACTGCCCTGTAACTCACGCAAAACCCCGATTCAAACTATCACAAGGTTACCCTCCGGGATGTGGTTGGCGTGAAATCCCGGGGATGTCGCAAGTTGGAAAAGGGGGAACACAGCCATAACATTGAAGGTAATTTCTTGAAAATTATTGGGAAAGAAATTAGCCACCGCGCAAGTAACCGGACAAGCAACACCGACCAGCCAGCCAAATCGAGTTTCTGCTTTCGTGCATACATGGCGGTGCATATCGCTGAAGAAACCGACGAAAACAAAAGCGCTAAGCCTTACGACTTGCCAATATATAGAGTAAACACTCGCGCGATAGACCCCGACCCACTGGAACATGAAGACCGATAAGCTCCCCCCTTTGGTCATAAGACTATATAGCCGTGCATGATGATGAGATGATGAGTTCACCTCCCTTCGCTGTAGACTTGGTCGCATGTACGAACAAGCGAACTAGGTGGCTCCGTTTGATGCTCTTCCACCCCCCTCCTATTTCTTGCACCATGGCCGCCGCTACCGCCGTCTCATGCTTAGGCACGAGGACTCGAAGGGGCTGACGCCGACCCCCATGCTTGGGAGGTCAGAATGGCGGCCAAGTATTACAAGCTCCTGTTCAAGGAGTACGCTCTTGCCGACCTCTCCAGGTGAGATCTTTCAGATCGTAGAACAACGCGCAATCCTTCCGCTTTGGGCCAGCTTCGAAAAAATGGTTGATCGTCCATGCTAACTCCGCAATAGACGCATGCTGCTAATAATATAATATGGGTGCGCCTACATTTTTTTCGAGAGTCTTTCCTCGAGTAACTCTTGTATGCCGCATGGAAAACTGACTTTTACGAAAACACGGAGGAAAATGCAATCCACCGAACAACCTCGTGATGATGGCCTACCGGTAGTTATCTAACGAATGCAGTATTGCAAAGCACAAATTGTGTTCCAAACGAGATCAGGTATTTATTGCTTGGACCCATGGTACGGTAAGGATGCACCTCTCAATATTTATGGGGTTCCTCGGTTGTATCGGTTGAGGAAGTACTGTACGCCCTCCCAAAAACTGACTTTGAGAAGACATGTACGCTTGACTCGATTCTATATTTAGCACACCCCGGGCAATAGCCTATTGAATATGCCTAGTGGTGTGTCAATAGGTTGTGGTGTTGCGTATCGATACCTATTGACACCATCGATAGGTATGCGAAGTTGTCGATCGATACCTTTTGCTTGGACCAATAAGTCCAGAGAAATTGGTGCAATAGGCTCTTGTTCTTGATTTAGGTGTGTGAATCTGTCTATCGATACCTATTTCTTCGACCAATAGGTTCAAACACAAATCGACACAATATGATATTGTTTTTACAATAGGTATGTCCCATTGTCGATCGATACCTATTACTGTGACCAGCAGGTACGTGAAATTGTCGATCGATACCTATTGTTTGACCCATAGGTATGTGAAATTGTCGATCGATATGTATTGCTTTGACCAGTAGGTATAAAGTTCTGTACATAGTCTATTGAATTCGCCTGTTGGTCTGTCCACAAGGTTGTGTATTGAATATCGAGATACTTATAGTGACCTGTAATACGAGGGTGAAATTGTCCATGGGTACCTATTTATTTGCCCAATAGGTTCAGAGGAATTGGTTCGATTGATACCATCGCAAGTAAAATGGTGAGAGGTGTTTCTGTTGTTCAACGGCAGCAGCAGCTATCGGTTGAAATCCTCACAAACCCATCGATTAGAACTTCTATCAATACCACAGGTATTATAGTAAACCTACTGTTTTGAAACAAAAGGCAAGAAGTAGGCCAAGGTACATATTGCTATCATCAAAGACATTCATTCAAGCAATAGCCTTGGGTATACGGAATAGGCATGCTGTTCTAAGCAACAGGGTATACATTTACAAGCAGTAGGTATCGGTCGAACCCTTGCATATCTATTAAATTGTCAGTATGTATTTATCGATACCTTGCGAACCTAGTAAATTGGGCAATAGGCATGCCCTTGAAAACCTATTACATTGAGCAATAGGTATCGATCGATCTCTTCGCACACCTTTCGCTTTAACCACTAATTATAGGTATTGATTGGTGGCGATAAAAAGGCATTACTCGAACGGTAGGCTGTCGGGAGTACTTTTCAAATCATTTTGGTGCCCAAAATACCTATCGGTATACACCTTCGCGACCATATCGGTCGCACAATAGGCTATTGTGGTCACTGCCCTAACCCTATTGTTGCTTACATACCTATCGATAGACTCCGAAGCCGAGCTATTGTGCCACGCGATAGGTATCGATCCTCATAGTTGCCGACCTGTTGTTGGCCCAATAGCCTATTCGATAGGGCATTATCCAGGGTATAAGAAGGAATTGAACGGCACACAAACAGGTCGCTCTACAACACTGCAGGCTTGAGCTTTGCATCGAACACACATAATAGTAATCACCACCTTGTTGAGACCGTCCACCTCAAGCTTCTCAGGGCACAACAAGGACAGACAGCGCCGTATGCGGGGATTCTCCCCTGGGCTGGAAGGGCGTGCGGCGTGGATGATGAAATGCAAACTGGAGTTACTACTAGTTTATTGTACTGAGATGGGCTGTGTTCGAGCACCTTTGCTCTCCAACGCTGAAGCAATAAAATGGCGAAAGGTCTACGTACCAATACCCATCGTTTTAAACGATAGAATGGTGAAAAGGTATGTCGATACTTATCGCCCGAAACAATAGAGTTGTGAAAGGTCTATATATGCCTGTTTTAGATTTGGTCAAAAGTCTATCGATACCTATCGTCCCAAACAATAGGTTTGGTGAAAGGTATATCGATACCTATCGTTAGAAACAATAGGTTTCGTTTCGAAGTCCCGATAGTATGCCGCTCGAACAGAAATACTCTGGGAATTCCTATCGATAGTTACCTGTTTCAACGATAAGTTTTGATGTTACACGTCAATTCGATATTGGCCGAACAATAAACCAATGAAGGTGTCAATCGATACCTCTTGCCGGCCACAAAAGCTTTTGAAAAGTGCCTATCGATACCTATCACAAGCAACAAAAGGTCTCCCACTGGAATAGAATCCTATCGATTGTCTATTGACCTGGAACCTATTGTCCAGGGTGTATTTATTTAGCGAGTAATACTTTCCAAGCACAGAAGAGGATTCCAGCGAAATTGGGTAGTTTCCCACCTTAGCCCCTTCACCACTGGAAATCGATTTTCGAGCACGTTGTACTCGGAGTTGGTAGTGGGAGATTTCTGGGGGATCTAAAGAGGCCTTAAGGCCACGGGGGATCACAGAAATCTTTTGAGCAGGAGTTCGTATGGAGGCATTTCGCGTACATGTGAAACCACATGAAAGTAGAGTATGGCATCTGCAAACAAGACCCTTATTTCAAAATTTTAGAAAATATGCTGCGGACATCCAATAATACAGAGCTTTTCAGGTGTTTTTAGCCTTTTATTGGACTCCATAATTTTCTACCTGGTACACCTCACGGGAAAGAACTATTGTTTGCCTCCGGCTTTTCTCCTGCGGCTCGAGAAGAGTTATATCATTCGCCTGGCGAGCAGCAAGCTTTTGGTGAAAATCCGTTTTTTCATCAGTGATGTACCCGTCGCATTAGGCTCCCGCGCGTGAATTGAAATATTTCAGCGATTTCGGTAGCTTTTGGTGTTGCTGCTCGCAAGTTCGACCTCACGAAAACATCTCGTGAGTCGCTTCTGGCTGCCTACGACTGCTGGCTGACGCACCCGAGGTCGTCATACACCCCACCAGGAGCGTCCCTCAATTTCGCGGGCCGTGGTTGCTTGTGGGGAGCTGTAGCTGCCCGCTAGTGAAATGCACACGTTCAGTTGGGGATCGTTTTTTGTCTCGTTTTGTGTACGCCAAATTTCGATTATTGCAGCGCGTCAAAAGTCGAGGTGTGGACCTCTGCTGATAATCAGAGGGAAACCAATCTGAAGAGACTCACAACATCTGTGGATGAAGCACAACATCTGTGGATGAAGCACTTTTGACCCTGGTGTAGCCTAGCCCTAAGCCACGAACCAGCTGAAGTTCTAAATACATTGTGTTAATTAACATGTCCATGTTTTTTACTGTTCCGATGAAACATCTAGATACTAGAGTCGCCGGAAAACCGGGGACCAGGGGCTGCTTGGGTCCCCCAGTGGCCTTACGGTGTCCATTCATTCAGAAGTGTTTTTGGCCTAAACGTGCTACCGCTGTCTTAGCACGCGTTAGAACTTAAAGAGTAATATAACTTCATCCCGACATTTTTCTCAGGCGGTGGGCGTTGGGGCTGGGATTGCGGTTTACAGTGAAGTCTTGGTCAACTCTATTACCGTCAGGATGCGAGACATTGCACATATCGGAGGCTTCGCACATGTCGAAGTTATCGCACAGGGGCGTGAGGAATAACAGCAAGGATTGAATCATGTGATTATATTTCCGCACAGGTATCGGAGTTATCGCACAGGGGTACGAGAACTCCGCGACCCCCCTCCCCCGCTTCGTGCGTGAGGTTGCGTGCCATCGCGAGTGACTCCGGGACACTCATTGGGCTATAACGGCTTGTCGCAGTGCTTTGGCGTCTTTGGTATTTATCGTCGAGGCTCCATTGCTGAATGTAGCGGTGATGTGGCGGTGCACACATATACATATGTCTATGTCAAGGATGCCCTTTTTTTCTGGATTTTTTTCTGGCTTTCTGTTCTCCGGCCGCCGAGCTTTTTTTCTCGCGCTTTTGGCTGCGGGGCAAGCAAATCGCCCATCGGTACATTACGACGCATGTCTGCATCCCGGTCCATGCTTCGTGGCGGTGCTCTGAGCATCCAACGTCCTTGAGCTGCGTCCGTTGCTGTCTCGTGGCCTACGATATACTCCGTGGTCACAAGGCAGGTGCTACGCTGGTACTACTATGATGCGTACTCAACCATACACGAGCAGTACGAGTGCATATATGCTGCTTGTACTGCTGCTGTGCTGTAGTGGGAAGAAAAAAGAAAGCAGCTAAGATGCCAGGAGACGGCAGCTTTCATAGTGATCAGTCACATCGTTAGGGTCTCGCATACTAAACTTGGTACAGTACGCGTACAGTACGCCAAGACGGTCGCCCGTCACAAACGACGTCTAGACGGTCGTCCGTCACAGGCCTAACTTGCCATTTAATGCGGCCGTCCGTCATAGGCCAAGTTTGCCATCTTCTGGCATACCAGGTATTTGCTGCATAAAGCTTGTTTCTGAAGGAGTGAGCACGACAACAACAAATTACGAGCAAAATAGGAGGGCAAGAGCAGCGGCAACACCACGGCATCGCCAACAGCAGCAGCCGCAGGAGCACCAACAGCAACAGCAGCAGTGGTGGTGGAGGTGGTAGCGGCGGCGGAAGCGGCGGCGGCTCAGGAAGGAGATGCGAAAGCAGAAGCAGCAGCAGCAGCAGCGGAAGCAGCAGTCGCTCCTAGGGTACTGCTGAGGAAAATGAAATCACCACAACCACCACCACCACATGGAGTTCGTGCGGCAGTCGACCACTATCCCTTTCTGCTTTAGCCCACACTCGGTGTTGGTGGATGGGCGGCTGTGGGCAACTGCTGCCCCCCGTTCTTTGATATGGGGCTGCTTGCCAGAGAAGCCGGGGACGTGAAGTCGATTTTGTTTTTTGGAACACGCCATTCCATGATTTCGGCAACCGCCGTTACAGGTCGGCTTCACACAACTTTGAAAGGCACCCTATTTTTTGGGCATCAGAATATTCGGCCGTCGACATTAGAAACTCGCAATCGCTCATAATAATTATTTGCCGACTTATAGTCATATCAACGAGCACAAAAAAGCTGAAACGTGGGAACGCTGAACGCTATGAGCACTAATAATGAAGGCACCTCCCGAGGGGGAGGAGGCAAGAGACCTGTGACTACTTCTCGTCCAGAAGCTCGATGAGGGTAAACCGTAAACCCTCTTAGACTGAGTTTAGCTGCAGAGCAAAAGTGAGGATTAAAAAAAGAAAAGTTAGCCAACTCACAGCCTTACTGCTTCCTGCATGCACTGGCTGACCCTCTTTTCTTTGGAATGCAGGTACAAGGAAGACAAGGTGGGGCTGAGGTGGAGGACAGAAAAGGACGTCGTCAGCGGAAAGGTGACAAAAAATGCCGTAGCAGAGGAATTGCGGGAAAAGGAAGCGTTTTTAGCATGGCTTGCAAGAAAAGGAAGTGCCACTTACGGGTTAACTGGTGTACCAGTAATGTATTATACGGAATTGCAAGAGTATGAAGCGTTTTGACAGGGCTTGCGAGAAAAAGAGGCGTCTTTATCATGGTAATTACTGTGTGCGTTGTCTCGACTTGGAAGGAAATAAAAAGAAAATGGGGGCGGGCTTGTGGAAGGAAAAGACATACACTTCTGGCTGGGATGACCAACCAGGCGACTGCCTTAAGCTGCTGACGTTCTCAGCAAGAAACCCAATTCGCTTACGCGGCTTGGTCTTGCTATCCTGCTCGTGAGGTCTGCGGTCAGGGGTCTATCTTTGACGTCAACCCAAACCCCGATATAGACATGCCTAGTTATATAGAGATACGCGATACCCCCCGAGTTGTCGGCTACATTACTTCATATACGGAGACCGCCACTTCGTCTACAGGCAAACCTATCCTTTTTTGGCATGCCTAGAAGAAAACGGAGTGTCTTTGGCAGGAATAGGAAGCGTTTCCAGAAAGTTGACATTAGCAGGAGTTGCAACAAAAAGAAGCGTTTTTATTGATACCTGGGGTTGCAATAGATGGAACTGTTATTATCAGAGCTGTTTTACAACACGCGTGAACTACGCATACCACACACCGGCAAGGTTCGGAAAAGCCAGCAAATTACGCCCACCAAGCGCGCATCTGAACGCCCGTGTCGCGGACGTTGACATTTGAACCATTCTTATCGAAGCAAGCTTTGTGAAATACATCCAGTTTTTTTCACCGGTCACGACCCGCCCCGCGGGTCGGGTCAGGAGTTTTCCAAATCTCGCGAGGCGAGTCGGGTCGTGTCAGGAGGTGTCCGGAATCTCACGGGTTGGATCGGGAATCTCACGGGTCGGGTCGGGTCACCCTGAACTGGCCCGACCCGCGAGAAGTGACCCGACCCGAGGAAAACCCCGAAAAAGTAAAAAAAAATCGCTTTTGCGTTTATTGGTTTCCAAATAAATGCCCAAAAACATGGAAGCTTTTTCATTTCATGTTTTTATGGTTTTTACTCACAGTAATTTTTCCCTAACTTTCCATTTTTTCATGAATTTAATTGGAAATCAAGAATAAATAAAGGGGAAACTTTGATGTACGTAAACAAGATTTGCTTCAGTAAGATAGGATCCTTGATTCGGCACTTTTTTTGTAGCAGGCTCGTTTTGTTGAAAACGGCATGCTGGCTCGTTGGAGGTTTTATCTTTAAGCGGCCTGCTGGAAAAAGCCGTGGTCGCAGGTGTCGTCCTATTTTGTTTTGTCGTTACACCTGCCATACCTGGTACCTGGTATATACGATGGTACTGGTATATGCGATGGTACTGGCATATACGATGGTACTGGTTTATACGATGGTACTGGTATATACGATGGTACTGGTTTATACGATGGTCCTGGTATATACGATGGTACTGGTATATACGATGGTACTGGTATATACGATGGTACTGGTATATACGATGGTACTGGTGTATACGATGGTACTGGTATATAGGATGGTACTGGTTGTAGATGCTTGCTATGGCAGGAGTAACACCAGAATTTTCTGGGGTTTCAGTTCTGTATTCAACCCAAAAGCTCGCATTGAAAAAAAAATGAAGCTTAACCACGTACATATAGTATACAAGGGCTCCGCTCCGCGGGCGGCTGACGCCGCCCGCTACGCTCGCGCAAGGCAAGGAAGAATGCAACTCAAAACATGTAAAGGGGGCAGAAAGAAGAGGCCCATGATTTAGTGCGAACAGCGATTTGATAATGCCAAGAGCTGCTTGTGCAGAGCAAATTGCCCTGTTGTGCTCAGCTGTGCTGCGTGCTTTTGTTACCGGTGTTTCGTTCTGATCGGCAGTATGGGGGTACTTTGCGTGGGGGAAAAACCGGGGGCCGTGAAAGATCAAATACATGAAGAAAAATGAAAAAGAAGAAAAGTAATACACGGTACTGCTCTATGTTCGAAAGAAAGCACACAGCGCAGCACGACACAGCACCGCAGCAAAGGGCACACGGCACCGCACCGCACGGCTCCGCACGGCGCTACGCTGCGCTGCTGGGCTGTTTAAAGCCGGACTGATCTGAGCTGGGCGTGCATTGTGATCCAACAGCGTAGTACCTGATGGTATGTACAAACCTGGTGTAGTAGTACCGGTATGTACTATAAGCCTCAAGGTCTTCTCGTTGGTTCGAATCCCGGTGTCATCGGGGAAAAAAAATGGTCCTCTTGAAAAAAATACGGAGTAATAGATATCAATGTGACTTTGTGGTCTTCTCGTGGATAGACTGTCCGCTTATAAGCCTGGTTTTCGTTGGTTGAATCCAGGGGTCATATAAAAAAAAATGATCCTCCTAAGAAAAATGATACCGGTATATATTTGTAAAAAAATAGTACTGGTAGATACACCACTGCTGCTGTGACATATTTTGGTCTAGTACATAGATTGTCCGCTTATAATCCTGGTGGCCTTCGCTGGTTCGAATCCGGGTGTCATCGAAAAAAAAAAAGATCCTCATAAAGAATCGATATTTATTTGTCAAAAAAAAATAGATAGCAATGTAACTTTGTGGTCTAGTAGATAGACTGTCCACTTATAAGCCTGGTTTTCGTTGGTTGAATCCAGGTGTCATCGGGGAAAAAAAATGCTTATGAGCCTGGTTTTCGTCGGTTGAATCCAGGTGTCATCGGGGGAAGAAAATGATCCTCTTCAAAAAATCGATATATATTTTATATAAAAATTGGAAAACGTCAGCTGTGAGTACGACCGATTGAATAGTTGAAACTCAACTTTGCAAGCTGCGTGGTACATCTATGTTTCGCTAATTACAGTAGTAGTTGCACATAAAAAAATAGTACTGGTAGATACCACTGCTGCTGTGACATTGTGGTCTAGTAGATAGACTGTCCGTTTATAATCCTTGCCTTCGCTGGTTCGGGTCCGGGTGTCATCGGAAAAAAAATGATCCTCATGAAAAATCGATACCTGTTACTCCGGAGTATTTGTTTATCAATTTCACTTGTAAAATTAAAATAGATATCGATGTGACGCTGTGGTCTAGTAGATAATACTGTCCGCTTATAAGCTCCATCTTCGGTGGTTCGAATCTGGGTGTCATCGGAAAAAAAGTGATCCCCATAAAAAAATCGATATATATTTGTAACAAAAATAGCTCAGGTGGAGCAAGAAATCAAAGAACAGCTGGACCGTTCCGCGAGTAAGCTGGACCGTCCGACCTCGGAGACGCCAGGGATGCACCAACCGAGCGCTTTCACCACAAATATATTAGTAAGTCTATAACACGATTACAATGAAATAATAATAATAACAACATTGAAAAATACGAGGTACCTCAGTTTAGGAGCCCTGTCGGTCAGAACGTGCTTTGGCCTAAAGCGCCGCCCTCATCGTAGCACGTTTGTACCGCTGCGCTTGTTGTCTTCAGTGGTAACGCAACGCACTCGCCGGTGCTTCTATCCTTCGACCAGGGTCAATTCGAGTGCGGAGCGCTGAGGTGCGCGGAGAGGCAAGATCTGCACAGCTATGAGCTCAATTTCAAGTATAAGGAGGCCGGGACGGTGAAAAACGAACTTGTCAAGGTAAGGTGACACGTCGACAGCAAAATAACATTGCAGCCTTTTTTCTGTTTTCCGCGGTGAAGTATACACCAGTACCTGGTAGGTTTCAGATTGGAATAATGAAATTCCTGGGTGTGCTTTCTTTTTGTTGAAGCCGATATTTTATGTTTTTTTTCCTGTCTGCCTGAAGTATTCCGAGCAAAGTTCCTACCGGTAGAGTGCTGTGGGCTCAACTCCATGTATAAGGAGGTCGTGACTATGAAGAACGAGCTTGTCAAGATGACCCACCGATAGCGGTAACCCTTGTTCGCCTCCAGCCGCAAAGTTACAAGATTCAGAATGGGATATTAAGACGACGTGTACTTCGACGTATGTTTTTTAATGTGGCCGACGGGTTTTGTTGTTTATTTGCTTGATTTGTTGAGGACATTTTTCATATTTGCTACCGATAGTGTTCTATGGGACCAAATTCAAGTATAGGGAAGCGTCGGCCTAGAACGAGCTTGTCAAGGTGACACACCGGTAGCAGTAGCCTGTGTTCGTCTCCAACCGCAAATACATAGGATCCAGAGTATAATTGGGTGGGGTTGGGTCGGTTCACTCTACCACGTATGTCCTATCGCGGTCTACATGTAAGGTGATGAACGTAACCTACAGGCAAGAGCCCCCGTTATGGCCATGCCCCTACAGGTGCGCGTGTGCCCTCAATGCGCCCGGAAGCTGTTCCGAAAAAAGATCGAGGCATTACTCCGACAGCGCGAAACGGAACAAGAGGAAGCCGATCGAGAACGACGGAGGACGAAAAAAGCGGCGGGATTATCCCTCGATGGGACCAGAGATACCGCCCTCGAACCGGAGGAAGCAGGCTTTGTACGGTCGTCGGACGGCGTTTTTGTCGAGGGGGGAAGGGGGTCATCAGCGGGAGCACTCGACAGTGGTGTTGATGGAAACGGAAAGGAGACGGCGGTATCTGGCGCGAGTTCGGGCGCAGCGGGGGGAGGGGGTCACGATTTGATTAGGCAGGCGGTGACGGCTGCGGGGGGCGGGGAGGGTGCGCGTGCTGGTGCAGCTAAAAAACGCACCAGGGCATCGCGGTGGGGGGCGGCAGTGGCGCCTGCGGGGTCGGCAGCGGCACACTCACCGGTAGCGGCAACGGTGGACGAAAGAGGGATGCCGAGTGGAGAGGGGAGGGTTGAGCCGACGAGCGCCGATAACGCGTCGAGGAACGCGTGGGCGGGGGAGCTAGAGAGAGATCGGACGGCGGAAGACGAGATGGACGATTATCTGTCTTCGCTGCTTTTGTGACCTTTGCCTGCTGGGGAGTATGAGCAGTATCGTGGTGTGTCGTGTCGCATCTCGTTGATTAGTTGGTCGCCGATTGGGGAATACGATCGGTATCGTGTTGTGTGTTGTCGTGTCTTGCGGGGTCGTAGTTGTATTGTAACTTCTATAGTACGGTGCAGGACACTAGTAAGACACGTAAATGCTGCCGCTGCTGATGAACGCGGGTTAGCTTTCTCATTTAAGAAAATATGCGTTTTACACTAACTTCAGATAAACGGCTCCCGAATTTCTTGTCTTTCTGAAGTCACCCTGACTCTCTTATTACCCAGTTTCTTACTTGGTGCACTCTACTGTAGGGCTCGGACATATTACTACTTTATGTATGTCACAGGGCCGAGGCAAGACTGTCCTCATATGATGTAGTCCCGAGGAATATATTTACCCGTTCGGAACAGTCCTGATGTAGGCCAATCCTCATACTTCGTAAATGACAGTCCCGAGGCAGGCCGTTCTATATGTACGACAGTCCCGAGGCAATGTTTAGTCATGTGACAACTCCAAGGCACGCCAGTATTTGCTTGAGACAGTCCCGAAATATATATTTTGCTTTTATTTGACGTCCCTGGACATACCCTTTCCTTTTGTGCGGTTAGAGGCACGTACACGCGCCAAGGTAGAAACGGTGATGGTGGTGGCGGCGGCGACGGCGGCGGCGATGGTGGCGACGATGGTGACAGGGCCACGATCTGGAGGCACCAGTCGAGGAGTACGAGCCCTGTTTAACACTGCGGCCACGTTTGTTTCGGTGGCAAATTATAGAACTTGGAATTACAATAGGATAATTGTTGCTGCATGCTAGGTATTGTGGTAAGAGGGTTTCGTGAGAGAAGGGTGCCGCATGCAATGAATTAACTGCCATTCGGGTGGACGGAACTTGGGGCAAGATGCTTCCCTTGTCCTCACTCCAGTTATAAAATAGTTGTGAGTTTCATTGTTCTCGTCTGTGTCAAGCCTCGCTTGCTTCTACCCAAAATCTGGCGCGTACTCGTTGCAACCAAACCCAAAAAAGGAATGTGGCACAATTGTTGACATGAACCGGGGACCCTCTTCTCGTTCACAGCAGTACAGGTACAGCTCAGGCATTATAAAAAAAACATACGTGGTACACTCCAGCTGTGAGATCGAAGATTTCGTCGAAACTCATATTTGCAAGCTGTGTATGATACTCCGATCGCGCGTATTGCTGGGTGTGTGTCCTCATTAAGGACATAGGTCGGCGACTCTCCTCAGAACTACAGTGTAGCTTGTATTATTAATAGGGTCAACAGGGTGATGTTAGTCAGTCTGTGCGCGGCAACTATAATCCCCGTTTTTGAGGGGGACAAAATCTGACGGTCGTGGAAGGAAATGCATTAGTTTATCAAGTATATCCTGTAAGTCGTATAACCGGTGAGGGTAGAGCGGAGGTTTCAAGGGCGTGGGGGCCGGGGGCGGGGGCGGGGGGCGGGGGGTTGGGGCAACTTATTCTGTGCGCAGAAACTATACAACCTTTTTTTTTTAAAGGGACAAATCTGTCGGTTGTGGAAGGAATGCATCAGTATATCTTGTATATCCTGTAACTCGTACAACCGGTGAGGGGAGGGCGGAGTTTTCGAAGGGGGGGGGGGGGGAGTTAGAAACGAGGGGGGGAGGGGCGGGGGAGGAAATTCCTTCGCCAACCGCCCACATACGTTGTATGTGATGTTTGTGCATTCAAGCGTCAACGAAAGGCACGGACAGGCCCAGGGGGAGACGAAACACGTGTATCCCCCTTGGTTAAATTCACGCCATTAGAGTTACTTTTCTTGCCGTAGTTGCTCTAACAACGCAATGAAAACAAATTGTGCAATAGTCTTGTGTTACCGGAAACGTCCGTCGCCCAAAATATCTGGTTGACACTGGGGAATCAAGCATATCCTGGATATGCATCTGCATGTACGGTCGTGCAGAGTGGGCTAGTGTTATAGCACTCTGGCTGAGCGGCTATCTGCATGTACGGCCCTCCAACCCTGGCTATGCATCGGCATGTACGATCGTGCAGCGTGGGCTAGTGTTATGGTACTCTGGCTAAGCATCTGTGTGTGGTCCTCCAGGGAGAGCTAGCGGCATGGCACCCTGGCAATGCATCTGCATGTCCAGTCCTTCAGGGTGGGCTAGTGTTGTGGTACCCTGGCTATGCATCCTTGTGCACGGATCTTCAGGGGGAAGCTGTTGGTATGACACCTTAGCAATGCATCTGCATGTTCGGTCCTTCAGGGTGGGCTGGTGTTGTGTTTTTATGAACCTTCACGCACGGCTCTTTAGTGTGGATTAGTGTTGTGGTACCCCGCCAAGTAAATTTGGGGGAGAATTATTGCCAAACACAACAGCAGTATAACTTTTTAACAGCGTGGATGCCATAACGTTTGAGCTCTCAAGGACCGGGGGACCGTTCGACTTTTAACCTCTCTGGAACTGCACGTACGTTTTGACCTACCCCTTTTCAAGATGGCTCAAGCCTGGTTTGGCGTCCAACGACCGGAATAGACCAAAAATAACGAAACCAGAACCGGCGACTCTTTTTGTTTGACCAATCACGACGACACACAACTACCGTCAAGTATCCACCAACGCACACAAGTTGACAACAGCTACAAACCTCATGCTGCGCGAGCTCCTATCGACAGCTGTTGTATTCATTTCTAGTAAACGAAGTATATTATTATGGCCTCCGCTCAGAAGAGTTATTCTTACCGCTTCTGTTACATATTCATAGCTGATGTGGCTCTGGCCGCCACAAAGCTTCCAAAAAGCTAGGACAAAAATACAGCAGCAGCGAGGACCTCAGTGGGTAGATCTTCTTGCGCACGCTCCAAAAGATAGGGCTGTGAGTTCAAATGACTTGACCATAAACCCATTAACACGTTTGGGACCTTTGTATGTAGCGACGAAAACACCGACGGTTGAATCGAAAAATTATCAAGCGTCTGCGAGGCGCGCGCAATAACAGTGTGCGTATCGCCATGCCGCACGCGTTCATACAGCACCCTACCTCGCAGTTCGGACACGCCCATTACGCCAGCGACCCGGGCTGCTTCGTATGGTCGATATCATACGATATATAATATGTATGCTGCAATCGACAGTTGTTTTGTTCGACATTTCCCCTATGAAGTCTCAAAAGGGTGAATAGACTGACTCCTCGGCTACTTGTTTGGGGGTGGAGTAAAAGCCAATTAACTGACACACCAGGCAGTCTTTATAAGTGACCACGACACGCGTCGAGCCACAAACGCTCCCGTCAGATGCAAAATACGCAATACTCCGCCAAATACCGCATGCAACTAACCGCAATGTACTAGTCTAATTGTTTAGCATAACCTGGTACAAGCTACACTGCTGTAGTTCTAAGGGGAGTCACCGACCTATATCTTTAACGAGGACACACAATACCCAGTAATAATGCGCGCGATCGGAGTATCGCACACAGCTTGCAAAGATGAGTTCGACGAAATGTTCGATCTCACAGCTGGAGGGTATTTTAATTTTTTATAATACCTAGCTAACCAATAACTACTTAGACTAGCCTAATAGTCAGCGACTTATTTATTTATTTTTATCCTCCAGCGAGTGGGGAAAAATAAAGCTTAAGCTCACCAGCGACCGAATATTTTTCAAAGTCAGTTAATTCACAGCCGTATCCGAAAAGGACAACACGCGGAAGACCCTGGTGTTACCACCCAGGCGAATCGCCGATCTATAGCCGTCACGAGATCAATGCCCTACGTAAAGCGCACGACCATCGCGCATCGCATACAACCACTATGAGCTTCGAACAAACGTATCGATTTCACAGCTAAGGTGTGTTTCTAACATGCCTAGTACTGCACATAAAACACTGGAAGAACATGTGCCGGTCGAGGCGGCGGCGGAATCACACAGAAAGGGGATGGATGTGGATGGGGGGGGGGGTTACTTATCACAGGCGGCGGATACCGGGCGGCGGAATCACGCTCGGCACCCTTTTTCCCGTATCGGCACAGACTGTGGACCTCGTACCCTGTCCGTCCGCGTTAGTTTGCGGAACATCGACCATTTCACAGCTGCACCCACGTTTCTGGCACAAGTTACGTGGAACCAGAGCCGGGGTTGTAAGCCCGGTAACAAGAAAAAAAATATATATATATATCCTACAACTGGTGCCTGGTATCAGGTACGATCTATCATTTGTACTAGAAACACGAGCATTCATTGTCCATGTACACAAACAAGCCTCTAGAACAAGAACACGCGCAAGAACGAGAGTGAGAACAAGACAAGAACAAGAGAAAAAGAGTAAGACCGCCCTCGTCGAGAGGCAGGCGAATGCAAACGCCGAGGGTCTTCCAAACTCCCCGTCAACACAAACCAAAAACAAAAAAATGCGGTTCATCGGCATCAGCTCAACATATTTTACATTTCCTCCCGAACGACCGCTTCTCCCTACACACATACACATATCGCAGCCTGGGAGATTCGGGGGGGGGGGGGGGGGGGGGCAACAATCCAACAACGGAGGGGGGGGGAGGAGGGTAAAAATCCACCAACAGACTACATGAAACACCCGTGAAAAACAAGATCACCGGCCATCGCTGCCGGCAGGTATTACGACTTGGCCCAGCTTGGAGAACATGCTTGATAAGAGTACATGCACTACAAATTACCGCTTCAATTCCCGAGAATATTCCCGGGCGGTCGGACTTTGGGATTGGGGTTGGGGGTTTAGAGTCGAACGTGCTTCAACCCGCGTCGAACCTGGCTTAACCCATTTAGTGTCCCGAAACCCCTCCCTGTACAAATTCCACAAGTAACTTGTCTCCAAAGACGGGTTTCCAGTCGTAACTTGTCTCCAAAGACGGGCTTCCAGTCGTATAGGAGTAAAATCCTTGTCTCACTGGAATAAGTATCCCACACCAAAATCAAGTAAATTTTCCCGAAAAACGCGGATACAGTTCCACGCGGGTAAAGGCCCTAAACACGGCTCCTCGTAGCACCTGCTCCTGGCAATGTCCTCCTCCTAGCCTCAGCCACGTCAATTTTCTAAAGCACTTGACCCTTTTACCAGCTTAGTCCCGACATGGCATGACATGACATGACATGACATGACATGACATGACATGGGGACAAAACATTTGGAGTTAGACTACCGTAATTATAGGAGTTGGAAGTGGGCAAACTGGCGTTTTTAAGGTTTACCGCGGTAATGTAGCCTGGCGGCGTGGCACACCTAACGAAAGTGTCGTTCAAGGTGTCGTTCTAACGGGAAAACGACAACCCCCATTTTTCCTTTGACTACTAATATTAGCTCGTCTAGTCCGGCATCTGGAGAACGAAAAACACCAACGAAAAATTTAGCCTTCGCAGGAAACCGCGGTTTTCACCACACTAAAAATAGCGCCTATGCATACGTAGCCTGATGCATACGTAGCTTGATGCATACGTAGCCTGATGTATACGCAGCCTGACACTTCAAGAACTGCAAAAAACACACACACAATTTCAAGCCACCTGTCCCCCAAAATGTGAGTGTATTACTAAAGGGTCAATTATTTCAGAACAAAAAAACACTATCCTACTACGCTGATTTGAAAGTCAGTTTGTACCCAAAACCGAGGGTGCAGTCTAAAGGGGTTAAGACGAAAAGGCCCTTTTCGGGCGCAAAATGATCCGCTCTTTCAGGATCTTTGGGCCTGAATGAAACTGCAAAACACACACCAATTCCTATACCCCAAACGTGGGTGTATTTCTAAAGGGATACATCCTGTTAGAACTGCAAAAACTGTCATGCACTAACTCCAAGCCATCTGTCCCCAAAGACGTGGGCGTATTTCTAAGGGGCCAATCCTTCTAGAACTGCAATAACTATCCTACATTGATTCCAAAGTGCCGTCGAAACAGATTACGGCCAAAAGAGCCCTCCCGAAATGAGCGGCCTTTTACGATCTTTGGGCCTGAGTGAAACTGCAAAAAAAAATCATACCAGTTCCACGTCACCTGTTCTCCATAACTTCGGGTGCATTTCTAAAGGAGTAAATCCTTGTAGACCTGCAAAAACTATCCTACACTGATCTCAAGCCACTGTGCCCCCAAAAACGAGGGTGCAGTCTAAAGGAGGTAAGGCCAAAAGGGTCCCATTTTCGGGCGCAAAATGACCGGTTTTCCAGGATCTTTGGGCCAAAATGAAAAGAAAGAAAAACAAAATGCACACCAATTCCGCGTCAACTGTCCCCCAAAACGTGTGTGTATTTCTAAAGGGATTAACCCTCTTTTAGAACTGCAAAAACTATCCTACACTGATTCCAAGCCAAATCCAGTCACCTGTCCTCCAAAACGTGGGTGTATTTCTAATGGGGTCAATCCTTGTAGATCTGCAAAATCTATCCCACACTGATTGCAATTCATTTTGCCCCCAAAAACGAGGGTGAAGTATGACTAAAGGGGCTAGCTAAGGTCAAAAGGGCCCCCTTTTCGGGCGCAAAATGACTGGTTTTCCAGGATCTTTGGGCCAAAATGAAATTGCAAAAAAAAGTTCCACACTAATTCCACGTCATCCATTCCTCGAAGCGTGGGTGCATTTTCTGAAGGGATTAATCCTGTTAGAACTGCAAAAACTAACCGACACTGATTCCAAGGCATGATGTCTCGAAAAACAAGGGTGCAGTCTAAAGGGAAAAATGCCAAAAGACCCTTTTCAGGCACGAAAAAAAACGGTTTTCTAGCATATTTGGGCCTGAATGAAACCACTAGAAACAAATTCCAAGTCAACTGTTCCCCATAACGTGAGTGCATTTATTGAGGGGTTACTCCTTGCTCAGAATTGCAAAACTATCCTGCACATATTCCAAGTAATTTGTCCGCAAAAACGACGCTTCGGTGCTGTTCTAAACGCCAAAAGGGCCCTTTTCGGACGCAAAATGAGTCGTCTTCTAGCATCTCTGGGCTTGCATGTCATCGCCTTTTTCTCTCCACTGTAATGCTGCTCAGGGCCTGCAAAAACCAGAGACGGTTCGGGCATTTTTCAAGAGTTGGCGATACGTTGTTCCGGGATGTTAGTGACGTTGTTGTTCCAGTTATTGGCGACAATGTGGCTCAACGAGTTGGCGGCATTGTTCCACGATTTTGTGTCAAAAATGTATTCCACGAATGGGTGAGAACGTTGTTTGACGAGTTGGCGACCTAATTTTGAAAAAAATCTGCTAAACACCGTCAGGTGTGAGTTCGATACATTTAGAGTCGATACCAACCTTGTTCTCAATTTGGTGGAGATATTCCATGAATTAGTGACATTGTTGTTCCACGACTTGGAAATCTTACCCCATGACTTGGGTGGCACTGTTCTAGGAATTGATGCCAGTGTTTCATGAGTTGGTGACAGGATCCTTCGCAACTTGGGGCGTTGTTCCACGAGTTGGTGAGAGTATTGTACAAATTGGACCCATTTTTCCTCGCTTTGCGTTTGGGTGGGATTATTCTACGAATTGGCGACATGTTCTCCGCAAATTGATTCCGAGTTATCCGCAAGAAGCCGCACAACCTAGAGACAAGAAACGAACAACTAAAAACAATGAAATGACGCGTTCCCTTTTCATTGGTGCCAGCAAGTGGAGCATATTTACCCCCATACTAGCGAGTATCCATAAGATGCGGCCCGATTAATACACCCGAACCAGTCGAGAACCCTCTGCATTAAATCGCACCGCACTGGATCACGCCGCAATGAATAGTACCGCACCTTGTAAGTGTTGGAGATCTTGTTGAAGAAAGAAGAATTGCCCAGCATGTTCCTCGTGTTTTGGCAGTATCGGATAACGTTCTGTAGATTGGTCGCCACGGAAAAAGAACGTTCCGCATGTTATGTTAGAAAAAGTGTTCGGTTCTAAGTGCCGATCAGTGTTTCACCAGTCGCGAAGGCGCATACACTTGTCCATTAAACCTCTTGAAAAACGCACAACTTATATTTCGCAACCCCCAAACATTGATAGATCGACCCGAACCGCCAGCGGCGAAAACGCACCAAAAGATTCACATAAATATTTGCATATCTACAATGAATAAAAAAACAGTACCAGATAAACCTTGCACTTGGTTTAGACTCGTATTCATAGAAAACAAAAATATTTTAGACTAACATATGATCGAATGAATATATTAACATACGAACACCTGAACATCTTACCATCATAATATCCCCCATTGCTTTGTAGGGTCAAAACATCCCACGCAACGGAATAGGCAATGCAGCAACATCGCTCACCCTCGTGCACCCGTGACCAGCATTCAACAAGAACCAGGCGGTTACCACGAACAGCACCATCCCAGCGCACGCTATGACAGACGCGACTGACCCGAGCCACTTAAGGGCGACGCTCATGGCGTTCGGCGGCTGATAACACGGAAAAAACCGTTCACGAGCACGAAAAAAAACGATGGGGAAATAAAGCACTCAAGGGAGTCACCGATACATATTCTTCATCAAGACATATACACCCAGTAGCACACGCGATCGAATATCCCACGCAGCTTGGAAATATGAGTGTCGATCAAATCCTTAACGTCACAGCTGAGGGGTATTTTCACTGTATATAGTTAAAAACGGATGCGGGCAGTATAGCAGGAAACCGATTTAAGCCTATACTCTGAAATTAATGATGGCATGAAACCGGACATAGCACATAAACCGATTTTGGCACCAAACCGATTTCAGCATAACACCAATCATAGTACATCACAAACCACGTCACAAGTCGATTACAGCACAAAACCGACAATAGTATATACGACATCGAGTAGAGCCGATGGTCATAGCATGACAACCGATGCCAGCATGACACCGACTGTGGTGCAGATCAAAGCCAAAGACAGCATAGCATCAAATCGTTGACGATCATCACCATCCTGCTTAAACGCGAGTGAGTGCGAGTTCCTAATGTACATCGCGCCAAAAAAAAAATCCCTTTGGAGAGATGGACTGTAACTAGACGAAGGCTGCCAGAATGTCATGCCACCTACAAGCCAACGCACGAGATTGACAAATGGCATGTTGGCCGAGTTCCTAGCGACCGCTTGACAGCCTTCGAGCTAATTATCAGGGCTATTCACGGGTCATGAGGGGTCGTGATCCGCCCGACGGGTCGGGTCAGGGGTGTTTGAAATCTTACGGGTCGGGTTGGGTCGAATCAGGAAGGTTTCAAATATCACGGGGTCGGGCCGGGTCAACCTGATCCGATCCGATTGGTACGGTATGGTATGGTATGTTATGGAATGTTATGGTATGGTATGGTACGGTATGGTATTGTATACCGAGAAGAGATCCGGCACGTGAAAAACCCTGACAATAATCTACCTTGGCGACGACAAAGGCTCTCGGGCACTACCAGAGATGGCACAGCACCGGTAGATTACAGACGACCACAGCTCAGCACCGATTACAGCACAACGCCGGGTACGCTACAACACAGCAAAACGATGGTAATAATCTGGATTGCGTGTGCGATTGAGTTACATTGACACACGACATACATGAAAAATGCGTGGAAGTGTGGTGAAGCTTGAGCGTCATTTTTCCCCATCCGACGGAGGATAAAAAAAAATAAAAGTACAAGAAAACAAAAGGTGGTGATACCGTGAAACCGATGACCCGATAAAAAAACCGATCACACCTTGAACTCGGCGACGAATCATCACCCTATTGCTTGTCGTACTGCTCTACCTTGGCGCCGATGCAGTTTCTTCCGGGTCAGTGAAGACAGTACAACATCGATCTTAGCACAACATCGATTGTAGCAGCACAACGACGCCTACAATGACAGAGTCAGCCCCCCTGTGAGAAAAACTACTTTTTGAATGCGGTGCTCCGCAACCCATGTTAACCCATCTTAATCCATCTTGACCCAAAATCGTCCGAATGCCGCTTTTTTTTTGGTGGTCCGATATTTTTTGGTGTGCCTAGGCCATGGGTTTGACCACCGCAATTGTTGCAATTTTAGTTTGTTCGAGAACAGTTTTCGGGCCGAGGTATACCAACCATTGCTTTATCAAGCCAGGAACGTTGTCAAGAACCTTGCAGGGCAAAAACCAACAAAGGTCGGTTGGTGCACATGCAACGTACCATGTGTCCAACACCGATTGTAACTCAACACCGACTACAGCACGAAAACAACGGCAACACCACGAAGCCAATCACAGATAGAAACCGATGATAGCACGAAAATTGATGATGGTCACCATGAATCTCATCGTATTGCCCTACCTCGGTGACGACGCTAGTTCTTCGGTACCAGTGGAGCATATGTCGTGCCACCCTCTCGGGAGACTGTAGCTGCACCTGTCCCGAAAGAGGGTGAAAGGCAACAAAGAGGAAGCACAAGTTACGCATCAAAAAAGGAAGTAAACTGAGGGAAACAAAGAGTGAAAACAAAACTTGTGCAACAAATGGGGGTGCCACCATCACCAGACCAAACAGCGTGACCGGGAGGGGGGGGGGGGGGGGTTGAAACGGTTTAATGGTGTGATGCACCGATGGCACTCATGAGAAAGTTACGAACAATACCCAATGGAGACGGTAAGATAATTGACTATACGTTATGATAAAAAGAAACCCCTCGGTTAGTTGGTTGACTGTGATAAGCGTCAACGGATGATGGCATACCGTTTGATAATGATATGAAGTGAGACGATATGGCATGACATGATATAACATAACATAATACGATACGTACGAAGCATGGTTCCATCAAAGCGTATGGTACGGTGCGATACGATGAGACACAGCATAAACACTTTTAAGTATGGTACTGCCTGACATATGACATGGCACAGACTTACATAATATGGCGTGTCATAAATAATTATAGATAAGTTCAGGTAGACACGTACAAAACACAGATGAGTATAGACAAGTATAAGCAGATTCAGGTATACAATGAAAAACACAACTACATACGAGATACCAGGTACATCGTAGTATACTTCAAGTACGTATCCCCGCCACCACCCGGGTGTAACTCCACCCAGTGCCAAGATGGCGTTTTTAGCCCGGGCGACCCTAAAATAAATCTCCAGTTAATTGACCATGCGTCGACGGCTGATGTTATATCTGTTTCACAATAACATTTCCCTTCGAGGGCAAAATTCAAAAGCGTACCTGCATGAATACATACTGCGACTGACCTTCTGTCTACCCTGCTCCCCCATCTTTCGACACAGCGCGCGGTCGTCTCGCAAACGCAAGAGAAACGCCGCGCCTTCCGACAGGCGCATGCCGTCGAACAAAAACCCGTCTTCCTGCAGCACGAAGTAGCGAAGCGGTACCGGTACCAATTGCACCGCATCATGAAACGGCCAAGAGGAAACAGATCGACGTGTGAGAAGCAAAACTGTCAGGAGACGGGAACGTTGGGCGCCGTCACGCACGCCTTTAGGATCCCCAACACTAAAACAAGTATGTTAACCCTATTTGGCACTCATGTACAGCGCTACAACAAACGGGAACGTCGGTCTTAATGGCAAGCGTGGGCGCACAGGATACGATAGGTCATGCTGCGGGTGTGCTCTATAACCACTTGCATTGAAGTCCGGCGATAAAGCGTCGTCCCCAAACGTAGCAGCAAGCTATTATACTTGCATTGAAGTTCAGCAAAAAAGCACCACCCCCAGGCGAAATCGCCAGCACTTTATAAAACTGTTTCACAATACGTCAGCTGTGAGTTCCATCAATTCATAGGTGTTCCGATATCCACTGGCCCCCTTGTCTCTACGCACCTCGTGATCCACGGTGTCAACAAAGCCCTGCGCTTTGGGCACCACTACGCTCGTCCCGCAGGCATGAGCTTCCAAAACTGGGTTAGGGTGGGTTGGGTTGGCGAGGGGTGGGGTGGGGTGGGGTGGGGTGGAGGAGGGGCGTAAGAAGCATGCTGCTATAGTGGTTGTTGTTGTCGTTGTTATTGTTACCGTCGACAACGTTGATAACTCGTTGCAGTGGCTGCTGCTGTTATGTGTTGCCGCTACTGCCGTAGTTGTTGCCGTCGTAATTATCATCAGGTCTTACGGTTCCTACTGTTGCGTTTGTTGCCGTTGGCCGGTCGTTGTGGCAATTTCCTCGTATTCGTTGTTAGTACTCTTTTGTGTCACGTTCGGGACCATCCAGAACCCCCCCAAAAACAAAACAAACTTACACCCTTACACCCTGAGCCAGTCGCTAGCCCTATTCCTCACGAGCATTCCACACTGTTTCAAAGTGAAAGCACGAAACAGGAGCACCCACGGTATCGGGTACTCATTCTTGTTGATGTTGTTGTTACCGTTGTTGTCGCCATAGTTAGTGCCGTTGTCGCTGTTGATCTTACGAAAAATCCCTACTCTTGCGCTTGTGTTGTTGGTGTTACGTTAGTTCCTGGACTATCCCAGCCCTAACCAAACGCATCTATATTCCAAACCTAACTCTACCCCTCACCGGTATTCCCCAAGGTCTCAAAGTGAGAGCACGAAACATGCACGTCCGCTGTAGCGTACACGGGGGCGAGATCCTCGTGCGCCAAAAACCCGGTCCGACAGAACACGCCCCCCTGTTGGAAGCATGATTAGCCGAACCCGTTCAACGGTCACCGTGATTCGCCGAAACCCGTTCAACAGTCACCGTGATTGGCCGAAACCCGTTCAACGGGCACCGTGATTGGCGGAACAGAGGGGGAGGTGGGGGGGGGGGTGGCAAGGGTAGGGAGAAATACAAGGGGAAATTGTGGAAGGGTAAGGGGGGGGAGGGGGGAACGACAAAATGGCTGGCAAAAAAAGATAAAATAGGCGAGAACATGATAAATGGCTCGCGACCACATGAAAAAAAGGACTGGCATGAAGACGACAGAAATGTCTAGCGACGAAATGATGCCCTCGCTAGTGTGAGCAGCTCGACCTTTTCTTGGGGAAATCGGTGGAGGTACGTGGATGCGCCATGAACAGTGGGCCTCGCCGACAGAGGGTGCCCAATCAGTCACCACAATCAGGATCATCACAATAACTACGAGCATCACCACTGTCACCATCACCAGGGTCACGGCAACAACCGCAATCGCCATTTCCGCCACTTGCCCCGGTTCGCCGGTTGCCTTTTTTGGACCAAGTTTCATGCCACTCACACAAACACCTCATTATCTCACCATTATCGTCACCACGATTCCCACCACCAACATCATCATGACCACCATCATCCGTCTCCACCACCATCATCACGATTACGACAGCGATCATAATCATGACCACCATCATCACGATCCCCTACATCGTCATCATCCATCATCCATCACCATAACCATCACCATAACCGTGACCCCCACCATCACCATCACCATCACCATCACCATCGCCATCACCATCGCCATCACCATCACCACCATCACCATCACCATCACCATCGCCACCATGATCCTGACCCCCACCATCACCACCATCACCATCACCATCACCATCGCCATCACCGTGACCATCGCCATCCCCAAGAGTGTCGTCATCTATCGCGCCCATCATCCATCCATCATCCATCACCATGACCATCATCACCACAAAATCATCATCAACATTATCACAAAAAACATCACAACGACCCTCATCACCAACAACACACAACCATAGCCATCAGCACTGTCGCTCACCCTGGTTCGTCGATTGCCCTGTTCGGTCCAGCTTCCGTGCCGCTCGGACAACCACCTCCCCATCGCACCATCCCCGACCAGCGCCAAATAAACGCCATCCACGCTGCCGCACATCATCAGCAGTTGCTCTATTCGCTTCGGGAGCAACCGACGCAGAACGCAAAAACGCAAAAAAAAAAACAAGCAATAAAAACGATAAAACGGGTGTTAGGTTTGGGTTCAAACGATATGTCACATTCCAATCTTGGATTCGAGTATGATCTTAGATTCAAATATCGTGTTCGAATATCAGATTCGAAGCCGTGCCATAAGCATAAGCATGAGTTAAGATCCTTTTCGGGAATCCAGAGTGAAAATGCGACAGAACCAAATGACAACCAAAACATCAGCCATTGCAGACCCACATACACGCCATCCACGCTGCCACGCATCATCAGCGGCTGCTCTATTTGCCTCGGAGGCGATTTACGCACAACAAACGCACATACATGCGAAACCAAGCAAACGCAATAAAAATGAATCTCCGATTCGAAACTCAAGCAATAATAACGAATCTCAGATTCTCAACCAACAGAAACGATCCAAGGGTTTGAGTCTCAAGCAATAGAAACGAATACTGTATTCAAACTCGTGTCACAGACACCACCCATTAACCCTTTCCAGATACCAGAGGAGAAACACGCGCTTCCCACTCATCGGTACCATGTCCACCACCGCGCACGTGCAGCGACAGCACACACGACGCAAATCGAACACACATGGTCGGACCTCACACCAGGTACACGAAGCATACCGCAGTAGCAAAAACAATAGCAAGCGAATTATTGGTCCCGATACCTGACATTTGTTGTGTTCGCTACGAACGGCCCTCATACGTATCATTGAAAAGGCTGCGTGTTTCCGCTTTTCGACTTGCGACGCCCCCGGGATAGTATCAAGTTAACCCCAACCCAGCGGGGAAGCTTGTAGGAAGATCAATATGTACGTTTCATGTTTCATACCGGTACGAAACATGCATACCGACAAATAACGTACACAGCACCTTTTCTGGGCCGAATCTTCCGACGTACACCACCAGCAAACCATTGGGGTTTCCAAACGTGAGGCGATTTCGCACTTCGGCGTTGCTGCAAATACAAAGCAACAACAATAAGCAACGTACGAGCCGGACGAAGAATTGACGACAAAGAGCAAAAAACGGGCACAAAACGACGGTTTCAGTGTGCGAAATAATCCAACCAGCAGGTCGTCGGGGATTCCAAACTTGAGGCGATTTTGCACGTCGGCATTGTGCAAAAAATTAAACATGAAAGACGAACTGCGGCATACACGAAGGACCGAAAACAAAAAAGAAACGGGACTAAACGAAACGACACACAACGACCGTTTCATAGTGCGAAATAATTATGTCCTACCAGCAGGCCGTCGGGGTTTTCAAGCGTGAGGTGAGTTCGCATCTCGGTGTTGCTGGATGCTGCATATAACTTGAAAAAAACAACTGACTCACAGAATAAACGAAGTATCAAACAAACGACAAGAAACGGCGCAACGACACAAAACGAAACGACACAAGAAAGACGGCTTCAGTGTGCGAAAAAATCCAAAATATGACCTCTACAGCATAGATCAGTACCAGGTGTTACTTTGTTCACATTTTACAGCATGAGACGGGGCATCCAGGTAGCAAGGTCTTACCGTTGACAACATGAAGCGGTTCGCCCCGCTCGCAAAAAGAAGGCTAGCATGCTAGCAAAAACCATCAATAGCAAGGCTAGCGAAGCTCACAAGCGGGCCAGCGAGGGGAGCCAGCTAACAAGCAAGCTAGCGAGACTAGCATCGCGGGGGCGCTTCACTCAACTTCCCCCCCCCCCCCCCTCCCTCATAAAAAAGTCTGACAGAAATACTTGCCTTGCTCCCGGCCTGAAGAGATCCACCGCCACGCCCGTCTCCATAACGTGGTCGGCCGAAACGCCTCTTTGCGTCAGCTTTTTCTGGAGAAACATTTGAAGCGTCACATGAAGGGACAGAAAATGCACACGGTTTAGTGTTTTGCGGAATTTGCGCTGAATTTTTCAGGCGAAAATGTTTGAAGCGTTACATTACATACCGTCACAAAATCGAACGTAACTTGATATTTTGCACGACGAAAATGTCGAGCGTAGAAGGGCGCACATGCGACTCGAACGTAGCGCTTCTTGAATCAAGGGGGGGAGCGATATAATGCAAGCACTTGGAGAATTAGCAGGTAATATCATTAAAAGCACATTTTCATCGTTTTCGTACGCACAATACTTACTGTACCTCCTATAGTACCTACCTCCTACTTTGATGTTGAGGCTTTTCTGGAAGCCCAGTGATTTCTGGTCAACTTGGTTTTCTTCATTTTTTCTTGCTGCGTACGTACAGCAACAGCAACAACAGCAACAATAACAATACCTTAAATGAAGGAGACGTGGTGGCGCAGCTGTCGAGTAAACGGCTCTCGGCGCCCTCCTTCAAGCCGGTTACAAACCCCACGATTGGCCAAACGCGCACCTCCGACAACAGCTCCTGAACCAACCAAAAATAGCAGCGGTAGCGGCGGACGAGACGGGACAGGACGGGACAAGACATGACGGGTTAAGACGGGATAGTACAATGCAGGACAGCAAAGGACGTGACAGGGCAAGGTCGGACCGAGCACAACGGAACATAAATAGCGGTATCGGATGTAATGGTAACGGGACAGGACCAGGCGGTGCAGTACGGGACAGGACAGGACAGGGCAGGACATGGCAGGACATGGCAGGATAGGACAGGACAAGACCGGGCGGGACGGGACGGGACAGGACAGGACAGGACAGGGCAGGACAGGACGGGACGGGACAGGACGGGACAGGACGGGACAGGACGGGACAGGACAGGACAGGGCAGGACAGGACAGGACAGGACAGGACAGGACAGGACAGGACAGGACAGGACAGGACAGGACAGGACAGGACAGGACAGGACAGGACAAGACAGGACAGGACAGAAGCTATAGAGTTTGCATCGTCCCCCCGAACACGGCAAATAACTAAACAACAATAGCGTCTCTCTGAGTCCCAAAAATATTTCATAAGTAGCAAAATTACTCGTTAATTACTCCATTCTGTCTCTCACGAATAAAAAACAAACATATGCCGCAGCTCTTGCCACGAAGTCGCGCTAAAGGTCGGGTACCTGAAGGTCGGTGTGCACGGAGCCGACCACGGGCACGTTGTTAATCCTGCAAGCGAGCATCAGGAACGGGCTGATAGCATCCATCGTGCAGTGCATCACGTCCGGCTTCTCCCGTCGCATGACGTTGAGGACCAACATCTGACATAGCCAAATCACCACGAGCGTGAAATCAGGGATGCACTCACACGTCCGACAAATCGGATCTCCGTGCAGGTCACACAACCTATTTTCACGGATCACCGTCCATGGTGCAGTGCATCACGTCCGGCTTCTCACGTCGCATGACACTGAGAAACAACATTTGGCAAACCAACCCATCACGAGCATGAAACTTGGGATGCATTTACGCGTCGGAAACATCAGATCACTGCACATATGATACGAATCATGTGTACGGAAAAGTATATGTTTTTTCAACCAAAGCACCACGAGCATGGAGGTTGGCAAGCGATGTTCACTAGTCGAAGACATCAGATCATTGCATAGATCGTAGGAATCGTTTGTACGGATCCGTAAACTTCTTATCAGGGATCTACATAATCGCTTTCATGGATCAGTACCAACTGTAGAAGGGTCTACCAGGTTGATCTATAGGATCTGAACGATCTGTACATGTTTCCGCAATCGTGACCTACGGGGTACAGTCCTGTTATCATGTGATAGTCTGGGTTACTAAGAACACCAGGTACGATCGGTGTGATCTGTACACGTTCCACATGAAAGTCAGCTGAGGAATATAGACAGGGTATGCGTAATCTCTACACACCAACTCACTGATCTGTGCGATCTAGTTCAGTCAGGTTATGGTCTGTCGGACGTGTGGATGCATTCGAGCTTTTACACGGCACGGCGACGAGCAAGGGCGGGTGGCGGTCAATGCGACAAGCTAGGCAAACCGTACTCGTGTGCGGCTCAATGCCACCAGTTAAATAAAAAACACAGGAGTTCTTGAAGTCAGCGCACTCAACTAAAGGCAAATAACAACAATATTACTACCCTAGCCGGCGACTTTTACTCAGCCAACGCACAGCCCTAGTAGCTAGTACCTGATAGCTACTAACTGACCATGTTGCTGAGAATTGGCGCGGCGACCTTTTTGGTGGGATACACCCGAAGGAATGTCGACGCCAGCGTCACGTATCTGCCAACACAAATGAGAAAACCAGGAAAGGACGGGGTGTGATGTTATGTTATGCGTGACGTGATGTGCTGCTACTGCTTTCTCTTGGGAGGGGCGTCGCGCAACAAGCAACTTCATAAAAGCCAACGCAAAAAAATGGGTGTGCGAGTACGGTACGCATCATCAATTTTAAGCGCTGACCCGGGTATCATAGAAAGAGGCAAAGCATCAGCCGTCGACGTAAAGTCAGCTAACGAGGGAACTATTCCGGACCACTCACAACAGAGACACCACCAGCTTTTGAGCTTTTGGTAGAGTAGGCAACTCCCCGGGAATTGATCCAGGGCCAACAGGGGAACACAGCTAAAATACCCGATCAAGCAGTGTGCTGAAACTACATCCATGGCATATGGGGGATAAACAATGTTGCGTGCCTGATCGGGGTGGGCCCGTTGGAGGATGGTGCCGCAGGGAGCTGAGGGTCCTTCTCGAGAGTGAACAGAAACACCTGCGAAGAACAATGTTTTTTGCGACACGCCGTGAGTTCGGGAACGTCGTAGGCTGGCTAACACTAGAAAAAAGCGTTAACACCCAGGACGGAAATCGAAACTACAAATGGCAACAAGTAGCAATGACGGTTTCGATGCGAAGCAAACACACGCAGAGGAGAGTCGGGGGGCGGCAGGGCCAAAATAATGAAGCAACGGAACGTTCGTTACCCGCTACGAAAAGTGCGGTGGGTTCGTCATTCGAGCACAACCGCCGCCACATTAGCACACGTGTAAAACTCGTACCGCTGTAATTGCTACTTGCCACTTGCCGCTTTGTGACGCATGACGAGCCTTTGGTACAACTCACTGTCGTACCGGTTGGTACCGGCACAACTTCCGTGCAAAGTGCACCCGATTCTGCAGACAAAATGTAACACGTTCAACTAGGTTTGGTGTTCTCCACCCCGCGGAAACGATTTTCGGCCAGTTGCTATTAATACTGACTTTTGCCACGTGCCTGCTTGCCTCCTCTCGCCCATCAATGACTCAACGGCGTTTGGTGTCTAATGGCGGAAGTTCGGAGGTCGGTTGTAACGGACGGTCACACCAGAAAAACATGCCGTAACGCACGCTTCCGAACACTGTCATAACCTAATAACTACTCGTGTAGGCTTCAGCGTGGATCATTCAGCCGTACGCCCGTAACCAGTGCTCATCTTTTGGCGAAGGACCGCCATGAGACATGTGCGCCGCCCACCTCCCGTCGCCCACTGCTAGCTACTCAACGCTAACGCCTATTTTTGCAGTCCGAAAGGGTACCAATTCCGCCGCGCCGAAAAAAGAGGTTGTACGCAGCGTGTTTCGTTCATGTTTTTCAAGTTTATGGTCGGCAAGGTCTCACCTCGTGACCGTCCTTGCTCAGCTCTTGCACCAGCGATGCCATCCTCCTCGAGACTCCATCGACAGCCGGTGGTATAGAGTGGCTGTAGATTGCGATTTTCATCGTGCCTGCTGCACCTCACACGCTGCTCACCAATTATCACACAGGATGTAGGACAGACACAGCAGTGACGCAACACAGCACGACGGCCAAGAAACAGCAGCAGACACCCGTGATCACACCAGCAGCAGCAGGTCGTTTACGTTATCTCGGCAGCCTAGGACCACCGTCTCGTTCCAAAAGCGCACCTTCGGGATGACCGCCTCTGCGACACAATCGCTGCTGACTCCTGCGCAGTCTGCCTCCCACCGCAGGCTTTCACACACCTATCGTGTTTCCTACCTTCGCAGCCTCTCACTGCCGCTGCTGCTGTTGCTGTAGTGTGCCTTGTTCGTGACCCACAGGAGTCTATGATCAAGACGCTCTCGCAGGTTCCCGAATCAGATTTTGAGGATGCGAGCAGGTGCACAGAGCTGTCGGGGTTTGAGTTGGGCTGCGTGATTGTGGGGTGGTGTCTGGAGCGTACTCATGGGCGAGGGCTGCAAGGAAACGATGTTGTTGCGTGAACCTTCGATTCCGAAATGGGGATTTCCACCAGGTCCTCGGAGGCATTTCTGGGAAAGGGGGTCATAAGCATGACACAAGCACGAAGATTTTTCCCAATCCGCCGGAGGATTAAAAAAAAAAAAAAAAATGCCTCAGCTGCCAGCTTCAGCTTATCTGCAGCCCAGCTGCAGCGTCCAGAAGCAAGGGTTGCTCTGCACGCGGGTCCCAGTGAAGCTTCTTTCCGGCTGCTGCTACTGCTGCTGAGTATCTAGCTTCCGGCTACCCCTTCCTGATGCTATGCGTAAACTAACTACAGAGTACTTACTTCGCTTGGTCTCTTGGCTTCGTATAATACGAGTGTGAATCAATCCCGGTCGGTAATCTTATTAAAAAACGCGGAGTCGGCGAGATCATCGTAGGCACGCCCACGAGAGCTTAATAGCGGAGGCGGGGCGCGGGGTGGGGCTGTGCCCCACTCGGCGCCCGCCGTCTACCCCGGCCCTATGCTGTTTGCAAGTGTCACGTATGTTTCATATGTACGATATCACCAATCACTGCAGCGACACCAACGACACATCATGCCGGTCTACCTCTGCCGTCTGCCTTTTCCCCTTGTCTGTATTGGGTTCGTGCGGATCTATCTACTTGGTGCATTGTACCTGTTCGTCTTCTTGCGTTCTCCAGTGCCGTACGTAGATGCATTTGATACCCTCTCTATATAGAGCCCAATGTCACATTTGGTGAGTTCCTAGGGTATGCTAGTATGGTGTTTTCTTCCCCTTCCTCCCTTGCTTCCTCTTTAGACCTACTATTATGGCGAATATTTTCATCGATTATTTCTCTCTTTAACCGGGATCTCCGACGACAAAAATAAAAACCTTCCACTATGGGACCAGAAATCATCGTTATTTCTGGGTTCAGAAATAATCGAGGCCAGAAATCAGCGGATCTGGTGATTTCTGAGCCCAGAAATAACAGCTCTTCCAACCTCTCAGAACTGGGATTATTTGACTTTTGGATACTACCTCGTACCAAGTATCACATGTCATCACTGCTTATACTGTACCTGGTATGATACTTGTCTGCTGTACACGTCACGCATCACCCACAACAAAGAATCACAAACACACCGATGACAGCATACTGCGCTTGTTGTGTGCGAGACAGAGCTTCATCCTCACACAAACGCGACAGCAGCAGCACCACCACCATCGAAACCACCTCAGGCACACCACACCAGCACCACAGCAGCAGCGCAGCAGAAGAGACCGCAGCAGAGGCGGTGGTGACCTAACGTCGCCGGCGACAGTGTACGTGCCAGATTTCAAAAATAAAGGCAAACGGCAAAACAAGACCTACCAATTCAAAATAAAAGCACTTTCCAAAAATCAGAAGCCATAATGGACGCTCCTTATTTCTGATGCAGTTATTTCTGGAGCCTCAAAACTACAAAAATAATCGCCAGAAATAATCGCTCAAAATTTTCCATAATAGTAGGTCTTAGACTTCTTTTCTTTTCTTTTCTTTTCTCTTCTTTTCTTTTCTTTTCTTTTCTTTTCTTTTCTTTTCTTTTCTTTTCCTTTCTTTTCTTTTTTTTCTTTTCTTTTCTTTTCTTTTCTTTTCTTTTCTTTTCTTTTTTTTCGTTTCTTTTCTTTTCTTTTCTTTTCTTTCCTCTTCTTTTCTTTTCTTTTTTTTCTTTTCTTTTCTTTTCGTTTTTCCAATTGACTTGAGTCTGACGTGCGTATGCGGCAGGTATTTCGTGTACCAGGTAATATATATACCAGGTACGTGGTAGTCTTTTCTGCGTGGCAAGCGGTGTAGTCGGTTTTTTCAGGCGCGGGTAGTGAGACGTATGTACCAGTATGGACCTGGCACATCGTAGACTGACTCCCGATTTCACTTTCTTCATATTTTTCTGGCGGAGGCATGAATTGCGTCAGCTATGATGTAGACTATGTGCGTGCACCACTTTTGGTTTGTTTGGGTGTTCTCTGGGGTATTCCTCCACTCCAGAGTGACTGGAGCCTGTCCGGTGACCACGGACTTTTGATTATGCGAGTTAATCTAACAGCAACAGATCTGCAACAACAGCAACAACAATCCTGGTAATAATAAAAATAACAGCATTTTTGCTGCAATAACCCGAGAACAAGAAAAGTACGGTGAGAAACAGGCCACAGGGAGTCCAGAGGTTTTTCCTGGGCATGCACCCGCAGGGTTGTCAGCTGGCACGGACACAGGTTTGTCAGCTGCGCCCCACCCCGCTCCTCGCCGCCTCGCATGGCCCTGTGCTGTGGGCAAAAACGACGGATACTCCATCGATCTCGGTCTCGCCACGTCTCAAAATCTTGAAAACTGTTGCCTGAAAATTGAAAATTATGACCGGCTGCAGTGTAGCATATAGTCTACGGTTTCAAGATTCAACTTCAGTTGATGTACCGGTACGAAAATGTGAAAGTAACCGCGGGCCCATGGACATTCCTTATCCCGTCAGGTCAATGAATGCTCTCCGCCGCCCCGCCCGGCCCCGTGCTGTTTGCAATTCCAGGTTCCTAACAGAAGCAACATGAAAACTTGTCTACGGAAACCCCTCGATGACGTGTCCCCCACATCAAGGAGACCGAACATCTCCGTATTTCTCGATGACGTCCCGCCACCGAGAAAGTCAATCCAGACCTCGAGGAGGTTATTCCGCCACCGAGAAGATCCGTTACCGATAACGGTGTCCCCAAGACATGTCCCTCGGAGTCTCGACGAAGTTGTCACACACCATCGAGGAGATCCGTTACCAAAGGGTGTCCATAAAAGCTGTCCCTCGAAGTCTCGATGATGTTGCTACACCATGGAGAAGATCCGATACGACGGGGCACCCTCAGATTTCCACGGCTGAGTATGTTCCCCATACTGTCCCTTGTCCTATACGTCTTGCCCTTCTTTGTCCGCTGAAGGGGTAGTGTCCCTTTTCATCAGGATAGAGCCCGCATGTTGATGGACCCCTGGCTGCCGGACGGGCTGTGCCCGCCCGAGCACGCCAATCTTTGTCGCGTCCCGTTGTCCGAGCCCTGCACTAGGCTCGCCCAAACTGTGGCTGCTTTCACGTAGATACCCCGACGCTTACCGTCTGTGGTAGGTGCGCTCGTAACGCCCGTGCAGCGTTAGGAACCGAGTGAATAACATTTTGGCGTCGAGGCAGTTGATTATCGTAAGCTATTGACACTTACCTGACCATGTCTGAGAGAAACCCAACTCCCGACCCCACAGCACACGATGAGGGGGTAGAAGAAACCAAGGAAAATCCACCCCCCACTCTGGGCAACAGCGACATCCAAGACGCCACCGAATATATGGACCTCGGCGCCCTTCTTACTTCGAAAACGCCGTCGGAAGGAAACGGCGGCGCGTCGTCAACCTCTCGTCGACAACCATGCGGATTCAGAGCATCGTCGACCGCCAGCTGGACCTGATGCTCTCGGGAAAAAAAACCCAGATCAGCGCCCAGGCGGAAATGCTTATGGACCGCCTGGTGAGCGCCACAAGTTCCGTGTCGGGTTTTAGTTCAGTGAACCCAACTTCCAGGGTGTCGCCCCGTGCCAACCCTTTGTCTCTTGCGCAAGTACCAGCCACCCCCAAGACAGCTGTCCTTACGGCGAGCGATGTACGTCGCTCACCCCGTCTTAACGGTAGTCCTGCTGTCGATGTCGCTGCGCGGTGCTTAGGCAGTACCGTCTTGTCGCTGGCTTCAAATCCAAAGATATCCATCCCGATGACGAAAAATACGGTGGCAACCTAGCTTTGGAGTTTTTGTCTCTCATCTTGTGATGATTCTGTCCTTACGCGATGATTTTGTCCTCACGCTGTACCAACAGGTGTCCACTGGTACTATCGACTGGGGTGTAGCTGTATGAGGCTTCGCGCACCGTCGGAGAGTTTCCCCCCCCACTAAACTGGGCAGAGCTTAGCTCAGCCCTCCTTGACTTACCGATGCCGTCCAGCTCAGAACAAGAATGCGCACAGAAACCTGCTAATTTTAAGCAAGAGTCAACAGAATCTCTCTCCGAGTACTCTCTACGTTTTCCGACCCTCACTAATCGTTTCGAGTCAGTGGTTGAGCGCCAAACAAAGGGTCGTTCGCCCTGGGCGGCGTTCTCTGTCACATGTTTTCAGAACGGCTTTATTCCGTCTATCCAATGTTACGAACCGAGTAAATAACAAAAACGTACTCGTATTATGTGTCGTTCTCGCTGTTTGCAAATATTGCGGACACTCTCAATCGTACTAGTATATGTCCAACTCGGCCTCACCATGTCTCAGGTGAAAACAAACTGAAACCTGTCCAGCCGCCTTTACCGCAATTCTGGATTATTCTGTAGGATAAAGTGTAGAAATCGAGGAATTTGATTGGCCCACGTATGTGCTTCCAGTACTATGGGACGGAAAATATCGAAAACTGCCCAAAACACTACTTTAGACCTTAACCCTAACCCCAATCCTAATCCTAACTCCGACCCCAACCCTACCCATAGAGCTTTGTCCGGAAAAAATCCGATATTTTTTGTTCTGATTGAAAGTTGGTCGACGACGTTAAAACTCATATGTCGAAATATTCCCCGATTTCCATACATCATGCTAGATAATAACCGAGGCGTCTCGTAACGGCTACTGTCAGTTGAAAGATATCACCTGCTGTGGCGTTCGATTAAAAATAAAAGTTGCAGTCGTAGTATGTATGTACGTGATGTACCCGTGTGAAAACGTGAAAAACAACCAAGCGCCCATGGCCATGCACATTATTCTTCGTCCAAACCAATGCGTGCGCTGGAGCCCTGCACTGCTGCTGCTTGCTGTGTACCTTGCCACACAACCAGGACAACAGTAGAACACGCTCGGGCGCCGTGTAGTCATTGAGTTCGGTTGATAGATGGAAAGACGAAAGAGATAGGTGGACAGCGCTACAACAACCAGCTGCTGTTGTCGTGACTGCAGGAGAAGATAAAAAAACTGGAAGAACATTAGCCTCTGATCTAGGTCGCGATAGATGGAAAGAGAGGTAGCTGGACAGCTATATACGACAGGTAGCGGCTGTCGTCGTGGCAGAAGCAGAGAAACATAGAAGTACGAGTGGTATGTTGCAACATGTAACGGCACGGTTTGCCTGGCCAGACCGGTCACGGTTGGCGCGACAGAGCCCCGCAGACGAAGTACCGAAATCGCGAGCGATCGGGGACAGCATTGCAAAAACACCGGTTGGACGCATAGAGCCAAATTTAATAAGTCAGATCAAACATCCACTTGGTGAGTGATTTGCGACAGAGACAGGTTGCATATATATGAACTTGAAGCGGCGGCACTGTTGTCAGCTTGGGAGAAGACGGCAAACTATCGATTGTGCAACCTCGACAAAGACGGGGGTGGTGGCACGAGCGACAAATTATACATAAGCAGCACCGAGATTTTCAACCCTCATTCTTGGCCCCTGATGGCGAAAATCGCGAAAATCAGATCGAAAGGGTGGTAGTCCATCCAAGCTACCGCTTAGGCTGGAGGGCGCGGGCCCACCCGAGCCTAGACTCACAGTCGAAGGTCGATCAAACAGGAGGCCACCCGAGCGTATGAGATAATCGCGTTCGTCGCCCCATGGAGTTAAACGGCTACGGCCGTTGCGGTCACTTTCTGACGCGTGAAGCGACAATCTAGATCAGCAATGGTCGTGTTCGTCAGCGTTTCCCTCGCGGCATTTCAGGGTGAAGCGATAGACCGTCAGCAATTCGAGCCAACGTTGGACTCGGGGGATTGTGTCCGGCGACTTTGTCGAAGATTTTCAGGGTCTTGTGATCTGAAAAAATGCCGAGGGTGGTATCCCAAAAGTAACCACAAAGGCTCGATACTCTAGACGATGTTCCCTGCCTTGGTATCGAGCGGGGTTCAGTGGCGGTATTTGTCAAGGGTAGCGCGGCTAATGCAAACAATCGGGAAAATGGAGGCATCCTTTGGTTTCTGCTCGAGGATAGCGCCAAACACATCCATTCTTGCGTCGCCGCAGAGGAGGAAAGGGCGAGTGTTCTTGGCTATCGCATCCCAGTCAGGGTAGATCAGCACCAGCGGCGCCGACAACTCAAGGGGGGGTTATCACACGATCATTTCCATGACTGACGTAGAACCGTATTCGACGTTCTCCTTCACGAAGGAAGTGTTGGGTCGGATTCGTTTGACCATGTCCTGGTTTTTTTTTACGTAGTAAGACAAACAACCCAAGAGGTAGCGTACCTGCTTTAGACATTTTGTCATCGGCATGCTCGTGAGTGCAGCAACTTTGCCGGCGTTCGGCTTGATGCCCGCAGGAAAATGGTGTGGCCGATGCAATTGGCGTCCGTGGCTCCGATTTTCGCTTTTGACGGTGAGGGCTTAAGGCTGTGTTTGCGCAATTGCTTGAAGAAAGCTTTAATGTTGCGCGCGTGGGCAGCGGGGTCAGCGTCAAGGACGATATCGTCATCGAGATACGCCGCAACTTTGGCGAGGTATTTGATGACTTCGTTAACAACTTTGACGAACCACTTAGGCGCCGCGCTGCTTCCTTGTGGCGTGACCAGCTACAAGAAAGACGCGTCAGCGCGCAAAACGCCGTCAGGGGTATATGTGTCTTTATGGACCGTGATCTGATGGAACGATGAGACAAAGGTTAAAGAGACAGCAAATTCAACCGCTTTCCAGTTTGTTCAGGACCTCATAAACGAACGGGAAGGGGAGTTGGCCCAAAATGTTGATAATGTTCAGCTTCTTGTAGTTGGTGTTGACCAGTCGGATCCCGCCGCATTTCTTGGGGCTAATGATCACTGGGCTTACGTATGGCGAAGTTGAGTGCTGGATTAGACCAGCCGTGAGATATTCGTCTAAAATAGCGTCCATGTTTTCGGCAACAATGGTATATATGTCGTAGGTGTGAGACATGACCGGGGGGCTGTCCTGAAATCTCAAAGGGAAAAAAACGAGCACGAGCCATAGTCGGTACATAACTTGGAAAATATATCTACAAACCCAATGAGGGTGCGTCCCAGCTGCGTTATAACACCTGGATCACAAACTGGGCCATGTAAATCAAGCGCAATTGCTCGGAGATGCCACGATAGCTTTCGCCAAATATGCGAAAGACTAATGCGCTGGTCAGCGGTCAAATGATAGAGTAAAAACAGTGATGATACACTAGCGGTACAGTAGGTATCAAAGTGTCTGCCTTAGACCATGGGGGGGGGGGTCGTCGTCGTCCAAATTATGAACTGAGGTGCGGTTTGAGCTGACTTATCAGCGCGGAGGGAGGGTGCAAAACACGCATCCACCTGGTGTCTCTCGGTGGGTCGTCTGTGCTCGGTGTCGAGGGATTGCCGTCACCCACACGACGGGTTCGACAGGCACTCCACGCAGAGGGCAGAATGATGTACCGAGACAAGTCACCAGGTTCCAACTCCGCGGAACCAGCGAGCGGAAAATTATGAACGGAGGTGCGGTTTGAGCTGACTAATCAGCGCCGAGGGAGGGTGCCAAAAACGCATTCATCTGGTGTCTCTCGGTGGGGTCGTCTGTGCTCGGTGTCGAGGGATTGCCGTCATGCACGACGGGTTCGATAGGCATTTCGAGCAGAGGGCCAAATGATGTACCGAGACAAGTCACCAGGTTCCAACTCCGCGGAACCAGCGAGCGGAAATCGCTGGAAACCGTGTTCAACGAGGTGTCCGTCGACTGAGAATTCGGTTGAGCCATGTAGCATGTCCACGAGGTAACAGCAGATCAATGCTGGGGTACCGTTGCTGGGAACAAATAAACTTTGACTAGTTGATGGTTGCGCGAGAGCGAGGTGCCGGTATCTCCCGCATAGAGTAGGTGGAAACCTCCGTCGGTCGCCCAATAATTGGAGACGAACGTCACAGCGCAAGGTGAAGCGTGGTGCGACAGCGTGAGATCACCAATAGTGCAGCTATCCCTCGAAGGTGGGTCAGAGTGCAGTAGGAGGGTTCGCCCATATACATGCAGCCGTCACACCCATGGAGGACAGCATGACATAATGCCTCAGGGGGAACGGTGTAAACCCAGACAGCGAGGGACGCGGTCGGATGGTCTTTGTGAGAAAATCGAATACTCGAACAAACCACAGCCGATATGCCTGCGCGGAGAGGTGGTCCAAAATCGCCTCACCACCGCGGGGGGTTGCTATTTCGCAGGAATTCGAGGCCTCGCCTATACGTGTCACACGTTCTCAGGCATGGCGGTTGACAAAGGACTGGGGTGACCCCGTATCCAAGAGGCGACGCATCCGAATAGGACGGACGCGAGGGCACTGGGGATCTAAGTTTTGGTGGTAAAAGAGGAATCGTCCATCGCAACAACACCGGGAACCAGACATGGCCGCTGCTCAGTGCGGGGGGGGGGGCATGCGATTCGGTATGTCCTGCGTGGGTCGTTATCTGGAAGACCTGACCCTCTTGATCCGGGGGGTACGCTCGACAACGAAGCCGGATAGCCCGAAGGGAAGGCGGTAGTGTCGCTAGTCGCCAGACGCTCCGGCGAGGAGGGATCGAATTCCAAAATGTCGTCGCGTGGGGACCGAATTTGGGATAGGGATCGACTTCAAAATGACGTTGCATAGCTGGGTTTTGGGCAAAGTTGGCGAAGGGGCCGACAAGCATAATGTTTTCGCGCTCGTGTTTCCATGCTGCCGCATTACAATTTCTTACCGCGCGTCCGTACTGTTTATGCAACCGGGGACCTGACACGCGTATGTTATTCTGGAGCGCGCTGTGGTCGTCGAAGAGATGACTTTTTTCTGCCGCGAACGACTGTTCCGGGCATAAATATTAAATTTGTTTTATGAAATCCGAACGGATTCTGTTGCGAGAAGAAAGAGGGGGGTTTCCAGAAAAACGCCACATTTAGGGTGCAATATTCCTGAGTAGCGTCAAATGCGGCTGAAACAGGCGCCGCCTGAGCAACGGGGAAGGGTGCTGGCAGTTTTGCGCCTCTCGGATAGCTGGAGGGGTCGTTTTTATCTGGTGGCACCCCACCACCCACTTGTCCCACCGGAATTCCAGTTTTGGGGCCCGAGGTAGGGACGCATTCGCCAGGATCGGCCGTTACAGAGCTTCCAGGGCTTATGTTGTGGGGGGGGGCAGAAGGCTCAGGGCCGATCCTCCTGCACAGGGGCAGCCAGTCTTCCCTTGCCTGTACGGGCGGCGTGCTAAGTCCACAGACAAACGGTGTTGTTCATTCTGTGGATGGCGGTGGAGGAGACTGTTCATTACTCAGCCTGCCTGGCCGCGGGTTTATCGGAAAAAAAGGGGTTGCGGGCCGGCGCGAAGGGCATGGCTTTGGTTCAACCCTGTGGGGGAAATACCTCCCGTACCAGTTCACCGACCGCCGGTGGAGCTTCGGTGGCCGAGGAAAAGTATTGAACCAGGCTCGGATCTGACGGGACGTGGGAATGAGCCATAGTCAGGTGTTCTTCGTCAATGGTGCTGACGAGGAGATTCCGGCTGGTCGTGCGTGCAGACGTATAGCGGAGCACTCGAACCGAGCACGCACGTCGGGAACCCCCGTACCCGCACCTCGAGGCAACCGTCACATCCAGAGGGCGAGTACCGGACGCGACAGAAGCCAGCAAAGGACGGAAGGAGGGAGGTTCACGCGAATCTATGCGACGATCTATGCCATTAGTTACGCCGGGGAGGGGGGGGGGGGTTATTGTACCCGTACGCGAAAGTAACATATGGACAGGATCAACGGAGACCCGAAAGTCTCGAGATGCTCGTAGTTTATCGTCCGAAAGTACTACAGACGGAACAGGAAGGGTAGACGTGCTGTCTTCGGGCGGTCAGTCGCTATCAGTCCGATTGTACCGGGCTGACAACCGTTTGGGTCACAATATGACGCGTTGTGCGACGCGACGTGGCTTTAACCAGTTTGTCCAGCGGACGGGGCGGGAGCCGTTGGCCGTTAAGCTGGAATAATGTGAGATTGGGGCGAGTTTCTAGGATTTCGGTCATTTTTCCCGAGTTGAAGAGAGGGTTAACGGCCGTTGTCATGCAGGGATGCATCAGGACGGTAGTTACCGCGACCATTATGTCTTAAATTGTGTCGCGAAGGATCGTGTGGTCTGTCTCCTTGACCGTGGCGCGAATTGTGATCGAATTGACGTGAGAAGGTGTTGCGACGATGCGAGAATTGTGACGTACGTGTGTTTCCGCCACCAACAGCTTGTCGCGATGATTGTGTGAGGGTATAAGCTGTTGCTAGCGGTGGAAGACCGCCGTCATTACCGAATTTACCAAGGCGAGGGTTAAGGCAACCACCACCATTGGTAAAAGGACGAGAGCAGTGTTTCAGCGAGTGATCGGTACCGTGGCAGTTTAAGCAACGACCTTTGTTGTCACAAAAGGCTTGTGAGCGCGCCCCCGTGAAACAAGGGGTGTCCAAAGTGGAGGATCCGCCGCGTTAAACGAGTCTAAAACATGGAACACTTCATCCCAATGGGACGGGGTCCGCAAGCTAGCGTTAGTACGGATGCAAAAAGGATCCTCTGAATAATGGTCGACTTTACGGGCATTTATCACAACTGGATTGTTGCGAGATGAATCCACGCGTCCCATGAGGGGCGATGACGTCGTGGCTGATCGATTCAGTAAGCAATCGCCTGCAAAGTCATTCCACGTTAGGGGTGAAGAAGAAGTGTCTGGGCTTCTAACGTGCGGAGCTTAGTATCACCCGAAACATGAATTCGAAGGCCTTCGTTCGCGCAACCCGACCAACATTTTTATGCGCAAAGTGTCCAAAAACAACCATCGCACTCGTAACATTACCCTCTACCAACAAGTATTTCCTCACTTGAGGAGCTCCACCAATCAGAGCGTCACATTATCAGAAAGTCAGAAACATTGCTTAACCAAAGAAGTGCAACCCCTACTGTGGGATGACTCTGCATTAGAATGCAAAGAAAGGCCCACAAGCGGGGGCAGCGAAAAAAGTTTTTGCCATTCAATGCAGGTGTTCTATTGATAGCCAACACTTGGAATGAAGGCCACATGGTATCAATTGACACACACGGGGAGAGCACCGTTGCTAATCACCCGCGAACAGAGTAGGCATAAACACGGGATACTGGTTCATTACGCTCAGATGAACCAATTCCCAAACAGTGGGCATGAGGCAACTTCGTGCCCCGAACCAGTCACACCTTAAAGTACCACCCTAAAATCCCTGCAATAACCACATGAAGGCGTCTCAGTAGAAGCTCCAAAAATCTTAAGCTTGCTGAGAGCAGCTCCACCACCCCCATGATCAAAGTGCCTGTTCAAAAGGCAAAGCAGTGTGGCGAAAGCCCCCGGCCCAGTGTCTCCAGCATCCAGGCGCCGAGTTATCTGGGCAAAGAAATTGTTGAACATGCGGGTGAGGTCGGAAGTCGAGATTTGCCAGCGGCAGTATCCTTCATAATAATCTTACAGAGGGGTCGCTTTCAGCCACGGACCCAATCGTCAGCTTTGAGCCCTTTGTGGCATTGTTCATCACACAAGATAGAAACAGTTGCGAGAGTAATTAGATAATCCTCGTAAGTTGTTGAAACAGTTGCGAGAGTAATTAGATAATCCTCGTAAGTTGTTGTGCTGCATTATATCTGTCTGATGCGGAATGAAAGGGGAGGAGGTTGACACGCTCAACTGTTCTAAAGTCATTATTAACGCACGCACGCTGAACGAGCAAGTTATAAGCGCTCACACGACCTGATTCGGCCGCGTCAAGTTGTGCTTGTCGCGCGCTAGGGATCATCAAAGATAGGAGGAGCGCGCGGCCAGCGGAGGTCGAATCGCTACGTGAAAGGATGTTTGACTTATCAGCCAATTTGAAGAGATATCCACAAGAGAGCGTATTACTCGCCAGCCTATATTGAAGACTGCCACCTTCGAGGCGTCATTCCGCTCATCGGGCTCCTTGGATGTATCACCGGGAGGCTTGGAGTCCTCCGCGTGGCCCCGGCTCTTGCCGCGAGCGCTGCACTGCCGCTTCCAGCAGCGGTCCCAGGTCCCAGCCTTCTTGTAGGGATGAACGCAGGAGTCTCAACGTGGTTTCTTCGGTGTGCGCCGCCCGTGCCGGGAAGTGGCGCCAACGCCTAGCGAGCGCTGCCACCACCTATTGTTGCGGCGGCCACGAAGCGGGGAAGACGGGGCGTTCCGGTAGCGACGAGGAGAAACCGTGGACGTGACGGGCGGCTTTGGTCATTCCAGGAGAAGGAGGCCCCGCGGAGATCGATGAGCCTCCCGGAGAAGGGAGAGCAAACCAAAGACCGCGTCGGAGAGGGGGGGGGGGAGGCGGGAACTGCCTTTATGTACCCAAACAGACACAGCAGCATAACAACGGGATAGGTCTCAAACGTACCCAAAAGCACATCCGCCGCCTGGTGGATGCGTTGACGCTGCTCCGGTCGTTTGGGGTGAACTGCATGAAAGTCACGAGCGTACGTCCAGAAAATCTTCGTCCGCCGTCCTCGCCTCGTACGCCGTCGGGACCATCACTGCATCGCCGAACGATCGGGAAAACGGGGAGCGACGGTGGAGCTCCGGGGAAAGGAAGAGTCCCTCAGACCGACACGCGACGCCGGCCCGGCACGCCGGGGGATCGCGCGCCGCAGGCGTGGCTTTCGCCGGTCGCTCATGCGAAGATCGCGGCTGGGGGCTAGGGATGAGGTCAGTGGCGACACGCTCCGCAGCTTCGAAGGCTCTGATACTGGCTTGTATGTCCGCTACAGCGGCAGAGATCTCGCGGTCGGCGATGGCCAGCTGCTGACGGAGTATATCCTTGATGGCATCTAGCGCGGCCGATCTGTCGTCGGTGGAGTTTCGTGCCAAGTCTGTCGCAAGGGCATCCACTCTAATGAGCTTCGAGAGCATGTTGCGTGGCTACAGCGAAAGCGTCCAGCAAGCGAAAGCGCCGAACGGTGGCGTTCGGCATGACTAGGCTCGGTCGCGAGCTTCTTGAGTCAGCGAGGTCCACGATTCCAGAGTGAGTAGCTCCGTTTAGACCGCCGGGATGGGCGGCGACGCAGGGGTAACCGAGGGATCCGCCCGCTCCTCGAGGGGGTGTGTGGTGGCCACGGGGTTTTCTTCAAGAGACGCTAAAGCGTCCGTCATGTCGGACGCAGCAAGAGCTTGGTCGTTTTCACTTGTACGGTCAAAGGGCATATCCTCAGTGTGGTCAGTCGGCATAGCAGTAGTGTCTGCACGGTACGACGGGGACGGAGAAGGCATCATTCGTCAGGGAGGGGAAGAAAAGTAAGCTGGAGGGAAAAGCTCAGGAGTTGCAGGCAGGTGGCGAGCGAGGCTCACGACAGGTTCGCGTTGACCTACAGTGTGGGGGGCACTGCCAACACTATAATGAAATATGGACTCGGGAGAGAGAAGTTAGAATTCTAAATCCGGCTTGACGCAACAGCTTGAGATACAAGCGAATCAGAGATATCTCCAAAAAGGAGCGGGGATCTATCCTCTATCATCCCCAAGCCAATTCGGATCATGAGCGGAATGCGTTGGGGAAGGAGCAAGCATGGCATCGAGCGTATGTGTTGGTGATTGTACGCGAGGCCGAGAGATCACGTCGACGTTAGCTAAGGCCGCAACCGACAGGTTGTCTCTCAGTTGAAGGGTCGAAGCAGCAGCAAGCCCAATCGACAGAGGGGAGCTCAAGGGAGTAGCCCTCAGCAGTAGTAAGAGTTGCAGCAGCATTGGGTGACGCAATATGGGCATGATCAAGCACGCGTGCGGAAACTGAAGCTTCGGTCGAAAGCGAGTGCGGGCTACCGACGGTGGCACTCAGGCGACCATCGTCAGGCGAGGGGTCTGAGAGCCATGGGCCTTGTAGCGGATGATATGTGTGAGGGGGATGCGGACGAGGGCTCGCGCGATCGGTCCAGATCAGGGCTGGAAGATTCCATACCGAGAAAAAAAAACAGCGGAGCTGCGCAAATGAATAATGACAAGACCAACAGCAACCAAAACAAGCTCCAGGCGAGTACGCCAGCTTGTACAGGGACTCGCTCGCAAAAAATCTGTTTGGCGCCAGTGCTGCAAAAATACCGAGAGGAACAAAGCTATGGTGGTGAACCGAATTACGACGACACCAAATGTTATTATACTACTCTCGCGGTACCCTGGTTACGGAAGGGGCAGTATGGGGCGGACCCTACTACCGTTTTGCAGGTTGTTGTTTCAATTAAGCTCTTAGTTCGCTTATTTATGTAGTTGCTGGCTTGATTAAAGCAGTTGATGTTCCTTCCTGGAAATGTAGATTTCTGACGGCAGGGGGGACCGATAATTTGCCTCTCCCGCTGATTAAATAATAACGCCTCCACAAAAACATGGAGGAGACGGGGATATCGTATTGTGCATACCATTACATGATATGAGGTCTTGAGGGCTGAGTTCGCTATGGTGTGTTGTTCTGGCTTTGTGATATATGTACTGTCAGCGTTGTCGAATTGACTTGTGCTACCGTCAACCGTGGTGTAAATATGTTCAGCATTGGTCACATTACACTATTCGGAAGCCATCCTCACATACCCACACATGGATTCGCACATCGCCCGCATTCGCCACAACATACAGCGTTACAAGAAAAATTTCTCGTGTCATTCTTCTGAACCAAAATACTGTGGTGTCGCCGGAGCCGCAGCAAACACCTCGCCGCTCATCGCCCCTCGACAACACAGCAACGCCAAACACGAGCATTACAATGGGCATCTCCATCCATCATCAGCCAAACCCTTCGGATGCACGGCGTTTGCGGAACAACTACCGGGAGCGCATGAGTTATGCACACAGCAACGACGCAATCAACGAGAGGAGATGCATTGCGCATGGCATCAATAAAGACGCCGTCAACGCCCGACGGCGTGATAACAGAAAGGCTACTCAGCAAAGTTGTAGATATTCCGTCCTAGCAGCCAGAAGCAACCTTTTCGACTATGAGGTTTTCCGTGGATTAGAGGATGACACCTCACATCTCCAAGAAGTAATGGCGCAACGAAAGCAAGCCCTTGATGCTACGCGTGACGAAATGGGTGTCACCATAAAGAACGCTGATCCTTGCACCCAATGTGGTGCTAAGCTGTTCGGGAAATAATGTAAGGGGATGTGATGCAAAAACGGCAAGAGTGTTCTTCCGAGGCTGCCACCGCTCCCTCAAGACATGGAGGAAATGCACAACTCTTCGGAGGGGGGGGCGAAAAACGTTCGAGGCAGGCGAAGTTGCAGCGGCAGTTGTAAGCTCGCGACTCTTTCCGAAAGTTGTTCGCCCACCCCTCCGAAGAGTTGTACATTCCTCTATGTCTTGAGGGGGCGGTGGCAGTCTCGGAAGAACACTCTTGCCGTTTTTGCAGCACATCCCCTTAGCTTCTTTCCCGAACAGCTTAGCACCGCATTGTGTGCAAGGATCAGCGTTCTTTATGGTGTCACCCATTTCGTCACGCGCAGCATCAAGAGCTTGCGTTCTTTGCGCCATCACTTCTTGGAGATGGAAAGAGTCGCGAGCTTACAACTGCCGCTACAACTTCGCCTCCCTCAACGTCGCGGACGGTGAATTGAAAATATGTATGGTGATCATCTCTTGTCTGTCCAAGAAGGGCAAGAATAATGTTTCTTCTCCGGGCTGCAAAACATACTGCACTGCTGTAGTGTAACTTTGCGAATACAGTATAGCCTATTCTCAGCGCTGTAAGCTATTTTGTGTAGTCGTAAGCGTGTATCCGACGACGGTGTCTTTGTTCATATTTCAGTGCACAGCGACTATACTTTATTTCCCCGTTATATAGTTTATGCATGCAACTAACAATAGAGTTTATGCATAGTCTATAACTACCAACCTTTACTATTGGTTTTATGCGTTCCGTTGTGCGGTTCATCTTCGCCCTGTAGCGCTCATAACAGAACGTATCAATCTAGAAGCACACAACAACGTACAGTGTTTTTTTCACGATCCCAACTACTCGTACGAGCAGCACCTCGACAAAAATGTCATGGAAAAACTTCGGAGATCACTAGAAGCGGTGTTTCCTTACGCCAGGCGTCTTACAGCGACCAGTGAGAGTGTCGACGACTGTGCGAACTTATTACGTGTTTACCATGTGCTGCTGTTGAAGTAAATAATGCACTTCGTAGATTTTTCATGACCACACCAAACCCTCCACGAGTCTAAATGCCACAACAAAGTTTCTCACAAAAAGTGCATGTCTTCCACCCTTCACCACGTACGTGTCCATACCATCATGATGGGCCACAATCTACAACAACATCAAACTATCTTACTTTCATTACCCCGGGGGCTCCATGTTCAGAGATGATAGCTGTCGGCACAAGGAGCAGGGGGGCACTTTCCCAAGGACAGGAAGGCCATGACGCAAACGCTCACTGGAGAAACGACCACTATCGATTATCGGGACAAGCTATTTCCCTCTGACGTACCTCTTGATTTTCCCGCAAGGGGGTAATTTGTGGTTGGCACCCGAACTTGGTAAGCACCACAGGGAAGATCACTCTGACGCAATGGGTGACACAATTGTTGGTAAGGGAACCACGATTCCAGAAGTTGGGGCCTTTAGTCAACGAGTTTCACATCGATGTTTTCAGTTGCATCGAGGATAAACAACTCTCATCATTCCACGCGCGCAATCAACACAAATACCGAACATCTGTGCACCATGCGTCTGTCGTTGCGCGAGTCCCTCGACCATGCCGCGATAAGGCGCCCGCGGTCGAAATAATTATTGTACCGTCAAGCTTCACCCTGGTTCTTGTGCGACACTTCGGGTCTGCACACTACTTCCTCACCTTCACCTGCAATACTGCGAGTACGTTCATTTCTTCCAAAAATCGAATATCTTGCGTTACTACATGAAATATATCCCATGTTTAATTGCATATTGTACCTCTTATTTTTGTGCTGTTTCCCTGCTTGCAGGAATGGGTCGAGGTTCAGAATCAACTAAACCCCGGTCAAAGGGCGTTTGATCGAGCGCAGAGCTCTGCGCGCGTGTTTTTCAGCAAAAACTGAATGTATTGTTGAAGGTAATCTGCGCTAGAGTTTTGGTTGCACGCCATGACGTATGACCCACTTTTCCCAACTATCATGTACCTGGTATTGTTTTTTGCTTATGTTTTGCGCGCTATTCCACACATAAAACATCCACCACCTGTCGTCTATTCCTTTGCAGCTCGACATCCTCATCGCTGCAGATGCTGCCGGACGTGTTCGGAATAATCATCTTCCGCGTGGCGGTCATTGAATGGTCTCTCCCTACCAATAGTTTGATTGCACCATGCACCGCCATACCCGAGTAGCCGCGCACCAGTCTGGCCGGAAATGTAGATACAATTTTAAGCCGGAAATGTAAGTATAGTTTGAGCTTCACGTGAAAACGGATGGAGCTGTGTTATTTTTTTTCGCATCACCTGCACCAGGATGTTTACCGATACTCCGAAGTATACCTGCCATCATTTTCCTCGGGTTATGTCATTTTGCGCTAATACACTACAAGCTCGCCGCTCTTACTCCGGGCAGGCTCTCTCGCCACAGTCCTGTCCTTTCCCCACCCTCGCCTATCCCTCATGATTGGCCACTATCGCGTTTCAACGCCGGACTCCCGCAAGCAATTTACCCGCTCTTTCCTCGAACCCGAAATATTGTCCGAACCACGAAATGACCACATGCATGTTCCTCCACCGGGTCGCCTGTCCATGCACCCTCCACACCACTCTACACCTCAATCACCCCTTTCTCTCATTGCTTCTGACGTTGTTACACTTCTTCCCTCCTTCGCCAACATGCCCGCCACATGCCGTTCCGCCCGTGAGGACGTTCCCCTGCTGTTGACGTCACCGAGGTAAGCACATGCCGTCTCTTTCGTCAACACACTTTTCATCCCACCATTCCAAGCACCTTCACCTACTCCTCAACCGTTCCTCATAATGCTCACTGCCTCACCTCATATTTCTGCTAGTCCTTGCGACACATTCGTTTGCACACGCCTTTCCCAAAAACTCACACCTCCCCTCCTTTCCTCCACGTCCTTCGAGTAACGCCTGGAAGTGTGTACCGCGCGCTTCCTTCAGAACACCCGTCGCAGACATGAAACAAGCCGTTTTTCAACTCTGTTCCTCACGACCGCTGTTTGCCTTACAAACACCGACGACCACGAAACCCTGAAACGCCCTTTCTTGACCGACTGTGCTTCCATGTAGAACTGGTGTGCACAATTACATTGATACTCTCGTGCGGCACATCCGAAATATTGCAACTTAATCCAGCCCGCACGTCATTCCCCCTGTGTTTTCAATCCTTGCCCATACCGATGCCTTGTGCTGCTTTCGCACAGCACACCTTCCATCCAAGGACATCGCCATGGCCACCTCGAGCACTGCAGCAACGCCGACCACGATCACGCCTGCCTCTACCACGAGCAAGCGCAAAAACAAGACGAAGGACGACTCCAACTATAGGCGTCCGATGATGCATGTCTCATCTCAGAAAAAAACTTGCGAACCGTGAATTCCTTTTTAGATCGATCAAATAATGCCGCCGCTTTTTTCGCACGTCTCTCCCTGCTCTGTGACTACGCGCTCGCCTAGCCTCAGCGAAAGCTTAACCAACAGGTTGCAATAATACCCACTGATACCGTTCTAGCCTAGCTGTGTCGGAAAATGGCAATTAGTTTGTGCTACCTTTGTGCAGGTTGAACTACCCATGTGGACAACACCATTACATGATTGCAGCGACCACAGGTTCAGACGCTCTACCTACCAGCTAAATAATGTACACCGCCACACTATACGTCCCCGTACTCTTTATCGCCGTCACCACCGCCGTCTGCTTCTGCCCTCTCGTGTACACCCCGAACCTTCCTGTTTTCCCAACAAGCTCCACTCCGACCTGTGCGCGTGCCCTCATCCACTGCCTGCTGTGCTCTCCCACAGGGTCCACCTCTGACTCTTCCAGCACGGCATCGCCCCCCACGAACACGAGCCATTCCACGCCGAAACACTTTTACAAGGGGAAGGCAAAATGAAAATCCAAGGCCAAGGTTCGTTCTCCTTCCTCTTTATCAACCCAGTCATGCCCTTCGTATTACACCCGTGCACCAAACCTTTGTAACAAGGGCCTGCTTTGAGTTTTTCGTCCCTTCGTCATTCCATATTTTATTGCACGATCAATACTTGCTCCCATCTTCCCCTACTACTAGCATTGTGCTGTAATGACCATTCAATCTATGCTTTTCATCTCTTTTCCAGGTGACACCACCCGCTCCGAAGAAAACTCTGTCCACCAAGAAAAAGAAACAAGCGATCCGTCGTGCCGCTCACTCCGGAAGCGCCTCTTCTGCCCTATCCGCGGTACGCCCGATCCTCCACGTCCCTCTCTTGACTTCTGTATCCCTCGATTGACGTTATATTGTGTTCATGTGTGACTTATATATTGTGTTGATGTGTTGCCGTCTTGAACAGTTTCTCGAGACGCACCCTTTGGCGCATGTACGAAAGCGACATTGTTTCAAGGATACCCAACAATGGATCGACAACATTGTTCAACACAGAGGGTGTGTGTCTCTGTGTGTGAGTGCTTCTGTGAGGTTCCTACAATATATTTGCGTCCTTGACACATACGATACTTCCAAGTACATGTAAATCCGACAATCCTTCTTGACGCCGCTATTACATCTGCTTACGTTGTGCACCACTCAAGTACACCTTCTTGACACAGGCACTATTTATTTACTCCATCGACTGCCTACTACGTGTTCTTCCGCCATTTACGTCACAACTCTACATACAATTACCATCTTCCTCGCTACTTCCCCTTCTTTACTGCTCCGTCGCGCACTCCGCTTTCTCATGCCATTTTGTTGTTGTCGTTGTTGTTCTCACGTTAACTCTTGTCAAAAACCTAGAGTCCGTGGTCACACAAAGGTGCTGGAGCCTGAGGAAGGTCCGAAAAACCAAATGAAATCAAATTCGTCCGGGAAATACTACGCTTTCCCGCCTAAAACGCACGATACGAAGAATGGCGCACAAGTGAAAAGGTCCAATGTGCAAACTAAACTCACATGACCGCGGGTATCCACTCAACTACAGCATAGAGTTCCCCCGTTCCCACAACTAACCAACTCGCTACTACAAACTAGAGCGGTTGGGCTGCCTGCACCGTACAAACCGCACGATAATCGCGAGCACAGACGAACGCGCCTGCTGTCTGGAGTGCTGTCAGAGTGACGACACGCTGGCAAGCAGGGAAACAAGAGCAATCGAACAAAAAAACACAATACAAATATCAATGATCGCATCGCCTTCCCGAGTTATTTGATAGGTTGCAGCGCAGCTACTACGCCCGGGCCTGAAAATTGAAAATTGCGGGAGGTCGTTCCCCATGAAAGGTATACAACTCTTCTACAAGCTCTACAAAAATCAGTGACGTAAGTAACATGTTGTACTACTCCCTCGTTAAAAAACCCTGAAAAAAAGAAGATCGCTGCCCTTGTGATGATGGTGTACGTGCGGGTCGTGGGTCTCCGTGTGCCATCTTCCTGCTGTGGTTCTCCATTGCCGCCTCATCGCCTTAGCTCACTCGGCCCGCTCCTTCGTACTTGCTCTGGTTGACACTCATTTCCAATCGGTTCCCTCTTTCCCCCGTCCCCAAAAAACAAACTCTCCACGCAGCTTGCGGTGCTGATCTGAAAAAAAAGAAATCTCGTTCAGGGAGAGTTCAATCCGTCTCTTCCCCGCCCGTCGACGGCCAGTCGCCCTCCTCCTTCGTCGTCGACTCCAGCCTCCTACCGGCGCAGTTCCCTCCCCGCAAACCGAGACTGCGCCGCAGTGTGGCTCGTGGTGGCGCCTGCCTCCACGTACGAGCATCCCGATTAGCATAGGCATTGCTGCTCCACCGCTGCTGCCTAAAAAGACGCGCAAATCATAGGTGACCATGCCTAACGCACCACGTACATCCCAACTCTACCGCCACGCCTAAGCCTCGCGGCTACACGCAGCAGCAAGAAGGTACCACTCCTTGAGGTTAAGTCCGGCCTTACACCCGCCAGAAAGACCCCCCCTGCTCGCTACAAGCCTGCTAGGGCATGCTTCGTAGCATGCCTTACCGAGGCGGCAAGGGGAACATGTACACGCCTCCAGGACGTTGAGCGGGGCAAGCTCCTAATCGCCGCGTCAACCGCATTCAACGGGAAGCCGACACAGCCGCTGTCGGTGATCCATAGGGCGGCCCTCAATCCCGAGTCGGTCTACCCGTTCGACCTTCTCGCTGCCCAACAAATGCCTGAGGGGACCTGCTCCCTCATCCTGTACTTCTCCTCTTTGGGACCGATCATCCGCATGTTGTGCGGCAAAAATGGCTGCAACGTCACGGCCAACCCAACGGATACCCTTCCGATCACCTCTTCGAACAAAACAAAACCGCAATTTACCGGCGGTACGACATGATTCCGACTTTTTTTGCGTCGTTCCCGCCAACTTTTTGCACGACTGCAGCGCGAAAACTCCTGACGGCATTCCCATTCCCGTGCCAACCTCCAACCTGACCCCGGTGAAAGCTCATTTCTTATTTTGCTTACCGCGTATTTCATGTTCAAGTTGCGACATTTCCATTTGTCTTCCCTTCGATTTTTCAGCCCTCCGTTATTTGTTTGGTTCGGCTGTACCATGTTTTCATACTCTTGCTTTCCTCTGCACATCACCCAAACACACCGCGATGTTCACGGGTGGTCAGAACCGGGAGTCTTCATGTATTTATTTATATGCTCTTTTTCCTCTCGCAGCGCAATATCCGTCTGACTCCCGCCTATGTGTATGTCCTTCACCTACACCGCTGACGATGTCTCCATCTCCTCCCGTTGTCACCTTCGCCGCACCATGTCAGGTCCTCGAGGAAATCCTCTTCTGGGACGGCGAGGTTTTTGTCCACCTCGGCGTTGACGAACAGAAGATACGCTTCTCGATACCAACTGCATTGCTGCTGTGTCTAAGAAACGGTGGGGTGACAAACAACAATGGGGCTACTCCATCGTAGGCCTCAACAACGACGAGGACGCCATCCCCCGCCTACAGGCCACAACCCTCCGCCCCACTCCATCCCACTTGACCATCGACCTTGCCGACGCCCACCACACCCCCCCCACCACCCCAAACCGAAGAAGGCCAAGTCTAAGTCTTTCTCCTCGAAGTCAAAGAAGAAAGCACCTAACAAATTCAAGCGCACGAAACAACCCCCCCCGCCCCCTTCCAATACCTCGTCCGCCTCCGAATTCAGTGACAACGACATCGACAGCGACGCCGAGTACGTACCTGGAGATGACACCGACTCCGACCCGGACAGCAACAACGACAACGCCGGCGACGAAAGCCTAGACGAGCTGGACGACGAGTCTGAGCAAGAGGACGGCTCCGACTACCTCATTGACGCTGCCGAAGGCAGAGACTGAATGCGACTTCATGGTCGTTCCGTGTTCTTCTTTGCCCGTGCGCATTACGACTTTCATCCGGGTTCTGTTTTTTCCCTTCTGTTGCCGCACTTCGTCGTTCACCTGGCGTAGTACCGGATTTTCTGTTTGTGTTACGCAGGCTGCATTCTGTACGTTGCTTGGTCATACTTCCATTCGCTTACTCCTTTCGTGAGGTCTCAACTTCTTTCGATTGCCTCCATAGTCGGACTTTTTCTGCCACGCTTCTGTGTACGTCGTTCCCTCTTATCCTTTTCTTCCTTTCTTCATACACCGAGTGTTTTTTTCTGCTATTCCCATATATATGGCCGTTGCTTGTACGAAGTGTGTTATTTGTCGCTGACGTACAAACAGCATTTTTTTCGTGTATCGTGTGCTTTCTTTCAACGTTACTTCTGCCAGGTGTGTTGTTTGTGGCACGCGTGGCCGCAGCATTTTGTTTCGTATGCCCTTTGTACATACTTCACTGCTGGCTTTGCTTTTTCTTTCCTTATCCATTGAGCTCTCATTTGCGCTCCTCCGATGTTCCGGTTGCTTGCACGAGGTCCAAGCATATGTTTTCCTATATACCTCCGTAGTTGACTGCTGCCGTTGTCTCCCTTTCCTTAACGTTGGGTGCTTCGTTGCACTCTCTCTTATCACGGTTCTTTGTAGAAGTGGCAGTAACATACGTGTGTGTTAGTATAACTTATCTACCATTCGTTTCCACGGTGAAAACCGACGTACCATTCAGTGTCTTACCGCCGACGTACTTTATTTGCATTCCCGTACTTTATCAGTAGGATACACCATTTCTTTTCTTTGTTTTCGGTTGAGGGTTATGGCGTAGATTCATGTACAACATCCTTTGGCCAAGGAGGTTTGTCCTGAGGGTTGGGTTCACCTTTGCATCTGGGTTGTTTTGCAGTTATGTGTGTATGCTTTCGCGAGGGTTTTTTTCTCGATACCCGGGTTTCCCCTTGCATCTCACTTTCGATCTCCTTATTACCTAAAACTAATGTCAATATACATCAACACCACCGGCGGATGTTTTCCTTCTTCCCGTCTTCCCTGGTTCATTTTCTCTTCAGGCATTCCTCTTTTGGGAAACTCATGTCTTCCGTTGACAAATATACGATTCATGGCCGATACATCACGCCCACCCTCGGGTGTGATCTTACTCCTCTCCCGCTACATGATTTTCACCCCAACCAAAAACACACATACATAGTGCCTACTCCTTAGCGTCCCTCATCAACAACGGGACAAATAATTAAAATTATTTTGGAGAAAAACACATGTTCCGCACGTCTCCCTTACGCACACTGTCCTTTTCACATATTTCCCCGTTTACTACACCCGTGTGACTTCTTTCCTTCCGCCACGACCTTTCTTCACATCGAAAGGACACTTAAAACTAGTACAAGAACCGCCAACGCAGTAGCTTAATGCAGTTAGGAGTTTGACCAGTTGAAAGCGATTGTCACGCTCCTCATTCCCCTCTTCTTGAAATATAGATCAAACTATCAGATGGGCGCCTGTATTGTTCCCTTGCATACACGCGCACGAAATGCGGTGTATGTAGGAGCTAATTCTGGATAAGAACGAACCAAAACATTCCATGCACTGCTGTTGAACTATCTTGTTTTCATTGTCGCTTCTTTTTGTAGCCTGTTCATGACCGCGGGTTATTCTTTGAAAATAATACCTGCATGCGAATAGTATTATGACATCTTAACACACAATCAGCAGGTGTATGTACCAGATGAATCGACATACACATACATGCTGAACTGCTCTTTTTTTGTTTTTTTCTCTCGTGTGTATGTGTCTGATAAAAACACACCAAAACAAGAGAGGGCGGTGATTTGACGTTATCATACATATTAGGCTTGCTTTTCAACGTATCGTTGTAAGAATAGCATTGCACATACGTCACCGCACATTGTGCTTGGAATTTGCTTGGAATTTGGCTTTACTTAGCACCACGCACCCACCGTTCTGGGACATCTTTTCATCACTGCTTGTTGTTCGTCATGAGAACAAAACTGCTGTAATTTCTGAAGAGAAGAGTTGCGTATCCAAATGATATATAGCGAGTACTGATATATTTCACTGTAGACGGAGTACTCAGCATTTCTGTGGCCAGGCGCACTCCACCATTTTTGCCGAGACTATGTCACGGCAAGGGAGGGAAGGGGCAGGTTAAGCCCTGAGCACCGGAAACGCGTTCCTATCGCGTATTTTAGGCTTTACGTTTGAGTCTCTGGGCTGGATCTTCAGATAAACGGAAACATCGGTGGGTACTGGGATTCCTCTTGGACCGTCGTGAGCGCATGCTCGTCGTTAACATGCACATGCCCACTCAACGCTCTCGTTGTCGAATGCATGCTTACCACGATTACAAAGGTCTGCCGTAACATGATGGCACAACCCTAGGCATTCGCTTGCTCGATATAGTGAAACGCAAGGAGAGGGGAACATTTTCCAAGGTCAACAGTTGATCGTGAAGAATAGTCGACTCCAAGGTAAAGGGGTTTCATTTAAGAAAGAGGGAGGGGAAGGCCGTCGACTCTTGGAGTCGACTATTCGGTTGTTGTTTATGCCCTGAGACTGAATCATCATAGTGAGGGTGAGAATGGAGTAAGGGGTTCCCTAAAGGTGATGGTGGGTGTCACATGCCTGAGGTGGACTGGGAGTGTCATCAACTAGGCAAAAACGGAATGATTTTAGCTGGTGCAATGATTCTAGTTTCAGATGTCACCGTTGAAAAAAGGTGAGGTCGCGTCGGAGATAGAACGTACAGTACGGTGGAACCTGTTTTAATCTTGCAAGGATTCCCAGCAGGTGTATGCCACCAGTTCGAGCGACACTTAGAAAACGTGTTCGACGCTGAAAGCGCCAGGAGAGGGGTGTCGGTGACAATGGCCGTGCCTGTCAGTGATGTGTGTTATGCCTGCCCTAAAGATTCGTCATGCCTTTGGTTGATGGTTGTCATGGCCGAACGCGTGCCACGATAGAGAGAGCGCCTTTTGGCTGACACGGCTTCTGAATGACGGAACTCCTTAACCCAAAGTCGTCGGAACTTCTCACTATTTGTTTGCAACATGTTTAGTTGTATACCTGGCCATGGAATTGTTCACCGGGAAGCCCTTTAAACTGTGTCCAAATCCGTTTTCTGGTTGCGATATGCAGCTCCTCAAGTGATTAACCTCAGAAAAAATGGTGCTCCTCTACCCTAGCATGGGTCGCTAAATATAATATTTACCTTGTAGTGACGAGCAGGGACACACACTGACGTGGTTAATGCTGGGATTATCAGGAGGAAGGTGTTGACGACACTCGCCATCCCCATCACTGATGTGTGGTATACCTACCCTAAATGTCTGTCATGCCTATCATGGATGATTGCCATGCCGGACATGGCTTCATTCTCTATGCCGTAACAGCTAAACGTTAAGGCATCTACTCACTGAAGCTAGAGCAATCAAAACCAACCGTACGGCACTACCCGGTATACAACAGCTTTTAACAGTGGTGTACATATCGTGGTACATATCGTGACCACAGCACCCACATAAAAACAATAAAATAACAATGGGACTGGTTAAGAAGATCTTGTCGTGCTATCTGCTGTAGCGTGCTGTTATTTTTCTTGTGGTTTTGTCCACATCAGTGCTGATTTGGTGCTATTGCTATTCTTCAATACAGTTTTGTTATTATCTTGTAGCAATAGTCTATAGGTATCGTTATTACCATTGTTGATGTTGATGGCAATGGAGGAAATTAACAAGGGCCATGTCGGCGCCTGTCAAGAACGGAAGCGGAGGGAGCACACGACAGGCATGGGTCAAAGCCACCATTTGGCACCCCACAAGAAGCAGTTGTCGGTAGCCTGTGGATGTAGTAACATACACAGGAGACAGGAGAGGGGGCTATGAATCAGAGTCTTTCGTTCGCTCAATGAAACGAAGCGCAAAAGTGTGGGGGGGCACAATCAGTTCCAAGGGTAAGGCATTGGTAAGGGCGCCAAATCCAATCCAGAGTGGAGTCTCCCCCATGAACATCGCAGAGTCGTGCGACATTCCGCTGGTCATCATACCGTGAGACCGAATTATTATAGGAGAATGACGTACATACGGAAGCTTGGAAGCTTGCGTTACGAGCCCCAACCCCAGGATCGACAGCTTGTACTGGTCATACCATCGCAACCATGTGACATGGAGTTGGGGGCTGGGTTGGAGATAACCAAGGCAGTATAATGATAATAACCGAGTAACCCTCTACAATGCAATATCGTCAATCGACCGAAAACACCGATGAACATGCAGCATTGGTGTGCAGGGAGGGTAGCAGAACCGGTAGTAGCGGTACAGTCGTAGACACCGCAATGCATGAAACCACCATATCGGTGCCAGAGCCATCCCACGGTAGGGGTGCAGCGGAAAGTCCCTGAGATCCTCACATGAGGAGTTCAATATCTCACCCGAAAAATGACTTCGAAGGCGTTTGTTGGCACAACTCGACCAAGCGTCTATGCCTTAGCCCTACTAATCTATATACTCGTGACTTGATCAATGACTAACCCGCAGTTCCTCACTTCAGGAGCTCAATCGGACAGGAACGTTTTGGTCCAGAACGTGCAACCCCTACCGTCGGATGACTCACCACTATACTACTATACTACTATACTACTATACTACTACTGCTGCTGCTACTACTGCTACTACTGTGTTGCGCGTGAAGTAATCACGAAACAATAAACAATGCATTACATCGTCACCTGATATTAAGCACGGTGCTCTCGTCTTAGTTGCGGCACTCGTCAGGAGGGAGACGACGCCCCCCTTTGTAGTGCTCTGCACCATATTCGAAAGTTCCTGAACAAACCGCCTATCCTCGGCCGAAATGGCGCCCTGGATGGCGGTCTTCGATCGTGTTGGATGCGTGATTTGTACAAAACGTTTCGAAGATGACTAAGAGCAAACCATGGTGGTACTTTGTCACTCACCCATCAAGTTGAATCACGGGCGCTACCATCTTGTACACGACGCTCGTCAGGACAGAAGCAGCACGGGAATAGTGGAGCTCTTGGACCTTGAAAAGTCATCTACAGACTAATTATCCCTGATAGTCCAAATATTGTCGCGATCGAGCGCCTGGACGTCCGGGCGCTCGTCCACGACAAAAATCTTCGATCGTCCAGGAAAATTGGTCTGCAATTAACTTTCGAAGTCTCAAATCAACACCTGTGTCCGTCCTGACGAGCGCCGTGTACAAGACGGAAGTGCCTACATTCCAACTTCATGGGTGAGTGACGACGTATTGGAGCTGCAACGATTATAGGGCGTTTTAGAATGCCTATGCCGCGGATATATAGCACATTTTAAGCCTGCAGCATCTGTGTGCAAGGAAGGCAGCAAAAGCAGTAGCAGCGGTACACCATTAGACTCCGCAAGGTACCAAACTACTACCATGAAACGATTACTAACCGTTGCAACTTCAGTACGTCTCGATCAACCCATAGCGTTGAAGAACGGGTCATCCCGTCTCGCGCGCGGTGCTTGCCGGGAGGGAGACGACTGCTGCCATTGGTTTAGTCCCGGCCATGCTCGAAAGGCCGTGTATAGTCCACATTCTTCAACGATCGAGTTGTTGTTGTGGACGAGCGGCCGGACGTCGCTCATCCACGACAACAATTCGATCGTCGAAGATCGTGGTCTGTACAGCACCTTTTGAACGAGGTCGAGAATAATCCAATGTTGGCAGTGGTCTGCCCTTCCAGCGAATACCGGACGCGGAACGGGACCGACTATGCGTCCACTTGATGGGAAAGCGACGACGTACTGAAGCTGCGATTGTTCGTGATCATGTCAGAACGCTTGTGTCGCGGAGATGTAACACCGTCCAATCATGAAGCACCGGTATGCAGGGACTGAAGCAGAAGCAGTAGCAGCGGTACGGTAGCCGCAAGGTATCGAATTGCTACTGCTACAGTACTACCTGTGTGGCAACCGGTAACTCGGGACTGACTATGCGTCCACTTCATGGGCAAGCGACGACGTAACATGGCGGCCATCGTCTCCCAACTGACAAGGGCTGAGCACGAAACGGTAAGCGAGTGTGTATAAACTTAACGGGACAGTGGTGATATGCTGAATATTCAATGTTGTCACGTTTTGCCACCGTTTCAAAACGCATGTGCTACGGAGGTCTAACGCCTTCCAATCGTGCGACATCAGCATACAGGGACGGCAGCAGAAGCAGGAGCCGCATCGCAGAAATATATACCGGTACCTATCACCCTACTACTGTTACTGTGATTGAAACGCTCACGAAACATTGCAGCTTGAGTACGTTGTCACTCATCCATTAGGCTGACTCGCGGGCGCTCCTTTCTCGTGCGTTGCGTTCGTCAGGGGGCAAACAGTCAGGGGGCAAACAGAGGCCGCTACGGTGTTGGTCTTAGCCATCTTCGAAAGGTTGTGTACATACCGCTTATCCTCGACTGTCGAAATGCTGTCTTGGACGATCGGATTGACATATAACCGCTCGTCCACGACTAAACGTCTACCATGGAGAAAGCGATATGTACAGGACCTTTCCAAGTTGGCCAAGACCAATATCATTGCAGCCTTCGTTTTCCACTTGACGAGCACTGCCTGCGAGACGCGTGTCTGTGCTTCACCTTGACGGGTGAATGGCAACGTACTGAAGCCACAGTGTTTCTATACCGTTTCAAAACGCATACGCCGCGGAAACCTAACACCTTCTGCAGCCGGTGTGCAAGTAGGATAGCAGGATCAATAGCAGCGGCACAGTAGTACATGGAAGACGTTGTCTAAACCTAGTACTGCTACTATACTACACTGCCGCACGTAAAACAGTCACGAAACATTGCAGGAGCACTTGCATCGTTACTCACCCATTGCGTTCAAGCATAGGCGCTCCCCTCTCGTGCCCGTCTCTCATCAAGCGGGAAACGACGTCCGCCAGCGTATTGTGCTTAGAGCCATCTTCGACGGGTTCTGTACCGACCATATACTTTCGAGGATCGAAGTGGAAGCGCGGATGGTCTGGTTATTCGTCCACGATAACAGACTGATTATACCATATACTCCCCCCCAAAACCATCGATAGTCTTAACGAACGTTTATGGCAGGTCGGCCATCTTCGAAAGGCCCTGTACGGATAACTTCTGCACGAGTGGCTGGAGTTTTCAAGAATGGCTGAGATCAACATGTCGAAGGCCGTCTCGTTTTTGAAGGGCGCCGAAGGCCCATATGCTTCAATTTGGTGGATGAACAACCATGTACTGAAGCTGAAATGTTTAAACACCGTTTCGAAGTGTCTACGTTACGCACGTCTTAACACCATCAGAGCATGCAGCACCGGCGTGCAGAGATAGTAGTAAAAGCAGGAGCAGCAGCGGCACAGGGGCAGACGCCGCAAGCTATCAAGCTGAAGCTATTTGCGTGTGGAACGGCCACGAAACCTTGCAGCTTCGGTACGTTGTCACTCCTTCATCAAGTTGAAGAGCAGGCGCTCCGGTCTCGTTTTCGATTCTCGTCAAGAGGGAGACCGTGACCACCCAGGTGCTGCTCCTCGCCCTCTTTCAGAGGCGATGAACTCATAACTTGTCCTCGAGGATCGAAATGTTGTCGTCCCCTCGTCACGCACTACAGTAGCATTCAGGGGCACACGAGCATAACCATTAATAATGTCTCGAGCGCGCACGCTCGAAAATAACAAATAAGAAGCCGCGAGAATCGAACCCGCGGCACATCCTTTGTTGGTTGTAAAACACTACCCACTGAGCTGCTGAGTCAAAAATGATGATGATATTAATAGTGTGTTACAGTGTGTTCCAGAATGCCTGGTACTACCGTAGTACGTGTCGAGGAAAGATCCGTGGAGATCCCTGTTTCTAAGTCGGCGAGATTCAATCAACGAACTCCTAAACATAGACTGTGTTGGTTATATAGCTCTGCCCCTGATCTACTCAGTTACGTGACGTTGTAGCTCAGTGGGTAGTGCCATACAACAAGCAAAACATTGTTAATATTTGTGGGCTATATACAGTAGCACCATCTACCGAGTCACGTGACGGAGTACCTCAGTGGGTAGTGCTATATAACCAACAAATAATGGGTGGTGAGTTTAATTCTCGCCGACCTTATATTTGCTATTTTCGAGCGTGCGCGCTGGAGACAAGAGAAATGAAAATGGAGGCATTATGAATGGATATATATGATAGTGTGCTCTTGAACATTACTGCGGTAGTAGTAGGTGGCGAGGGTAAAGCCCCAGAGATCCTTGTTACGAAGTCGGCGAGATTCAGTTAAATATATCGAAAAAATACATTTGTTGGTTATGTTGAGCAACCCATTGAGCTGCCTAATCACGTGATTCAGTAGCTTATTGGGTGGTTCTACATAGCCGTGACCCAGTAGCTCTGTGAGTAGTGCCCAAGTAGTGATATGTAACTGTGACTCAGTAGCTCTGTGGGTAGTGCTACGCACGCAACAGAAGCTCGCCCATGACAGCGTTGTTACCGTCGAGGACCTTGTTATTTAAACAGGAGTTTTCGAAGATACTTATGATATGAGCGACACTATGACGGCCGGCCGTCGTCCTAGTCAGACGAGCGCTGCACACGAGACGTGAGCGCGCGTATGGTTCAACTTGGTGGGTGAGCACTGAAGCTGCAAATTTTCTAGACCGTCGCAGAACGCGTGCGCTACGGAGACTTAACACCGTCGAATGGTGAATCATCGATGTTCCCACGAGCGCCGCACACGAGACGGTACCGCGCGTATGGTTCAACTTGGTGGGTGAGCACTGAAGCTGCAAGTATTCTAGACCGTCTCAGAGCGCGTGTGCTACGGAAACCTAACACCGTCGAATGGTAAAGCATCGATGTTCACGGAGGGCAGCAGAGCCAGTACAGGCTGGTTCGAATAAAAACACCTAATTCTCTCCCCCACGAATGCCGCTCGCATTATCTAGCCAAAGAGTGAATACTTGGTATCATACTGATCTCCATGACAAGTGGAAGAGGGCGACATGGCCACATTTGTTTTTAACAGCTCCGGGCTGTCTCTGGATCGAAACTTGTATCAACCAATGCCGAGCCTTCAATTTTTTAATAATATTAAGGCTTTTTCCACGCGGGGGCGAAAACAAAAAATGCGCTACATTTTGCACGATCCGGTTGGACGTACTCCAAGGCATTTTTCGGGCAAGAAATCGAACATCTGACCTGCCTGTGTTCAACATTCAGCAGAATCTAGCGAAAAAAATGGATCCTACACTAAAATTAACTCATTTGAAGGAAGTAATGTACCTTACTCATTTTTACGCACAAAAATCCTAATGTCCACACCGTTTTTGAGCGATAGAACCTGATGTTTTGCACACGTGTTCTACATTCCCATCCCGAGGTCTGATCTTCGGGGGGGGGGGGGGGGGGGGGGTCTTTTCTTTTTTTCGCTGAAATTAATTGGGCTGAGGTGGTCCATTTTCCGGAAAATCTCACGTGACAAAAAATCAGGCAAAAAACAACAACAACAACAACAACAACAATAACAGCAACAGCAACAACAACAACAAGTGAGGTCTTCGCAAGGGCACATTGGATGCCTGTGAAAAATTGCACGGTCTAATTAAAAAGAACGGCGTGGACATTCGGCGGAGAATAAGTTTGGGGTTTTTAACGCGAACCAGCCTGTAGCAGGGGCGTAGTAGTACATAGCTACAAGATATCAAACCACTGCTGCCGTACTATGGATGGAAGGGTCGCGAAACATGGCAGCTTCAATAGCCATTCATCTGTCAAACTCAAGCACGGACGGGGCTCCCGTCTCGTGCCCGTCTCTAATCGGGCGGGAAACAACGTTCAGGATATTGAGCTTAGGCCAATCTTTGATAGGTCCTGAACCGACCACTTATCATCGACGATCGAAGTGTTGTCGTGGACGAGCGCCTGGTCCGGGCATTCGTCCACAACAACATTTCGAGCTTTGACCACAAGTAGTCTGTACAGGGCCTTACGAGGAGGGCTGAGAGTAATGCCATGACGGCTGTCGTATTCAACCTGATAAGTGCGCGCACTACACGAGAGCATCGCGTTTCAACTTGGCTCGTTCACGTTTCGATCGTCGAAATTAATTTTTCTGTACAAGACATTCCAAGATGGTTACGAGCGACACCATGACAACTGTCGTCCCCCATGTGACGCCGTGTACAAGACGGGAGTTCTCGTGCTTGACGTTGATAGGCGGGCGACGATGCGAAACTGCAACGCTTGGTGAGCTTTTCAGAACTTCCGTGCAACGGAGATCTCATAACCCCGTGCTTACCCCGCAATGTTTCACGACCGTTTCAGCACGCCAATGCCACGGAGATCTAACGCCGTCCGCGCATGTGCTATCGGTGTGCAGAGAGAGTGGCAGAAGCAGTAGCAGCGGTATTAGCAGACGACGCAAGGTATTAGCTACTACCGCGACTACTACGGCTGTAGATACTGCGCGTCAAACGGTTACAAAACATTGCAGCCTTCGACCCCCGTTAATCACCGATCAACTCCTTTCTCGTGCGTGGCACTTGTCAGGAGAGAGGCAGCGGCCGCCATGGTGTTGCTCTCGTCCGTATACACTCGCTCGCCTACGACAGCATATCGATTGAGGAAGGTAGTGGCCTTTATAGGACTTTTGGAAAATGGCTGAGAGCAGCACAACGGCGGTCGTCGTCTCCCACGGGACGAGCGCTGCGGATGCGACGAGAACCCCCGTGCTTCCCCTGGGTGGGTGAGTAGCGATTTGCTAAAGTTTCCCTTTCGTGACCGAGTCAGAATGTCCATGTCACGGAGATCTAACACTGTCTGAAGCATGCAAGCACGGTGAGTAAGGAGGGTAGCAAAAGAAGTAGCAGTGGTACAAAAGAACATGCCGCAAGGAATCAAGCTACAAAAGTACAACTACTCCTAATAATGTACTTTGATTATCTCGAGTTATTGCGGCTTCAGTGCGTCGTCACTCATCAATCGAGTTGAAGCACGGACACTCCGTTGTCGTGGGCGGCGCTCGTCCGGGGGAAGACGGCGGTCGCCATCGTGTTGCTCTTACTGTAGTCACCCTCGAAAACTTCTGTACAGACCGCTTGTGAACGAGTGGTTGGACCTTTCGGTGATGGTTACTATAAGCGCAATACCAAGGCGGACGTTATCTCGCCCTTGGTGGAAGACGCATAAAACACCGTAGCGCCCAATCTACAACTTTATGAGTGACTGACGACATGCTGAAGATGCGGTGCTGCGATGTTCGTGGCGGTTCCGGCACGCCAGTGTTACGGGAATTTAAATCCTTCCGTGCATGCAGGATCGGTGTTACAAAGAAATGGACAACACAAGGTATCACGCTGCTACGACCACTGCCACTACTGTACTGTGCGTGAAACGGTTCCGAAACATTGCAGCTCCAGTACATTGTCTCTCACCCATCAAGTTCAAGCACGTGCACTAATGTCTCGTCCCCAAGCGCTCGTGGAGAGGGAGACAGTGGCCACTGAAGTTATCCCTAGTCATCTTCAAAATATCCTGGACCTCTTATCCTCGACGATCGGAAATTGGTCGTGGACGACAGGCCGGACGCCCAGCCACCCGGCCCCGATAAGTTTTCGGTCGTAGCGGAGAAACGGTCTGTACAGAACATTTGCGAGGGGAGCGTGAACGACACCATGACGGCTGTCGTTTCCATCCAACGGATGCCGTGCACGAGACGGGGGCGCCCGTGTGCTTCACGTACTGAAGCTTTCATTGCTCGTGGCCGTTTTAGACCGACAGGCCGCGGAGATCTAAAACCGTCCAAATATGCAGCATCGGTGTTCACGGAGGGCTTCAGAATCAGTAATAGCGGTGCAGTGGTAGCAAACCCCGCAAGGTGTCCAAGTGCTACTACTACTTCTACTACTACTACTACTACTACTACTACTACTACTACTACTACTACTACTACTACTACTACTACCGCTACTACTACTGGTACTACTTCTACTGCTGCTGCTGCTACTACTCTTACTGCTGCTACTGCTGCTACAGCTGCTGCTACTAGTACTACGACTGCTGCTACGACTGTACTGTACGTGAAACGTTCACGAATCATTGAAGCGTTAGTATGTCGTCCCTCACCGATCAAGTTGAAGAATATGCGTCCCCTTGTCGTGCGCGGCACTCATCACAAAAGAGACGGCGGCTGCCATGGCATTGCTCTTAGCCATCTTCGAACGGTCATGTATAAATCACTTGTGGGCAAGTGGCTGGTCCTGTACGAATCACTTGTGGGCAAGTGACTGAACCGTTCGAAGATGGCTAAGAGCGTCACCAAGGCGGCAAACGACTCAAATGCGACAAGCGTTGTACACAACACGGGAGCGATTTTTTTACTTCGTGATAGGTGAGTTTCAACCTCATGAAGGATACCAAACTTGGTAGGGTAGGAAAGCGTATGATAATAGTATTGAAACGGAAATGTCCTAACCTAGGGCCAACCCAAACCACGAAAAATCAGCTAGAAACAACCAAAATGGCCCCTTGTACCCACAGCCCTAAAACGATATCTTGGGTTGGATTGGTCGAGATAACTCCAACCCAACCTGCTAACAATTTTAACAAAAATTGAGCAACACCCAATCAGGCTTTGTTGTTGTACGGTTTCTTTGGGTCTTTCAGTCCAACACAATTCGGTAATCGTAAACACCCTAGTCAAATTTAGTTTTGTTACCGCCAGTGGTGGCGAAAGAGGAACAGATGCCGCAAGGTATCAAACTATATGATACTATGCTGGATTATTGCACGCGAAACGGCCATGAAACATTGCAACTTCAGTACGTCGTCGAGCGGCTGCTCTCGTCTCGAGCGCGTCTCTCATGAGGCGAGAGACGCCGGCCGCCATGGTGTTGCTCTTAGCCATCTTCGAAAGATCCTGTACCAACCACATATCTTCGACGATCAAAGTTTCTTCATGGACGAGCGGCTGGTCCGGTTATTCTTCCACTATAACAATTTCATCTCCGACGCTATCACTAGTGGTCTGTGATGGGCCTTTCGAAGAGGGTTGTGAACAACATAATGGCGGCCGTTGCGTCCCGCCTTACGAGCGCCGCGCACGAGACGAGAGGACGGGAGCGCCCGTGCTTCAACTCGACGGGTAAGTGTTATGCTGCAGTGTTGCTAAACCGGTTCAGAGAGCGTATGCCGCGGAGCTGTAACACCGTCGTCTAAGAATGCAACATCGCTGTGCAGGAGGCCAAGGCTGTGGCGGGGGCGGGGGTTCACGTTTGGAGCCTTTCGTCGCAGTGGCTCGTCGTCACTCGCGCGAGTGATCCCGCTGTTCCTTTCCTTTCTTGAGTTTTCGTGCTGTTTTATTTGGCGATGTTAATCCACCATGGAATGGTAAACGCTGTGCCAAAACAATCGCCTAAAGTCTTTTTGTCCGTGAGGCAAAGAGTCACTCGTGCGAGTGGCTTAAACCCAGTAGTAGTGAAAATGGGAGTATACCCCTACCGTAGCCTTGATCAGGGAGGGTAGCAGAAGTAGTAGCAGCGATACAGGTCAGAGGCCGAAAGGCATAAACCTACGGCTACCACGACTAACGCTGTAAATACTTGCATAAAAGGGCAACAAAATATTGCAGGTTCGGTACGTCGACACTAAACAATCCAATTGAAGCACGGGCGCCGCTGTCTCGTGCGAAGCGCTCGTTGAAGAAGAGACGGCACAAGCTATGGTATTGCTCTTAATGATCTTCGAAAGGCTCTGTGGAGGCCGACATGTGCTACGATAGAGATAGTAGCACTGCTGGGCCAAAATGTTTCTGCCTGGTGGGGGCTTCTTAATTGGGGAACCACTTGTTATCGTCGGAATACCATCGGCGTTTGAATTGCTTTTTGTTGGGCATGGGATTGTCCATCGGATCGCATTTTCAAACTTTCTCAAATGTAGCGGGTGAAGCATAGAGATCCCCAAGTATGGAGCTTCAGTAAAAGTAGGCTCTACCCCTATCGTAGCATGCGTCGGCCACTTGCCCCACTTACCCGCGACGATTTAAACATCATGGTGGACAAGCGACTGAACGTCCGGGCACTCGTTTCCGACACGTTCTCGATGTTCGTGGATAAGTGGCCTTTACAGATCCTTTTGAAGATGGCCTCCACCAACACAACGTTGGCTGATGCCTCCCATCCGACGAGTCTTACTCACACGGCTGAAGCGCCCGTGCTTCAACCACCGCCAGAAAAAAAAGATGCACCCCCTATAATACTATTAACAGTATGGGTCAAGGGAGAGACGGTGGCCACCATGACATGGTATTGCTCTTAGCAATCTTCAAAAGGCCCTGCACAGACAGCTTGGGGACGAGTAGCTGAAACTTCGGAAGATGACTAAGAGCAGCACCATATGATATAGTGAGTATATGGTGGCTTACTCCTACACGACGCACGCTGCTCACGAGACGGGAGCGCCCGTGCCTCCCCTGGATGGGCGAGGAGCGACGTGCTGAAGCTGTAACTATTCGTGATCGTTTCAGAACGCCTGTGCTACGGACGCTCAACACCTTTCAAGCATGCAGCACCGGTGTGCAGGGAGGCCAGAAAAACAGTAGCAGCCGTTGATTTGGGATCTTCGGTATGACATTTACTTATCATTTTCGTGTCGGTTCGGGCTACTGGCCTGTTTTTGGGTACCTAGTAGTGCCTGGCTTGCGTTCTTGATGGTAGACTGCTGTGAGCTCTCGCTCAGGAGGTCACTCTTCTGGGCTTGCCTCTACCCTGGGTTGGGAGAGTAATACAATGACTTGAAACCTACCCCGCTTGGAGCTAGCGAACACTCTAGAGGGAACCGATTCGGTCTAGCCTCATGGGAGATCTAAGGGCCAGCAGTGTTGGAACAGGGCCATGCTCTCGAAGAAGCTTGGTGGGGAAGAAAGGGCCGTGTTTGTGGAGCCAGCCTTCTCGGAGACCAGCGGAAAAAAGAGCAGTAAGGCGCAAGGAGGAGTCCGGTGGGGAGAAGGAGAGAGCCACCGCTGGTATGGCAGGGAGAGATGCTGTACCGCCATCGTCGGGATTCTCCGATGGTGGCAGAGGGAGCATGGAGGGCAACTTGATAGGCGAGTTTCTTACTGACGGGCGTCGGTATTTTTGGGCCGGTCAAGCTTGCTCTACAGTTGCGTGACTAAGTGGTCCAGTGGGTAGTGCTGTATAACCAAATATCACCGACTTCATATTTCGTCTTTGCGAGCGTGTGCGCTGGGGTCATTATGAACGGTTACGATAGTTCGCTCCTGGGTACTGCTGTAGTGCGTGGCGAGGAAGCACCCCACGGTGGAGCATGACCGTAGGCAGGGAGTAACAGTAGCTTATGTCCATGATTGAAGCGTCCCGAGGACACCCTCACCGCATAGAGTGGACAGGGGGGTTCACAGCAGCAGCTAAAAGCCTTATTATGGCGGAAGTACAGTCGTAGGCACCCTCGCCGTGTGTTGCGAGTGAGGGGTTTTCAAGTCGCACGGCATTTTTTTTTTTTTGTTGGTCGTACGCACTCCATTTCGGAAGGTTGGTTGTGGAGGCAGCTGATATGGGGTTATCTGCACATTCCGTGAGAAGTCACACGGCCGCCAGCCGTGTGCACCCGACTAGGGTGGTGCTTTGGTAGGGCAAAGTCGCGAGGCATAATAGCCGCATGCTTCCTGCTGCTGGTAACAGTGGTAGGAACGGTCGTGGGGTAATCGTGGGCTGTCTGCAGCAGTACCAAATAACGATGGGGTTTCGTCCGGGAAACAAGTCGAGCGGCATGGCCGCACGCACTCCATGATACGCAGCAGCAACAGCAGCCGCAGGAAAGCTCATGGAGGGAGCAGACCCGTTCATTATTTCGTCAGCGGGAGCTTTATGGTTCGGCAACATCGCGGTGCGAGGGGGAGGGAAAGGTGTGGTCAAAGTCGTGAATTTATTTTCACGGTGGATTCGTTTTTCGATCAAAATATTGTTTTTGGTCGAATTCGACGTTTTTTTATGTACGGTATAAGAGTGGAGACCCGTAAATAGTAGGCGATTTGTTTGCGGTGAGGGTGGAAACCTGCGAAAAGCATCATCTTAGGTTCGTTCTGGATGGTATGCGTAACCTTTTTCGCCTGGTAGTTTTGATGTGTTTTCATATTTAAATCAAACAGTCTTTGTAAATCCGAAAAACTTGTAGTGTTTTTCTGGTGTAGGCAGGACCAGAAGGGGCCTGGTGAAGCTGACATATAGACAAAAACGATTTGGAGAATGGAGTACGTACGTGCACATTGAGAGGTGTACTGATCTGATGATGTGTGGTATTGATGGTGGCACTGGTTATACTGAATTTTGCGGGTATCTCTAGTTTTCGGCAGTAGTAGTCTTCTAATGGATTGCAAAATAAAGGAGTTTGTGCATATTCACGATTGATTGGTTGTCCTATCAACAGTATCATTTTGCGAATACTTGCTCGCAATGGAGGAGTGAAACACGAAATATTTTTGCGATGATCGAACAGTTTTCGTCGCTGGGAGAGCTTGGTCTGTTCGTACCGACAGTGGCGGCATTTGTTTCTTTATTCGATTATTTGGAGCTGTAGCGAACAAAAGCCAAAACACAGCATTTTCGGTCTTGTAACGGTTTGCAATTGACCAATATTTCGGGTAATTAAGCTTGTTGGCGAGGGTTAGTTGCACTGGCTTATAAGTTTTGCTGGTATCTCTTGTTTGTGGTTGCCTACGTGTGCTGACGAGATGGGATGGGGCATCCTTGTGACCGTACAGTACAGGAGATAGCGGTCTCAAAATGAGGGAGGATGTGCAAAGTCACAATTAGTAATTGGATTACCGATGTTGTTTTGCCGAATTTGATGGGTAGTTGCGATTTTGTTTGGAAATTCGAAGGACGAGATGTTTTGAGGGTTAGATTTAATTCACAAGCAAGTTGCATTTGCTTTGCAATGAAAAACGGGGTGGCTTGTGGATGATCAGATACTCTTTGAATCAGGGAGGGCGTAGGCTAATTTCGCGTCGGATAAATTCTGTGTTTGCGGGAAATAGTTTATGATGTTTTTTTTTTACCGGTATGATCTGTGTATCTATGGCGGTAGTAGGGGACAACGAGAGACCTTTGTCCGAGTGACCTCGCGATCTCTGGCATTTTATCTGTCGCATTAGGTTTTTTGCCGTGAAGGCGCGGCTGTTGTAATCTCTTTTTGTTATTACAATTGTTGTAAGTGGGAGAGTATGGAATAGGTCTTTCGCTCATGAGGATGAGTTTCCTCTTATCATTTTTGTTGTGTTTGGTAATGGAATTGAGTCAATTGTTGATTCGTCACTGTCTTGTGAAGAATCCGGGAGGGTGTTGATTTGGGATCTTCGGTATGGCAGCTACTTATCAGCTTCGTGCCGGCTCGGGCTACTGGCCTATTACTGGGTACCTAATAGTATCTGGCTGTTCTCGATGGTAGACTGCTGTGAGCTCTCGCTCAGGAGGTCACTCTTCTGGGCTTGCCTCTACCCTGGGTTGATAGACGTAGTACAATGACTTGAAACCTACCCCGCTTGGCGCTAGCGAACAGCAGCGGTACCGTAGTAGTCGCCGCATGGTGTCCAACTACTACTACTTCGTCATCTACTACTACAACAACTACTACCACTACTATTATGATACTACTATTTCACTGCCGTGCGTGAAACAACTGCGAAAAACGGCAGTCTGAGTACGACGTCACTTACCCACCAGGAGAAGCGTGGCAGTCCCGTCTCGAGCGCGGCGTTTGTCACGAGAGAGACGGTGGCCGCCCAGGTGCTGCTCTTAGCCATGTTCGAAAGGTCCAGCCACCCTGTAAAGGACAATTCGAAGATGGCTACCAGCAACACCATTGACGGCCCCCGTTTCTCACATGACGAGCACTGCACACGAGACGGGATCGCCCGTGCTTCAAACTGGTGGGGGAGTGACAACTCAAGCTTTTTCGTGTTTTTAACCGTTGCCTTTCTTTCCAGCACTTGTCGTACGTACGTACCAGGTAAGAGGTTTTATCCTCAGCGGCCTTCTTGGCAGCCATGGTCACAAGTGTCGTCCCTTCTCTTGCCTTCCTTTTTATCGCGCATTGGGTTCAGCAGTCCCGCTGATCGTCGGTTTACATCGGCTTCTTGCGTATTCCCGCTCTCGCACGTTCGACGACGGAACAAGACTCAGAAAATAGTCCCGTGTATAGATATACGCCAGCCGAGATCCGAACCTCAGCACAACCACCAGCGCGAATGACTGTCTACCGCGGACCCATACGAGTACCGTACAGGACATATAGTAAGACAGAGATAATCATACTGACGCAGGCTGGGTGCTTAGCTTAGGAGAGAATGCGTTCTACACCGGCTTCAGTATAACGGCTTTCCAATTTCTTATTTTCTGTAAACCTCAGCCTGGCATACTTGTTACGCTGTTTCTTAAAAGGTGTCCTGTACTGTAGTTCATTGCTTAGGGTTATGCTTTTTACTCTAATTGGCCGGTTCAGAGTGCCTATGTCACGGAGGTCGAACGCCGTCGACGCATGCAGTATCGGTGTGCAGGGACAGCAGAATCAGTAGCGGCGGTACAGTAGTACCTGTAGTATGGGTAGTAGACGCTGCGAGGTATGAAACCAACTCCCATAGCGGGGAGGGCATGAGCCCAAAGTGAGTTCCATCCATGACCACACCGTCTGTAATACTATAGTAAACCATGACAGCTGCAAAAACAAAATGGCATAGTCTAGTATCCCAGGTAAAGCAGATTTTGAAGGGATCCGGAAGTAGGTAAGAGCGCCATATAAGGGACCTCGCATTTCTCCTCACGCTGTTCGCCTACACTACAAAGGGCCTCGTCCCTTATAGTGGGCGCAATAATCTAAAGGGATGCCAGGTCCCCTGTAAGCGCTGCCACACAGCAGTCTCTCGCTTGAAAACGCCACACATGGACTGCTAGAAACCATAAGAGCGGCCAAAATTGTTAAAGAACGACGGGATATAAGGGACGTTGCCGCCCTGACTCCCCGACGCACTCTGGTCCCTTGAAAGGGGCCACCTACTGATACTTCACTAGGATCCAGGATTCTCGAATCTTCACATTCCCACATGATGTAAATATGACTACTGTATCCCATTATTATATGATATCATATCATACTAACTGTGCTGCATACCTACGCAAGAATGAAGGGGCCAAGGACATCAAGGAAGGGCCGAGTACTGTAGAGCTTGGGAGATACGACATGTGGCCAAATCAACCCCTTTGTAACTACATACCAGGTACAGCACACCAACCTGTTGGGGGCAAAGTACCACAGTAGCTTGAGACTATCATTATTTTGTGAAACAATGAATCCAACAACGAAAATGTTCAACTATGGGTGTCCATGTTGAGACTATTACGATATATTGTTGTTGGTTGTTGGTGTGGGGTTGTGGGTGTGGGTTGTGAGTGTGAGGTGTGGGGAAATTTTCTCGAGAGAACCAGCTGGAAATACAAACGATGAGTTATCTGTAAGAGGGTGCCTGGATTCTTGCATCTACTAAAGCACGCAAATATGAAAGGGGCCAAAACAAGTGTCACAAGTCACATGGGCTGTACGGTAGGGCTTGGGATCTTATTACACGAGTTGCGGCCACGACGTGGGGCTCTAAAGCTCGACGTAGACCCTGAAAAAAAAATGCGACAAAAAATAGGATATCCTATCGGCCAGGATCCTGGAGTCTACCCTCGCAAGGATGGAGGAGGCAACCGCAAAGCCACACAAAGGCTGTGCGAGTATTGAACAGGGCTTGGGGGCTACGAGCTCTGACCACGACGTGCGATTGCAGAGCTCTAGAGTCTATCGAGCTCTCGAGACTGAAGAGTGAATGATGAAGAGATTTCCCGCTGCTAAACCAGATCACCAAGTCCAGTTCGCGCGAGAATTTACGAGCTCGCCCATGAAGACCCAAAACGCTTATGCAGAAAAATGAAAGCTGATTTTGCCTCGAGACGATGCTCTTGCTGATATACATCGAGAATGCACCGATGCAATACCCCCCCGTAGATCCGATACAATGGCACACGTTGCTACGCACTGTGTCCAAATTATGCCTCGGTAAATTCAAGAGGCCCATGGCGCAAGAGGACCTTGGGCTTGGGGGTCGCGTGGGTGGGCCCAGGGGGGCTGTGGCCCAATGCCCAGGGAACGAATCTGCTGGGAGATTCAAGCTCTGGAAATATCCTGATACCCCGCATTCAAACTTGCATGACTTTTGTTGTCACGAGGCGATGCAGCTGGCATCGGGCATGCATGCGGTAACCACCGTGGATCGAATACATTGGCAATCCTTCGCACTACGTTGTGTACCGAAATTATGTCAGGGAAGAGGCAGGAGAGCGACTGTTAGCAGTGACTGCAAGAGGATCTTCGGTTTGGGGCTGGAGTTGGGGATCCAGGGGAGCCGGCCCAGGGCCATTGTTTGCGACACAAGCCACAAAAAATCTAGAAAACTCCTCGGATTGGCACGATCGGCCCGATCGACTAGTCTGGAGTCAAGGCCATGCTTCCCGTGTCCACGGCCCACGGCTCCCGTGTCCGCAAGTTTGCTTGCCACCGCTTCTGTGCCCCACACGGTCCTTGTCGCGGGCGCGACAACAGAGCACATGGTATTTTCTTAGTCTTATTCCGTCGCCGAATTGCGAAAGAGGGTCGGTGAAATCCGATGCAAATCGACGAGTGATGGGAGTGCTGAACCCTATGCGCGATAAAAACGAATGCGCGTACCGGGGGAAGAAGGGGCGACGGACCTGTGACCACGGCTTGTCCAGCACGCCGCTAAGGGTAAAATCTCTCACGAGGTGAGCTGGAAAGAAAAAGTTATAAAAACACTCGGAGAAAAACGAAGAAAACAAACCACATGAACTCGCCAGTGAGAGACGGGACGAAGGAATGAGAAGACCGTGGCCTTGACGCACCTTTGATCTTTCCAACGGCCTCTCGGTTCTCGGTCCACAGGCCCATTTGAACAGTCGGCAGTGTTGCAGCAGAAGCGCAGGGTGTGCAAGTGCTAAGGGTGGTCGAGGCAGGCCGGCCGATTCGGATCCAAGTTAGCGTGTGGGTACCCGTTGGGACAACAGGCGCGTCCACAACAATTTAACGAAAAACCTTCCGTTTTACATCGCGTACTAGTCTCTCAAATATCAAATCGATGTGCTTTGTCCCCGTTTTTCGACACGCCTTTTTCTTATGTTTTCGCCCATATTTACTTAGGGGGACGCAATTAATCTACCAGGTGTCTCACATGGTACTTTATACCAGATAGAGGCGAATCACGAAATGCAAGTTGTTGTGTTGACTTTACGTCGGCGTCTGATGAAGCTTGATGTTCTCGTTTCTGTATCTGCCGACGACATAGCAGTGTCAACCGCAGTATTATACGCATCCAAGACATTTCCCTGCGCGCATGTACGAGGCACGCAGGAATATGCCATCATGCGTTGCTCGCGCGCGCCATCATCCCTTTAGAATTGCACTCAAACTCCGGGGTCAAACGTGTCAATGTCCAATGTCACTGCCGTGTAGTACTCCCGTATCCCAGTTACTGGAGATGTAGCGCCAATCAGTGGCATTGGCATTCTGTTCCAGTGTACCGTGTTGTTTTTGGTAGGATGGTTGTACGAGCGACTTATGGTTATTGCATCCCTTTTGAGACTTCGAAGGGAAAACGCGACAACATGCCACAGATAGGTATCATCGTGAATATGTTATTACAGCATCAGCCCATGCGAGTACGAAGCAGTCCGGGCTGCTATGGTAGGCGATGATGCGTTTACGTTCCGAACGGCAACATAACGAGCTGTGCGAAACGCGCGTTCTGATGTGATACTCGTACCGCCGGGCGTTTACCCTAGACTTTGATCACAGCAGTCTTCACTTCGGTCCCCAGACTATAACCTGACGCTCTTTTCACCATCATGCCACTATTCCGAGATATGCTGCCGTGCTTGTTGTGCTACGCGTACGCAGACACGCTGTTGTATTTGCTGTGCGCTTGTGATACACGTATCCACAGCTGTATTTTTATAATCCAGTACGCTGCCAATCCGATACACTGCAGCCTGCTGTGTTCCATGGTCGTCAGGGGACGTTCTGGGTACATCCCCGGATTTCATAGCTTCTAGGCGTTCCCAGCTTCACCTCCCTAACCCGATGCGCCACGCTACTACACTGTTACGTACTTTGCGCAACACGCGTTGCAACGCGTGTTGCGCAAATCGCGATTTCTCAGATTTTGTGTTGTGATAATAATTAGGTCACGGCCACCTCTAAATGAAGCGGGTGCCTACTTACAGCGACTTTGTTCTAAATTTTGCTCGACTACATGACCATATACCCGGGCCATCCCAACAACACGCGATTCTACGTCCAGCGACATTCTTCTCTACGTTTCGCTAGACTACATGACGGTGTATCCCGGGTCTACTCCCCCTTGCATCACAGTGCTATACATTGCTAACCTAATACGCGGCTTTCTGTGTTTTGATACCAGGCATCATTCTGGTTACGACCACCTCAAAATGAAGCGCGAGGCTACTTACAGCAACTTCTTCTCGAAGCTGTGCTTGATTGACTACATGACGGTATACCCCGGGCCTCCCCCACCCTCCGGTACGGTCCAGTCGATGTACTCCTGGGGCATTTTGATGGAGCAGCACTTGCAGTGTATGCAGTTCTGAGCGTTGATCACCTTACGACGAAAGAGTGTTACGCGGACAGTATGAACAAGAGGCGACGAACGCACACAAATCACGTGTTCAAGGGTCATGTATTAAATCGTCTACCACGTACACATGCATCAAACTGTTTCGCACAACATCAGCACAATGGACGAGGATCGGGATCGGATATGACGTACGTATGGTGTATGCACAAAACCAAGAACAAACTTGCGCAGTACCAGCGCAACGCATGAGGAGCTCAAAACAAAATCTGTAGAGTTGGTGCAGAGCAGAAGTACACCGTACGAGAATTTCAATCCGCCAACCAGACCGTACATGCCCATCAGTAGTCATAAGCAAACCGTAAGGACGTCACATCAAGGTGGGACCGGGTCTCGGAACAAAATAACAAAAATAATACACATTGTCTTCGGACGCAAACGCGGCAAACAGTGCGCCCTCTCTCCGAACTGGGAATGACAATCACGAAACCACCATCAACATCAACCGCTTTAGATCTACCACCACTGCAACGATATTTGTACTGAAGTTTCCAACTTTGCCCGGCATTTCTTATTCTGCGGACGTTCCCAATATTTTCGGTGTTTCCACGGCCATCAAAAAACGCTCTGAACATCTGCAACGATCAAGCCCCCCTCACCAGCTGCGCTCTCTTCTTCCCTTCCTCGCCCTCCGGTACATTGTACTCGTATACCCCTGCAGGGCAAAACCTTTGCTCCGGACCCGCGTACTTGGGGTAAGAAACCTGTCCGAAAACGAATGTCGGGCACACACGAAGGGCGATTCACACCAGCTGAACTTTTAGCGCGCTTTCTCTCGATCGGCGCGACACGCAGAGGGTTATGGTTTCGGCTTTGGGTTCGGATTTTGGGTTTGGGTTCGGGTTTGGGCTTGGATTTGGGGTGCGTTTTGGATTGGGGTTGGGGTTGGGGGTGAGGTTGGGTTAGATGTTGGGGGTTAGATTAATAAACCTGTCGGAAAAAGTCACCGCCCACATGCGCAAAGGGCTACCAGCTGAACTTGTAGCTCGCTTTCTCTCATCCGGCGCAACACGCGGAGGGCTTATGTTTGTGTTTGAGACGCATATGAAACATCGACAACCAACGTGTTCACGCGTCACATCCTCCACAGCCCCCCCCCTGTCAAATCCCGCTATTCCCCGACGTGACGGATGAAAATATCTCATCCACTATCAATAATAAAACGCATACTCAGCGCTAAGGCAGTAAACTTGTAAATTTCATACTATGAGGATGAGGGCTGGATAAACGTTAGCCCAGTGCCGACAAATGATTGAAATACAACCGACGATGAACCCTGATAGAGTTGCAACTGGCGCGTGAAACATACTACTGGTGAGACATGAGAGTTGCAGCTGGAGCGTGAAATACTAAAGTTCGCTTTAGTGCTCTCACCCGAGGGGCAACGGTGCCGCTAACGGTGTCGGTAACGGTACGACGCAATCTAGGGTAGAGGGGTGCACCAAGCATTTATGAGGACCCTCACTTGAGAAGCGTATGGTACTCCTCACCCTATAACTGACTTCGAGAAAAAATGAAAGTGCAACCTGATGAACAATCCCCACGGCCTACGCTTGTAACGACCAGCAGTGTCCAACGCGATTCCTGCGATAATGGGCAGTACCTGGGCTGACGAGCCCCGTCAGCCAGACGTCAAAAAGTGCTACCCCTACCGTAGATGTCCTCGGCAACTCGTAAACACTATAGGCAAGAGTTGCAACTGCCGCGTCAAAGACACTACACTGGTGAGAGTTGCACAGGGTGCGTGATACATAAAAATTAGCCTTAGCTCTCTCCCCCGAGGGGCAATGATGTCGCTAACGGTGGCGGTATCGGCACGACACAAACTGCGACAGGGGTGCACCAAATGTTTATGAGGTTCCCTCCACACGTGAGGAGCTCTATACCTCACCCAAATACTGGTTTTGAGAAAATATGAAAGTTCAACCCGGCGAACAATCCCACGGCCTAAGTATACAACAAAAGCATACAGTAAAACACGTGATACTCCAATGTCATTGGGTAATGCAGTCATTAGTTGATCAGTCCCATCAGTCCGAAAAATATCCGCAAGAGAGTGCTACCCGTATCTTCCGCCAATTTCTTCGCACGTCACCTCGATCAATCCGAAAACGATACTGATGAGAGTTGCGACTGCCGTGTGAAAGATCACAATAAGCTTCAGTCCTCTCCTGCGAATAAGGGGCAACTGTATCACTAACGGTGGCGGTAAAGTGTGGGGTTTCCAGTCATGCATTATTTTTTGCGGACACGAACCATGTGACTTCATTACCTCGGATGCAACGGTTTCCATCCCTTCCTTAACCCTGAGGTGAGCGGGCTGGTCGTGCTCATGTTTTACTCCGCTCAGGGCCAAATTGTTAAGTAGGTCGAAGCTCAACACGCCGTCGGACTTGGGGTAGTCGATCGGCTTGCACGCCGGGGCGTCCGCAGGAAGTGTCGTGTCGGCATCTCTTTTGCCGTTGCGGAACGACCACGGCTCTCGCCCTTTCAACAAGTGCGCCGCCAAGCCTGGGTCGAAAAACGGTGTTCAGCCATGGATGGCACGTATTAAAGCATCTAAAAAAGCATGTGTGTACGAAATTAAAACAGGAGGAGGACGCCCGTTGCAATGGTATCAGTCCGTTCGACTTTTGCTACAAGGTTAACAATTAGATCCACCCAAACAAACTAAGCCCTATAAACGGCACTGTGATATATCGTAGCCAACGACCATTGGTGGCGCACGCCGTTCCCTTGCAACTTCGACTGTGCACTTCAGAGGGCGTGCTGACGTCCGCGACGCGAACGTCGCAGAGAGTACCCAAGGCAACGTCAACCATTCACCTCCGAAAACGCTTTCCCAATATCTTGACACGTTTACCCAACACGGATTGATCGCGGACGTGTAACACAGAAAATTGTTTCCAATATCCAACATCTGGACAAGTTTACTCAACGCGGAACGGTCACACTCGTCTCAGCCGGCATGAGAACGATAACGTTGCGGTGTGGCACAATGTATACCGTACCTGTGTAAGCGAGCCCCGGAAGCATACCCTTCGCAAACGACGCGTGACAGTTTCGGACCTCCTTGAGCTCCTTCATCACCTGATGACAACGCAACCACGTTTAGAGGACAACGGCGAGTGTGAGTGACCAGGGCGGAGCCAGGGGCACTCCTGCATAGTAGTAAACGATCCCTAGGTTCATGCTGAGCCAAGGACACGCCTGCATAGCAGTAGTCGGTTCCTAGGTGTAGACCGAGCCAGAGTCACCCCTGCATAGCAGTAGTCGTCGCTTAGGTTCATGCTGCTCTACACTATCATAGCTTGTCACCCAAAAGTGATCCATGCGCTTCTCAAAGTCGGACTCCGGCATCCTTGCATATCGGGACCGGTAGTCGATCCCTTGGTTCACACTGCTCGGCAGCTAGACGTCAGGGGTATGAGGCAGAAATGTAGAACGTCCTCGTCATCATCAATATCCCAGCTTCTCACCCAAGCCAACAACGCAAGAACATGATCGTCATCATCATCACTACCACAGCTTCTCACCCAAGAGTCGGCCATGCGCTTTTGAAAATCCGATTCCAACGCGCCTTCTGAGGTGTCAACGGTACCGCTGTCCGCCACTGAAGAAGCGTCGCTTGCCTGCGCCACAGCGCGGCAACATGCATGACAGAACGCGAGGCGGTACAATTGCGGGTGAAAACACGGCGTGTGTTGCCTTTCAAGCGCACAGCATGTACACAAAAAAGAAAAAAAAGACATAGTAAGATACAAGCGCGGCACTAAAAAAGCGGCGTGGGGTTCCCTCCCCAGGCGCCTTCTGAGGACTTCACGGTGCCGCTGTCAGCCACGGAAGGGGCATCGTTCGGCTACAGCACAGTGCAAAAACACACATGACAGAAGGAGAGCCATTACAGGCGCGGACATGAAACAGCGGCGCGTGTTGCCTCTCAAGCACACAGCAGTTATACAAATGTAACCAATTAGTTACAAGGTTCCCCTTCGGAATGTGGTTGGCTTCAAATCCCGGGGGGTTCGGAAGTTGAAAAGGGGGGAGAAAACTCTATAAATAAACAATAACACTTAAAAACCACCGCACAACGAACCGTGCCAGTAACACCAACCAATCGAAACATTATACCAAGTGTAGAGTAGTCTACATTTCTTACTTTGTCGTTCCCACCCCAAATATAAACACTACCAGGTACATTTCTTGCGTTGCCGTTCCTTCCTTCCGGTACCGCATCGCTGTACGGCCTCGGCTTTACGGCCATCGCCGCTTCACAGGCATCCCTGGATACACGACAGGCCGACAGACCGTAATAGAGGTCGCTGGACGCGAAAACGTGAAAGTTAACACACCCAGAGAAGGTTCATCACCATCGGGTGTAAGCGGTACACCAACGAAGATTACCAATGGGCAGCAGTATCGCGTCAACGAAGCCCGACAATCACGCTACCCGCGGCTCTACCCTGGCTTGGCGCCCAAACCCACACCAACACCAATATATTCCGCACCAACACAGCAGGCCTCCTTTGTTTGCAACAAACCAACAGAAGCCCCCGCTGCTCACATCCCAGACTTGACGCCCGCGTGCCCAACCCAACCAAACCCAACCCAACCCTTACCTGCAACAAATCAAAAGAAGCCTCGGCTGCTAGCATCCCCGACTTTATGGCCGTGTGCGCCCCCTTAATCTTCACCGCGTTCAGAAAACCCGCCGCACAGCCCAACAGCGCGCCGCCGGGAAACGTAAGCTTCGGCAAGGCATGATACCCCCCCTCGTTCAGGGATCTAGCTCCGTATGCGATGCACTCCCCTCCTTTCAGCTGATTGGCCACCTGTGGGTGGTGCTTGAATCTTTGGAACTCCTTGTACCTGAGAATGCGGGGTTCGGGGTGCGGGGTGCGGAGCGAACGCGTCAAGATGGCGAGGGCGCGTAGGCCAGGCCGCACGGGACTGCCAGCGGAACTGTCACCGGAGCTGGGTGTTGTGTTGACAGTTTCGCACCTGGTACATTTTTAACCGTCCCGAGGCACAAAGTAGTGCGTTTCAACATTGCACGGAGCGCCCCCACCCACATTTCACGGGACGCTCTCACCCGCAAAAAAAAAAAAGTGCTACCACAGGGGCATCAAATTTCGGTTAAATTATTCCCGACTGATGGGGCTCCTCAACTGAAGAGCAAGCCAATACCGTTGGGAAACCGTTTTGTGTTGTACCATATTTGTTGCGACAAGTACCTACGCCATGGGTTTGTTAGTCGGGGTGCACTTCCATTTTCTCTCAAAAGTGTCTTTTGGGGAGCGGTATTCAGCATAAGTTGGGAGCCCCAGAAAATTTCCGTGTGGTTCAACCGCGAACCCCGTCGTGCCCCTTGCCTACAAAACAACCTGCCAATTTTTCGAAAAGGTGGCGTTATTTTCAGGGCTTTTCACGGGTCATGAGCCGACCCGCGGGTCGGGTCAAGGGGGTTTCAAAATCTCACGGATCGGGTCAGTTCGGGTCAATACGCTTTAAAATATCACGGGTCGGGTCGGGTCGGGTCAAGAATTTTCAAAATATCGCGGATCGGGTCGGGTCGTGTCAATAGGCTTCAAAATCTCGCGGGTCGGGTCGGGTCGGGTCAAGAGGTTTTCAAAATCTCGTGGGTCGGGTCGGGTCATGACCCGCGAGATACGGGTCACTCGCGGGTCAAGCCACCATAACCCGCAGGTTGTTTTTGGCTGACCCGCGGGTCAAACCCGCGGATCTGACCTGCGGGTTCGCCTTTTTCAAACTTATAGCTGCCTGCCGGAGGGTCCTTGTCGTGCCGGCGCCTCGCGGGTCGGACCCGCGGGTTGGATCCGCGGGTCCGAAAATGATACAAGCTTGCCGCTTCCTGCGTGGAAGCCTCTCTCGTCCCGACACTCCGATCGCATGCTATCATAGCGTCCAGAAATATCAACCAGACAGCAACTTCTTATACCAGGCATTAAGCATTACTACGCGAATCCCCGTGTCGGATGAAGCCGTAAGTAATACTAGGGAACTAACTGCACCTCCCGCCCCCACGGCGGCAGGGTCAGATGGACAAGTAAAAGAAAAAAGTAACAAAACGCGTCAGATGGTCGATCACTGACAAAACATATTTGCAACCTTGTGAAACTGTTTTATATTCCACGAGATCGATAGCAACTCGTTGAAATGGTCGCTCTACTGGTACGTGACCTGTTGGTAACGGTGGTCGGCGGTGTGGATTTGTCCGCGTCAGCAACAGGAAGCTGATGAAAAGCACTCTGGACGTCGACTCTGTGGGTGGAGCCAAGTTCATATGTGCGCAACCGCACGCTCGAGGGCGTCACCGCCGCCGGTTACCGTGGTGACCCATCAGCTTTGCTGACAATAGTAACGGGACTACCCCAGGCACTTGTGCGTTCCTCTATTATTCCCTGCTTCAGTAACTTGTCGACTTGGTCATCGATTTGTTTTTGAAGGCGGGGTGAGGTACGGTACGGCGCACGATCAACCGGACGAGTGCCTGGTTGTAACGGGAATGTAGCTTCGGCTATTTTACAACAGCCTAACTCATCCGCTGACAACGTTAAAGTCACGTCCCGGCGTCACCGAGGACATGATTGATGACCTCCTAGTAACATACTTCATCTTCGTGTTGAAGGATGAAGCAATCCAGTTTTATACCCAGCTGGTAGGAGGGCAGGTTCCGTGGAGACGTAGTGCTGATGGAGATCGGCAACTGTCAGATACCGAGAGCAGCGCAAAACCGACCTCGTGGGCGGAAATGAAAACTGCTTTTGAAGCGGAACGACTTCCACAACTGGGCACCGTCAGAAGTCCACCATGGCAAGCGGGACAAACGTGCGGTGTTTTTTTGAATCGAAGCTTACCCGCTCTCTCGGTGGGGTTTCTAGCACCGATCAAGCTTCACTGCCTCGACGCCAATTGTGGGACGGTAGTCCCTTCGCAGGTTTTCTTTCTCAGATAAATGGAGGTGTGGAGACACACCGAGGTGGGTTATGTGCGCAACCGCACGCTCGAGGGCGTCACCGCCGCCGGAACTTGTTCGGGTGAGAAGGTAGTGTCAGCAAATGCTTTAGCAAGGGCTGGCTCTAGTGCTTCTCGCGCAGCTGCTAGCTCATCCTTATTTTTGGGTGATGCGGCTACCGCACTTATCCGTAATTCAGGTGTATCCGTCACACTGGCTGTTGACAAGTGCGCAAGTGCTAGATGTGCGGGTCACTGGTATCCACAAAAGCAGTGTAAATTATAATGTTCATATATGTTTTGTTGACGTTAAATTATAATGTTCATATATGTTTTGTTGACGTCAGGCGTAGATTATGACACTCTTTAGAAAGTGTTGGTTTAATTTTAATTCTTGGTATTAATATAATTTTAGGTGTTGACGGAATTTCTCTTTTTTTCTTATTATTAGTATTTTATCAATAGTTTTTCCTCTTCGTTGCCCCCGTGGTATTTTGATATAGGGGAAGCGAAAACATATTTATATAGTTTTTTGTGTATGGACTATATAAAAGTGGTTTTACTTCTAGTGTTTACTAATTTAGATGTATTATATATATTGTTTAGGGTGTCTCAGTTCCAATTTTTTTCGTTATTGGTATCTAAGAGAAATTAACGCTCGTATATACACTTGAGAGTCACCCCACGGTAGGGGTTGCACGTTTTGCGCCAAAAAGTCCCTGGGCGATTGAGTTCCTCATGTGAGGAACTGCCGGTCAACGAAGTAATTTCACGAGTACATTTCATTGTTGGACTAAGGCATAGAAGCTTGGTCGGGTTGTGCAACCGAATGCCTTCGAAGTCATTTATCGGGTGAGGTATTGAGTTCCTCATGTGAGGAGCTCAGGGACAGATATATCGATGATGCTGCAACCCTACCGTGGGATGGCTCTTGAAACGTGAACCTTTATAAAAAATTGAAAAACGTCAGCTGTGAGTATGAACTTTACAAATGGACGTTTTTCAATTTTTACAAAATGGATATGAAACCGTAAACCAACGTATATATAGATATGTGGTTGTACACGTTATTGTTTGGGTTATGTCGCGGTGCTGCTGTTCATTGTTGACACATGTTTATTATGAAGGAATTGCGAAAGTTCCAAGACGTGGTATTGCTATAGGCCCAATTCTGTCGTCGAAAGTCGGGGAAAAATCGAAATTGAGACTAAGATGCTCTGTTAAGAAAAAATCTGGAATGAATACGAAGACAAAGAGACTTATTTAGTATAACGAAAGCAATCGATACTATCCAAAATAAGGTTCGACGAGTTTTTTTATGTATTCATGTGTCTTTTTTTTTCATTGAATGTATTGTGTCCGCTCTTGATTTATCGCTTTGTCCGTTGCAGTTTTACGCAGGAACAGGGGCAGACAGCAGTACTGTATGTCATCCGCCACACCCATGACGGTACGTGTTACCGTTTGCGGGGACACAGCACAGGTGATAACGTCAGAAATAAGCAAAGCGCGAGTAAAAATGAAACGAAGGAGGGAGTAGCAGATCATTGAACCTCTGCCACGGTACAACCGGTTTTAAATTATAATAAATGTCGCCGGCGTTTGCACATCCCCGCTGATGATACGCCGTGTATATTGCACCCATTAAACGCGCGCGGTGAATGGCACAGAAAGGTGTTACTGTAAATCAACCAATTCAGAAGGTAAAGAAGGGTAAACGACTTTGGCAGCCTTAGCAAAGAGGTTGGAGGGGCACATCCTATCCTCGTTATAGTCAAGACTACAATGTTCGCGGAATTGTGAACTCTAGACATCACGATGGGGTTTCAGCTTTGCTTGGAGTAGGCGTTTCTTGTAGATGGGGGGCCGTACTGTACTCAAGCGATATTAAATCCGTTGGAGCAGCGAAAGTTATCTCACACTACTTGCTAGCAAAGATGTCATGAGAGAGTCAGTCAAGAGAAAACATCCAGCGGTCAGTCAAGGGTGCCAATCCAATCGTTCCACACTAAAACCTACCTGGTAGCTGTTTGGCGTCAAGGGAGATAGTTGGAAAGTCGTCTTCGGCCAAGGGAAAACGTCCAGCGGCGAACGGGTGTCAAACCGATCGTTCCGCACTAAAACCTAGTAGTTTGGCGTCAGTCAAGGTAAATTATCGAAAAATTACCGTCGGTCAAGGGGTCAAAGTGCCGTCTCCAGAGATATTTTCCTCCTAGCAGTGTGTCCCCCAAAACGTATGCATAGTTCGAAATGGGATAAAACATGCAGCACGTGAACTTCCAACAGAGCGGACCGCATTCACATCCAACCTCTGAGTGAGGTACAGAGCCACCCGCCCGAGTAGCCTCAAGACGGGCAGCACAACAGCCTACCGTGTTGCCGGTCTCTCGGTGGAAATTCGGGTTGGGGATTGGACCGGCGTGTATTGCGCAAAAATATAAACGCTTACGTGACAGCATGCTTGGCCTTTGCTGCATCAAGCAAGAATAGGTTGATGGCAAGCTCGTCAACTACGAATACTCGCGGCAACTGTAGGCCTACATCTGTAGCGCAATGCAGCTTCAAGTTCAAAGCTCCTACGAAAAGGACCCTCTTCACTGTACCATCACCGATCGTAACCAAATCGTTGGCCTATTGGGGGCATCTGGCGATTGAACACGTGCTCGGGGCCTCCGTTCATGTGGTTGATAGCTGCGCTGTCCCATGTCCATGCATCTATATATCAGGCATCGGTGCTCGTATAGCCGCAAGCAGCAGTCTGTCTAACAAAAACATGCTCAGACTCGCCTTGGGGCATAAAGTGCGCCGTTTGAAGACTCAGAGCAATTTTATGAGCGGACAATTTTGCCGGCCGAAACTGCCTCTACCACGACCAGCGACGCCGGTCCCGTGCCACTCTGATTGCCACTGCTGTTGGCCATCACAACTCCAATCTCCTCCATGCTGCTGCTGCAAGTGCTGCTGTGAATACAGCTGCTGCGGGTAGTGCTGCTGCTGCGAGTATTGCTGTGCATACTGCTGCTGCTGTTTCTGCTGCTGCTGTTTCTGCTGCGGCTGCTGCTGCTGCTGAAGCGAGTACTGGTGCGACCACTGCTGCTGGGTAGATCCTCCGTTCCTCCGTCCTATCCTTCGATACCGTCCGACCGCTTCCTGCTTACTTCTCTCCATATTTCCGCGCCATCTCACAACCAACCTCTGCACTACGCCTATCCGAGAGGCTCGCTCGTCTTCCAGCACCCTCGTCAAGAGCACGATCGCTCGTCCGACCAAAATTGCATGATTCCCAATCTCTCTTCCGTTGTTTCCTCTGTCTTTTCGAGATGGGGATCGCTCTATAACTGCTGCCCCTAGCCCATGACGTCTCGACATATTTCCCGCTAGCTTGATTATGAGTCTGAGGCATGTCAGGTCTTCGGCAGTTAGGCAAGGTAAACAGAACTCATTATCATGGTTGAAATAACTCTTGGTGTATTATTATCAGCGATAGAGCAGAGTGGAGATGTTCACCTCGGGCGTCGAGACGTCGGTTTGTCACGGCAGTTACGGAAATGGGGAAACATGCCTTCCATCTACTGTATACGTATTCCACCGCACAAAACTGCGCCACACCTCACAGCCTTACTCCGAGCATACTCAACACGTCGTGACTAAATGCGAAGGTTATGCGTGACATGTCTGTGAGATGTTACTCGTGCAACTTCATATCACCCTGTTGACCCTGGTACAAGCTACACTGTTTCATGTTTCGTAATCTCTTTGTTATAGTGTAGCTGCAAATAACAAAAAAAAATAAACGCGTAATCTCTTGCTCATAGTGTTCACTGTATTCCAAGTTGTTAGTCGGCATCACGCAAACTGTAAAGAATACACTTCGTAATATAAGAGATATAAGAGATTCAGGTATATTATCACCCATCCAAGTCCACTAAAACAAGTCAGGCCACACACTCTTGCTGCATTGCAGGGTGCAACAATAAAGACGACAAATAGCAGTATAAGAACCCATGTACGACGTACACGTACCCATTTGATACCCGGTAAGAACGTTATCATACCAGTACGAAATATGACTAAACGTAAAAAGGCAAGGAAGGGCAGTCGTCGTCGAAGCAGCAGCAGCAGCAGCAGCAGCAGCACTGGCAGCAGCAAGCACCAGCAGCAGACCCCGGATCCTCGCGGATCGCAGCCCCTGCTGACAGACCCACCGCCCCAGTTGTGGATTTGCTGCCGGAGGTGGCTCAGCTAGGCTGCTTGCCGGGGCCGGAGAGTGCATAGATACATAGATAGATACAGTATGTAGCTAGCTCGAGAATTATCATACCAGTACGAATGTGACCAAACGTAAAAAAGCAAGAGCAGTCGTCGTCGACGCAGCAGCAGCAGCACTGGCAGCAGCAAGCACCAGCAGCAGGCAACGCATCCTCGCGGATCGCAGCCCCTGCTGACAGATCCGCCGCCCCAGTTGTGGGCTTGCTGCCGGAGGCGGCTCAGCTAGGCTGCTTGCCGGGGCCGGAGACTGCATAGATAACTAGCTCGCTCGTCGGCTCGCTCGTCGGGTCGACCCGGTGGTCTAGCGCTACGGGCGTGGCTAATTGCCCATGCGTGGGTTGCGGTCTCTTTCTCATGTTTCGCGCGCACATCACATAATAATGCTTCAAACAATGCCGGTAAAAAACCAGAGAGCACATCCTGGGAAAAGTACGAGGGACTAAGGACCAACCAACCGACCAAGGTACACATATATGTCCAGATATGTTTGATCCGTGACTTTTCGACTTTGACCCGTGAGATATGTCACGGGCCCAGTCGACCCGACCCGCATGAAACCCGCACCTCACGGGTCACTCGGAGTGTGGCGGGTCGGGTCGGGTCGGGTCGGGTCGGGTCAGGAGGTTCAAAATCTCACGGGTCGGGTCGGGTCGGGTCGGGTCGGGTCGGGTCGGGTCAAGAGGTTTGAAAATCTCGCGGATCGGGTCGGGTCGGATCAAGACGTCTTGAAATTATCGCGGGTCGGGTCGGGTCGGGTCAGGTCGGATCAAGACCTCTCGAAATTCTCGCGGGTCGGGTCGAGTCAGCTGATCCGACCCGACCCGACCCGGCCCGGGAGGTTTGACCTGATCCGTGAAAAGCCCTGGTTATTTTCTTTATTAACGAAGTTTGAATCTAGGATATATTGGCAGGAGGTGCACCCTTATCGTACCACTTTACGGGTTTAGCTGGGCCATGGAATGGTCCATCGGATTGCAATTCCATTCTGTCTCAAAATCATTTTGGGGGTGGGGTTTAGAGCTTCTCAAGCAGGGAGGCCCAGAAAAAGAAGGTTCAGCCCGTACCGTAGCATATGTCTGGACGGAATCCCACCAGCATTGCACGGAATGTTCTTGCAGCAGGGCACGCATACCATGGACTCACGGGTTTAGGTGCGGGTTCTCGTAGTCCAGTCCCACCACCAGTCCAACCAGAATCAGGTCCGGTTCCTGGTGGTACAAGAAGGAGCCTCCGTAGGTCTTCGACATCGGCCCGGATTGCAGAGGCCACCCCAACGTGTGCTGTACCAGTCTTACGAGGGCAAAAAACAAACATAAGCGTATGGTATCTCTCGTTGTTACCAGGAAATCAAGCTGGCGCATATTGATTTGAAACTGTCGTCAATTGCATGCGCTGGTGGAAGGCACTGGAAAAAAACACGGAGATTTTCATTTCTCGGGTCTCTCCGGCTCAAAAGGGGTGAACGTCATTCAGGCAGCCAAGAAACTTAGCAAATTATTCGCCCGTTACAACAAAACTCAACAACTAAACAACGAAAAAACAGCGGGAGACGGGAACGGGGTTGGAACCAACCCTACAACACCAAGATACCGGTCACCATTTTACGGATCTGCCGAAGGGGTTGGGAAGTCCCAACCCGCCAGCAACACCAAGATGTCGTCAAAATAAATTGTGGACCTACAAAGAGGGGGGGGGGGGGGGGGGGGCACCGCCTGCCAAAACTTTTAACGCAACATAAAAGCGTATGCCGCGCGTCCGCTTTCGTTTCATCTCCCGCTCACCCAGGCTTGCACTTCTCCTGCGGTACCCGCCACACCTCCTTGAGACCGAGACCATACGACTGCTCGTCCTTGCCCTCGCGAAGGTTGAATTTCGACATTACCTCCTGCATGCCAAAATCATGGGTGGGAGGGTGGGACGCGTGCTACGATAACGTTAGCACTTTTTGGCCGAAAATGTTATGACTGAGGGGGGTCCCCACTTGAGGAACCACCTTATATCGTTGGGGCACCGTTTGTGGCTTACACGGGTACCGGTACCGATATTCCTCGCATACCTAGGCCAATGGAGTGTTCATCGGATGCACTTCCCTTTTTTCTCAAGGTCAACTTCCGGGGGAGGGACCGTATAGAGTCCCCCAAGGTAGGACGTTCACAAACACTAGGTGGACCCCTACTGTAGGGCGTGTCGTTGGTGGGTGGTTGGGTGGGTGGGTGGGTGGGTGAGTGGTTGGGTAGGTGCGTGGGTGGGTGGGTGGGTGGGTGGGTGGGTGGGTGCGTGCGTGAGTGGGTGGGTGGGTGAGTGGGTGGGGAGGCGGGTGGGTGGATGGATGGATGGGTGGGTGGGAGGGTGGGTGGGTGGGTGGGTGGGTGGATGGGTGAGTGAGTGGGTGGGTGGGTGGGTGGGTGGGTGGGCAGGTGAGTGAGTGGGTGGGTGAATGGGTGGGCGGACGGGTCAGTGGACAGGTGGGTGTATGCCTGCGTGCGCGCATGCGTGAAAATGCGTGAAAATGCGATACCTGGTACCAGGTACCAGGTACCAGGTAGGGACCAGGGCATGTCTTATGAGATCAAAGCTGAGGGGGGGGGGGCGATGGCCTAGGGTTTGAACCACGGGCTATAACTCAGGTGCATAAGCTGCTAATATCAGACGCACCTCGGAGCAAGACCCCCGCGCCCCCTCCGCAAACAGTGTCTGCCTGGCCCGTATCTCTATCCCGCGCTCGAACGTTCCCTTTCGGCTGCCGTCCTTGGCGATGCCGACGTCCCCCGTGGCGACGCCAACGACGCCTCCCTGACCAATGTTCGTCATACCGAAAAATATCAGACTGCCCAAAATATCGGAATGTATTGGTATCGATAATTATCGATGATCGATATATCGATATTTCGATGTGGCCTTAGCGACGTAAACGATGCCTCCCTGATCAATTAATCGGAGTATATTGGGGCTTCATACGGTAAGGGTGCACATATCTCAGTCGAGGAGTTCTATTTTGCATCTCACCCTAAAAACTGTCTTTGACAAAAAATGAACGCTTACCACGATTAACAACTCCACGCCCTACGAATACAACGGAACATACTGCACAAAAAAAACGCGTTCCAGCGATATTGAGCAGTCTCTCAGCTTAGGAACCCCGTCGATCACAAATATTTGTACCAAAAAATGTTATATACCCTTATCCTAGCACACGCCACTAGACACAACCCTGGGGGCACCTCCGGGCTATGGTGTCATCCTCGAGTTCAGCCACACCTCTTATGCATACAAACTTGCGGATCAGGGGCACCTCTTATGCATACAAACTTACGGATCCGGGGTGTGGATACCCAGCGATATGAATCCGTCCCTAGGTTAGACGTGTGATCCGATGGGGATAGAAGCTTTTGCTTGTTTGGTTCTGACCGAAGGTGCTCCCCAACCCAGGAGCTACCCAACATCTCGTCAGAAGTTCCAGCTGCTTCTTACACATACGTAGGTTATACCTAGGCTGTGCGGTTGTTCACCGGGTTGCTTTTCCCATTTCTCTTGAACGTCAGAACCAGTACAGAGCTCCTCAAGTGAGTACACCTCATAAAATTTATGTACCACTATGATACCGTGGCATGCGACGATACCTAAAGGGGATACTGTACGTATGCGCATTTGGATCTGCCCGGATGTGAAACGGTCAAAAGGGGATCCTATATCCGCATTTGGATCTAGCCGGGTGTGTGACCGTCACAATGTCACTGTGGCAGATCGCACGCAGACCTCCCTCACCTGGTCGTTATAGAGCACTTCGGCAGCCGCAAATCCTGGATACACCTCCACCCCCTCTTCCTCCGCCTGCTGCGCCATCCACCTCACCATTTGAGACAGCGAGACTACATAGTTGCCGTGGTTGCTCTGTAATGGAACGATCCGAGAAACGATTCAAGGAATGATCCAAGGAAAGATTCGAGGGACCGTCCATACGAAAGCGCGAGGAGGATTGCAAGGCACCAGTTCGCGTGAGCTTTGGTATAACCATTGAATGAACAAAAAAATTTCGTGCTAGTACCGGTATGTAGCAAGTAAAAATGGACCTATGCGCAGCCACATAGTTGTTGCCGTAGCTACTCTGCAGCGGAACAGTCCGAGAAACCATCCGTACGGAAGCGCGAGGACAGCATTACAGGGTGCCAGTTTGCGTGAGTGTTAGACATCGAATGACTAAAAAAGTTCGTGCGAGTACCGGTATGTAGCGAATAAAAACGATCAATTATTTCCCGTTGCAGCAACCTACTTGTTTGCTTTTGGGGGTTTTGAATTTTTCGATCGGATCTTACAAACTGCGGGGGAAGAAATAAATTTGGGGTCTTGCAACGTTTGGATTCCGTTAGAAAAAACATGACAATCTCACTGCAGGGGAGGCTGGAAGTTCGGGACCGTCGTATAAGCTTCGGGTTCCGCAAAAACTCTGAAATAATATTCTGCCACAAGAACGCTACCGGAGCTCTCCGTTCCTCCCAGAAAAAAAAACGATCCTTGTCTCCGGGTTATACCAGCTTATACAGCAAAAGACTGGGCGCTTTTTGATATTGTATCATACGATCTTGCCCACTGCGGGGCAAGCAAGACGTTCGGGATCATGTAAGATTTGGATTCCGTGCGAAAAGTAAAATCTCACCAACTGCGGGGGAAGCAAAAAGTTCGGGATCTTGTAAGCTTTGGATTCCGTGAGAAAGCTGAAAGAATCTTCCGTCACCGGGGACGCTACCGGAGCTCCCCGTTCCCTCCAGTCGGGTATGAGCTCGTCCAGCCCCCTAGGCTCGAAGACGTTTCCTGCACAAGCGAGGTAAAGTTGCCAAATGATATAATGGACCGTTAGGGCTACGTCCAAAGAAAAAACAAGGTATCAACAAAAGTACATAGATTTAGCCCTTTACAACTGCAACCATTTTTTGGGGGGAGAAAAATGCTTGTAATTAGTGTTGGATATATTGTTCAGTAGAACTGATCGTTAGAGATACGTCTCAGGAAGAAAAAAACAGACGAAACCCATTAGATTAACCCCTTTACAATCGCACCCATGTTTTGCGAACATAATTGCGTGGCTTTAGTGTAGGTTGTGTTTTGCAACGATAAAAGACGGGTGGGGAAGAACGGGTGGAAAAGAGGGCTCATGGGCAAATAACAGCAGACCGGTGGTTCAAAAGTCAACGACTGTTTTAGTAGCTGTATTGACCACGTTTCTGGAGACAATTCGTTTCTGGAGATGACACATGAAAAAATCAAGTTACCTTTTGTTCTGGATTGTCGACAAAGCTGCTGTTGTGGTGAAAAAATATAATTCCGTCTGTGGCAGGAAATTGCCGAGAACTACCCTGAGAAATAGCAGACCGAGGGGGCACCAACACAATACCATACGATACAAGGCGCAGCACCTGAAAGAATGTGCGAGCCGACCTCGGCGCCTTTCTCCAAGACGCACACGCTGAGATCGACCCCTCGTTCCTTGGAGAGCTGCTTCAATCGGATCGCCGCCGCTAACCCTGCCGGACCCGCCCCGACCATCGCGACGTCGTACTCCATTGTCTCCCTAAAGCGGGCAGTCGGGGATGAGTCAGGATTGTCAGAATGTTGGGATGAAAGCGCAGGGTTGTCTTAACAGTTTAGGCCGAACGCGGGCAAGTCCGTGTTTGTGTACGTACGTCTGTGATGGGTGTGCCTATCGGTGTGCGACATCGTACTCCAACGTCTCCCTGAAGGAGGCAGTCGGGGGGAAAGTCAGGACTGCCAGGATGATGAAGGCACGGGGCTGTGTTAACCTAAACCTAGGAATGGAAGGGGATACGTGTGTGTCCCAGGCAATCTCGTAACTCTATTCAAAATTGCACCCACGTGTTTGGGGGCACACTGCGTGGTAATTGTGTGGGATGTGGGATCATTCTTGCAGCAGTACAAGGGTTTGTCTAACCGTTCAGGTTTCCCCCGCCGACGATAGCGACGTCGCACTCCATCGCTTACCCTGAAGGGGACAATCATAGATACCATAAGGTGGGGTTGTCAAGATTACTCTCAGAACGGCCAAGGATTATCCCGGGAAAATTCCAAGTGGTCTTGTCCTCAAAAAAGCAGATGCAGTCCTAAAGGGGTTTGCCGTTTAGGACCATGCCAGCCCTGTTGGGCCGGTGCTAATGGAAAGCCGATAATTTGACCAAAACGTTTCCAAACTTGTTTTTGGAATTGTTTGCTGAAACACATCCAGTACGTTCGCTATAGATGAATGATGAATTTTTTTTTCTGGCTCTTTTTTTAATCGTGCGGGTTAATTGGTCAATTTGTCAATTTTTCATCACAAGCCTTGATAAATATTGTCCACCAAACACGATTGACCTTCGGTCTCGAGACAGAGACAACCCACGGTCACTCCCCTTCGTTCCGGACAGGGTCGCATGCGTGTAGGTGACCACGCCGAAGAGTTCATCTTGATCCATGCCCTAGAGCGTGAGAGGTTGCTTGTGTTGTCCTATGGTCTTCCGTCAAATCCGCTCAAAGTTCTGTTTTTTGCCCGTTGGGAAACGGTAGAGAGTTTTCGACTCAGTTTTCTACACACCAGTCGCCAAATGTGTTTTCAACAGAAGCCTGATGGGCACCCACCACAAATCACCGGCCCTGGACTGAGCACTGTCCACCAAGGGAGGGTCGGAGCTCCTAACGAGCTCGCCACGTTCAGAGGTCACGACGCTGTCGTTGATTTCGTCGAACGAAGTGCGTGGAGAACACGAAATCGCGCCGCATCTAATCCAAGATTTGCTTGAGCATTTCTCAAGCAGATGTTGGCCAAGATCGCCGCGAGAAATCCTTTTTTTTCCCGGAAAATCGAAAAGCTCCAGTAACAACATGCTACAAAATTGGGCCCACAAGACGACCGTCCAGGCAAAGTTTGGCTGGGGTCTTCGGAAATTTTAAACTATTGGCCTTCCATTAGCACCGGCCTTGCAAGCCCCAAAAATCATCCCACACTAGTTCCAAGTACAGTCCTGGTCCCTCACTAGTGCGGTGTTGTTCCAGATGGTAATAACTGCACCCCGCATTATCACGGAATATTGGAGTACTCTCTATTGATAGGACGAGGTCGTTTCATGCGATTTTCACGGTACTAAACTGCCCCCCCCGCACGAAAGGGTACCGCACTAACGAGGGACCACGACAGTATTAGATATTCGTTTCAGAAAACGTGGATGCCGTTCAAAAGGGATCAACCGTTTAGAGAGGACGCGGGCAGGCCTGTGTCTGCGTTCGTGTACCTGTGACGGGCGTGTCTGTCTGTGTGCAACATCGTACTCCGGCATATCCCTGGAGTTGACAGAAACGGGGGGAGTTGGGATTGTCGGGGTGATCGGAGGTAGGCGCACGGTTCGTCAACCAAAGGTGGGGGATTGATTGCTACCGGCCCCTCACTCCGCTAGAAAAAAAGGTAGGTGGTCGGTGTCCACCATCCCCGCTCGCCACTGAGATCATACGTAGGGCATCGGTGTCTACCAACCCTTCTAGCCACTGAAATAATACGTCGGGGGTTTGTGTCTACCATTTCTCGTCACTGAGATCATAGGTAGGGGATTGACTTCTACCGGCCCCTCCTTTCGCTGGGAATATAGGTAGGATAGGGGATTGATGTCTACCACCACTTCCCGCCATCGAGGTCATAGGTAAGGGATGGGTGTTTATGGTTCCTGCCCCTAACATTACGATAGATTGCTCCATCATTTCCCTGAAAGGAGTAGTCGGGGATACGTGAGGATTGTCAGCATAACGGGAACTCTATCGTTTTGCTGGAGGGGGGCAGTCGGAGATAATTTAGGATTATCAGGAATTCGGGATGGAGGCGCAGAGCTATGTCAATCGTTTCGGGCGAACGCGCACAAGTCTGTGTCTGTGTTTGAGTTTCTGTGGTGTGTCCGTGTGTGATGTCTTACCCCATCGTCTTCCTAAAGGGGGCAATGGGGGATAAATGGGGCTTTTCGGGATGACGGGATGGAGGCGCAGGGTTTTGTCAACTCTCCCACGCTCACTCTTCTGCTGTGCGTGGTACATACACAAGCGTGGTACAACACATTTCTTGGTGCAGATGTAGCAACAGCAGGGCGGTTCTCTCACGGTCAGCCAAGATGGAGAACACGTGTTTACTGTCGTCGTGTTTGCCTTCACGGTGCACGTCTCTCTCTTGCGAGAACTGCGAGGTTGCCAATTTGGTGCATTTCCACGACATACAGATCCCGTTCAAAACAAAATCGTCCATCGAGTGAGTGCCACCGATAAATATAATGTAATTCATAATTGTTGATGCCATCAACTACTGCTGCTACAGACAGCAGCAGCAGTGACAGCAGCAACAGTGCTATTTCAGTTGCCAGCCGAAAGGGAAGCCGTAGGTACTTGCTCTCGTCGTGCCTGCGTTCGCCACGCATGACTCTATTGTGCGACAGCTGAGTTGTCGACAGCTTGTTCTATTGCCACTACGTACTGACCTCGTACAAACCATATCGTGCGCTGAGTGAATACCACCACAAGATATGAGGTGATTCCCCACTGTTGCTGCTGTCACCCAAAGCAGCAGCATTGCTTTTCCCGGTGCAAGCCGAAAGGGCAGCCAGCCGTACATGCTTGCTGTCGTCGTGTCTACCTTCACCATGCATGTCTCTGTGATGCTAGAGCTGAGAGGCAGCTTGTTCTATTTCCACTATGTACCGATCCCGTACAAAACAAGGTCGTTCGCTGAGTGATGTCGCCGATGGATAGTAGAAGACCTACCACTGCTGCTACAAACATCAGCAGAAGTGCCAATATTGTTGCCAGCCGTACCGATCCCGTACAAAACAAGGTCGTGCGCTGAGTGATGTCGCCGATGGATAGTAGAAGACCTACCACTGCTGCTACAAACATCAACAGCAGAAGTGCCTATCTTGTTGCCAGCCGACACTCTGCTCTATCTTGACGTGCAGGCTGCGCTGCCGGCATTCACCACGCTCTAAAAAGGGTTCGAAACGCTCGTGACAATTATTTGGCCCAAAACGGCCCCTGTTTGTAGGAGGTGAGCCTTTACATGATGTCAGGAGGGAGCACTCTCACCCCTTGAGGGACAGGAGAAGTTGACGTAACTGACACCACACTACTTTGTAATAGTTTACTACTAGGTTCGCGTGAAAACACTCGGCCATACACCCTTGACAGCGCGCGTTTTCTCCTTGAAGGACATGTTTCCCGGCATATTTTGCTTTGCATCAGCTGTGACCGCGAATTTTCGTCGAAACTCATACCTGCAAGCCGCACGGATCCAGCAGTCCCAGCAGGTAATTGCCCAGATTGTGGTTTATCAATAGGTGTTATTAACAGGGTTGCGTGCTTGAGAAAGATGGGTGTGTAGTCTATGCGTCCTAGACAAGAGCCAGTATATGCCCTCATGATGCTGTCTGTGACTATCCTGGGCAGTGGGTGCTGGTACGAGTACCAGAGGGTAAAAACGGGAAGATTTGCAAGGACAGTAGACCGGTTACCCTATAGGATGCATTACGCGCACGGAGATTGTAACCGGCCGGGATTGAACACCGCAGCAGTACTTGTGTGTAACAGCGAAGGAGTAAAACGAAAAACGTGGGAGAACGTTGAAGTGGCACATCAACATCAACTCAAAATGTTCTGCAACAATCAAACCAAAATTGTTCACAGATATTCGACCTACCGATATCGTCACGCCCTCCCCTCACCTTGGCTCTTCTGTTGACGGCGCAGTTGTCGACCCGAACCACCGTCTCGAGCCCGGCATTAGTGGTCTGTGTCTGGCGGACGACAACGCTCGAGGTTGCGCTGAGCTTACGTTTGCAGCAGCTGTAATGCCCAGCACCTTGCTTGACGAAGTTCCAGCTGCTGCTGCGGTGCAACTACTACTATAACTGCTCCTGCTGCTGCTCTGCAGGTTCAAAGCTCGAGCAGATGCTCTTGGCATCATCAACCTGGCCACAGTGAGCTGACTCATTCTCGACATTGCGGTAGCTTGGGGCATGCACGAGGAAACGTCAGGGAGAAGGGTGGGGTGTTGCGGTAGTGCCTATGGTGTAGGGCACCGCTTTGTGTGTGCTGTGTGCTGTGTTCTGTGTTCTGTGAGGATGGCTCAGGTTTCAAGAGGTTTGGAGGCCATGACAATGTCAATATCACAAGAGGGTACCCGGGTATTGTTTTTTTCGCCCGTTTATTTTTTCTTCTCCATTCTTCGTCGCGATCCACATGAAGAAGACAAGGCGAAGGCGACTCTTTCTTGTTTCTGATAATGCAGCAGCAACCGAGCAGCAGAACGTACCGAGAGTAGTACGTAGCAGTAGTAGTTAGATTAGCAGAAGATCGTGCACTTCTGATTACAGTACGCGCAATCGACCTCGGTGCGCGCTGCTGTCAACGAATGCGTCGGCGTTGCGATTCAGACGCTTTCTCTCGAGCACAAGGCGGTCAACACCACTACTATTAATAATAGTAAACACACGACGCGTATGGAAATGCGTGGAAGTGTGGTGTGCTCAAGCTTTATTTTTCCCCATCCGCCGGAGGATGAAAAAAAAAAAGAAAAAAAAAATAGTAAAACGCTAAGAATTGGAAACGCAACTGTTCCACGCCTCCTGTATTACAACTGTTACATACAATGCTATCGGTTCCCTCATACGAAAGTGCCCCCAGGAACGTAGCTTAAACATTTAAATTACCAGTATTACGCGGGGGAAAAGAAATTCGGCAGCTGTTATCTAATACTGTACCGGTACTGAATGAAGTAGTTAGTGAAGGACACACCCTTTCTTTCTACGTACTACGTACCGTAAATCCAATAATAATACCTGGTACGTCGGTTTCTTACCTCGGAGAGCCGGCACTACTACTACTGCAGTTGTTAGTAGTACCTCTCCCATCGTGCATTCACGTTGCGTGCCTTGGCAGGATCGTTTCGCTGTGGTTGCCGTATAGCACGTACTACTCTAATACAATAACGCATCCCCTTGTTAATGGAATGAATTTCTGGGGCGATTTTCTCCCAAACAACGGGGTAACACCCACACGGCGAAAATGGTGGCCTTGGAAAGTGTTATGGTATCCCGCCTCCACCTCGTTGCGGCGTTACGATTTACAGCATCTGTCTCCTTTATAGCATGCAGGCGTTATCGCCTGCCTGATCGAACGCCTTCGCGGTCGCCTCCCTTCTGTCAGAATGTATCCACAGCGGGCAGCAAGCGACCAATAATACCAGAGATGTAACATCCAAGCAGCCCTCGTGTGAGTGACCACCGCAATACAGAGCCAGAGGCACCCCCGCAAAGCAGTAGTCGGTCCCTAGGTCCATGCTGCCCCAACGCTGCTACACTGGCGTTTTGTCGGTAGGTGCTGGTGTTCTGTTAGATCGGTAAAATTTTGCTCCGCAGATTGGTTTTCCTTTCTTTCTCGAGACCTTCGCCGAGATTGCTTGCTAATTTTTTTCGATGCCTTCCACGGATCAGAGCGATAGAGAACATAGCTACCCCCAATATAGTAGCGCCGAGCCCAGGGGCATGACCACTCGCATCACGGCAGGAGCTGGATCTTCCGAGGACGCGTCAAAGAGGTCGGTTTAGCCTCTCGTTGATGCCCATTGTAATTTGGCACGCTGTTTTTCACTACGTTTTAGTGTTGTGTTAATAGCAGCAAAAGGAGCCCATTTTCGATGACAGGTACTCCCACACGCTAATCCGCCCCACCCGCGGGCTCGTCCTCGCAGCTAGCTACGGGCTCGTCATTGCAGCTAGCTTCAAGCCCGAGCCCAGCGGCACGGCCGCTTGCCCCGTGATTGGAGCCATAGGTCTCCCACGGGCTCGACGAAGCGGTCGGTTTAGCCCCTCTTTGATACCCGTTGTAACGTGGCGCGATGTTTGTTTTCTTCTGTACGTTTTAGAGTAGTGGCATTTAAAAGCAGAACGAGAAGCCCACTCTAGACGACGATATCCAACATACTCAATCCCGATTAAATACACTGCTCTAGGCAGTAGACCCAGTGAGACCCCTCAATGGCCACACCGTTATAGGTCCTTAGGACACGCAGGCTAACCAACTCGCTCGCCCCCCCTCAGCGTCAGGTGCTGACGCCCAGCAAGTCTACCCCAGACAGAGGCAACCACGCTCAAGCGTCGCACTTGCTCGCTGATTATGCCAGCTGCTGTGATTTTTTTGTTGTTGCGATATTTGTTCGATCGTGTCGCGGCAACGTTGTCGTTCTCGATTCCGGCCCCTCGGCACACGTGGTGAGCATGAAGAAGCTCTTCCCGCGCTTTTAAAAACGCAACATCAAGCTCACAGGCTACCCTTAGCGCCACGGACACGGGTTCCCTCGGATACACTATCTTCCCCGCCAGCTCCAAGCGGCGCGTCGGCAAAGTAGAGGCCCTCACGAAATTGCCCATACCGGACGACACCAACCAGGTACGCTCATTGATGAGCGGTGTCGTCTGAGTTACAGAAAGTTTTTGCGCAATCTAGCGAGGAGGATGCGCTCGCTCACCTCCCTCCTTAAATTGAACGTCAAGTTCGTTTTTACCCCCGCCATGCCAGTCGTTGTGCGGGAGCTCCTCGAAGAGCTATCAAAGCCCTTTCCTCCTTTATTGCGATACCAGTTACGACGGTTTCGGAGCTACTCCTGAACAAGAGCAAGACGACCTATCCATTTTTCCCATCTTGTTTTTATCAGTCGCGCCACGCCGCAATCGTGTCTAAATGTGATCGGACTCCATTCGATTGGGAAGCTGCCAACATGCCTGGAGCATCATGCGCTTTCGCGGTTATTTATGAGGTGCCACGCCCCGTGTTTTTTTTCTCAGACCACAAAGCGCTGGCCACAACCCACGCGTGCAGCGGTGGTTGAAAGTTTCACACCGCGTACAGATACACGCTGGAATATCGCAAGGGCCATGCTAACGGAAAAGCCAATTTTCTGTCTCCCTTACTCCTGCCCGCCACCGAGAGCGACCGTACCAGACGAAGGACGTAATTTCCTCGTCCGTCCCCGAAGCCCTTTTCCCGGTAGGGTCCCCGTCATGCGTGTCGGCCTGGGTAGGCTGACGCCGCAAAAAACGAGTTCTGGCTCGGGTGGACTCCCGCTCTCCTCGCACGATTTTCGGTTTGTTCGCAAACAAGGGCCCCGTATGAGGTTTGACAACCTCGACACTCCTTGATACATGCCGCGGTAGAGGTGCGCCCAAATTTTCAGAGGTTATCTTGATCACTTGAGGAGCTCTGTAACACCTGATTAATTGAGCAAACCAAAAATGAGGCCCTCGACGGACAAACCTATGACCCCTACGATGAGGAGCTCAACACCATCACCATCACCCGAAACGTGACTTCGAAGGCGTTCGCTCACGCACATCGGACCAGCGCTTCTATGCGCTAGCCCCACTAACAGTCTATTAATAGTCCCAAAACAAGTATATACTCATAAAAGTGTCAGAACAACCGGTAGATCCTCGCCTGAGGACTTCAGCTGCGAAAAACTGCAACCCCTATCGCGGGATGACTCTCTACACTATTATACTATTACACTATTAGTACTATTATAATATTAGTCCTATAATACTATTAGTACTATTAGTACTATTAGTACTATTTGTACTATTAGTAAGTACTGATGAAGGTTACGGTATTGCAGTAAAATACCCTCAACTTTCACTGCCGGATTTCCATCACTCGCGCGAGTGAATCTGCACCTCCCTGACAAACACACGTTCGGCGTTTTTTTCTGGCGCAGCGTAGCTGACCACCCCTTTTCGTGTTGCTATCGAGAATTATGTTAAACAGCGCGAAAGCTTGTGACGACAAGGAACAGGAGGGTCACTTGCGCGAGCGACACCGAACCACTGAAAAAAAATGCCCAAAAGTGGTCAAAAGGGGGTAAGCAACACAACCCCCCTACCGTAGCATTGATGTACACTACTGTACTTGTACCGTCGTAGCAAAATGGCTGTCGAGTGCCTCTTCTCGCCATTGTTGTGTTATGTTTACCCTCCGACAGTATAGCGTAGACGCCGTTCCGATGTAAATCGAATATCCTCCCGTGAAGCAATAGTACCCCTTCTCATGGTTATTGCTCCGGAGGGCTTCCCATCACGAGGTCGTAGTTTTCAAACCCACATAGCCTCTTGCTGTGTTGCCCGGGCGACGTTCAGTATAGATTGACTCGCCGGTATGAGGCAGGTTATGGCAATAAGCAGTCTCAATGGCGTATGTGTGAGCTTTCTGTGCATTATGCATCAACTTTGTAGAACTACTTTTCACCTCCGACACCGGAAAGCGAGTAGTTCAGATGGCCGCAAGTCATAACGGTACTGTACCTGGTATAGTATCGGACATGCCATTATAGTACACGAAACGCGTTCGGGTGATTGTGTCAGTGCCGCTGCTTTGCTTATAATGTGAATTCGTTGTCAACAAGAGCCTTTGAAATTACATTTATTCTATAGAAACGGATGGTCACCTCCACCCCCCCTCCCTTCCCTCCCCCCCCAAAACCTGAGTTCATTGTCAAGAGGCTGAGGAATGACATCCTCCACACACGCATGAACGCCCCCCGCCCCCCTCCCCTCCCCTCCCCCCCGCCTCCCTCCTCAACAAAGATCCGATGCCCACGCGCACCTTCCTGGTTGACTCTTTGCATGCGTGGTTGGCGCAAGATGCGCAACGTGCTTGGGTCTCCGAAGAAGGAGGTGCCCAGCAATGTGTATTCCATAGAGGAAGTTTACGAGGGTCCTCACTTGCGGAGCTCTACGCCACACCCACAATCTGCCTGTTGGAAAAATATGGAAGTGCAGCGCTCGACGAGCAATCCCCACGGCCCAAATACAGAACGAGCAACGCTAATGGCATTCCCGTGATATATATGGGTGGTTCTTGAGTTGAAGAGCTTCCTAAGCCAGAAGATGATTTCGACCAAAAACGTGCTGCCTCTACCGCAGCACGCGCCCGATCTTCTTTTTTTGTACTCAATGAGGCGGCATTGAACCTGCCGGCTTCGTCTGCGTTGACGCCTTCGGCTTCGTCTCTAGCCTACGCACAGGACGAGGTGACGTGCCGTGTCCGCTAAAAAAATCTTGATAATCGCAACGGTCTCCCCTTGCTCTCTTCCTTGCGGGAATGTTTTCGTGGGTGATCCCCAAATGTTGAAACTCATGCTGCACGCTGTCGGATGGCAAAAGTTGAGTCGTTCTGCGGTGGCCCCGCCAACTTTTTCTTAGCGGAATCGCCGGTTTCGAAACCAACTCCCGGCCGTATCTCCTGAAACACGGTGCCCCTTGCCACCCCGACGTCATGGTTCGATAGTACTACTAGTAGTAGTACCAGTACTAGTCTTTTGCATACAAGAAAGGTGAAAAACATGTTTTCATACGGAGCATCCTTCCTCATATCGAGCAGCCATGAAACGTTCGTTAAAGAAAGTTGCTGGCTTAGGGGGGGGGGGGGGGCTATCGTAGAATCAGTCATTTGCGGAAGGCAAAAAAGGTAATGGTTTGGGGAATGTAGCCTGTCCTACCCACCGCCTTTTCCCGATACACTCCGGCTGGGTGGCTCGGATGGATGGGTTTTTTTACCTTCACGGCATCCGTTACACGGTGGGAAATAGATGTGCAACACTGTTCAATGTTAGCATTGGTGTTATGCTTGCCAACCAACAACATGCAGTCATTGGTGTCAATCGAAAAAGCGGCAAGCAACCAGAACTTGAATATAGACCGCCACCCCCCAAAAAAAACGTAGAAAACATTACAACAACTCAAGCCGAAAAAAAAAGGGACAGTGCCATCCAACAAACGTGCGGCACGGCGTGACTATTCCACGTTGATCACCCATGAACATCCCCAGAAAAAGGAAACCAGACGCGTGCTCCTAGGGAGGCGGCACTTTTAGGCTCTTTCCGTAGGTTTCCGAACAACGGGGCTCCTTCACCCAACATCGTCGTTTTTTCAAATGTCGTTTTTGTGGATACCAGTTCCTATTCCCTAGATTGTACCGCCTCCTTACCACTATAATCCTTCGAGATCGTCCTGGCTCCTCGAGGCAGACTCTGAGGTGTTTCCTCATCGTTGACCCTTGAGCGTGCGGTTGCGCACATAACCCACCTCGGTGTGTCTCCACACTAACACTAACACTAACACTAACACTAACACTAACACTAACACTAACACTAACACTAACACTAACACTAACACTAACACTAACACTAACACTAACACTAACACTAACACTAACACTAACACTAACACTAACACTAACACTAACACTAACACTAACACTAACACTAACACTAACACTAACACTAACACTAACACTAACACTAACACTAACACTAACACTAACACTAACACTAACACTAACACTGACACCTCCATCGGAGAAGGAGAAAACCTGCGAAGGGACTACAGTTCCACAATTTTTGTTTTTCCAGTTTTTTTTCGCTTCTTACACCTAGGCTATGAGTTTTTTTTCATCGGCGAGCACTTTAATGTTATCAAAGATCAGTTTTTGGGTGTATTGGTATAATATAGAGCGCCCCAAGCGAAGAGCCCCATAAAAAAAAAGAAGTTGCACCTGTACCGTACTAATAGTCGCATGTATCGGGCACCGGTTTTGTTCCCTGCGAGGGTCTTGGCTTGAGGAGACCTCTGAGCCTCACCCACAAACTGATTTGGAGAAAAATCGAAAGTCCACCCCGACAAAACGAAACAAAAGCATAGCCTGGGTATTAAAAAAATCAGATCGAAAAACTCGGCCATGACATGTATGTTTGGACGATTTTCGGTCGAGGAGGGGCTCGTCATTCAGAAAACCAAAAGTGCCAAAAACAAAAAGTGTTGTACACGTCTATCGTGTCAAGTGTCGTCAAGGGAAACCTGAGACGGAAACCTATGTATGCACGAAGCTCATCACTCGATTGGAATCATTATGCGCTTGAACAAACCTCTCACAGCTCCTTACCCCGTCGCGCGTTGTTGGCTGGGAGTACGAACGGGTAAATTTAGGTCTTCACCGCCACAGCGCCAGTTGATCAGACGGCCTGATCGATGTTCATCGGCCATCCACTACCCAAGTAGGACAGGATTTATTTGCACATGTATGCAGAATATGAAAACGTTGCACAGTGTGCCCGTACGAACGAGTATCGTTATTATATTAGCCATCTGACAAGGTGCGGCAAGAAGTTCGACACCAATCACTCATACTCATGTCCGCAAAAAGAGGAACGAAGAAGTACACCAAGGGAAACGAAAAGAAACAAGCCTGAGCACGAAACCTATGTCCCTTCTGCACCTACTGTCTTACACTACGCGATGCAAGCTAAACGTTATAGTGTCAAGTCCTACGTAGTTACCCCCCGAAGAGCTGTGGTCCATACAGTTACCCCCCCCCCGCCCCCCGGCTCGCCCCCTCACCCTCAAGCTCCTGCCGCGGGGGATTACTGTTTCGGGCACGATGTCGAGATATTGGCCCACGCAAAACAAGATTTTGGATTACCCATAGTGACGTTCAATAGTTCCCCCAGCAAGAAGCAGAGGTTAGCCTTCAAGTTCCTGCAAGTAACGTCTCCCCTCATATATCAATATGAAGATCGCCATCAAGCAGTGTGCAGCGCGGGTGTCAATCACAAACAATGACGGAGGAACATTTTTTTTTTTTTTTTTGCTATCCTTCGGCGGATGGGGCAAAATAAAGCTTAAGCTCACCACACTTACACGTATTTTCATACACATCGTGCGTCGATTTAACTCACTTGCATTCGCAATCCAGCGGTAGCTGGCGTGTCCTTCGGTTCCCGCTGTGGCGATAGCGTGAGCTGTCCCTATCGGCGGTCCCCGTAAAATGGGTTGTTTCCTAGATATAATGTATTGGGTACCCTCCGGAATGCTGAGACTCATGGTGCAGTGGTTCACCGTAGGGGCAGGGCAGCAATGCAAGTGAAAGCAGTGGACGAGCGATGTCGTTCGCCCAAAGCGGAATACGATACAAGCTGATCGAGCTGCATGCCTAAGCACTGTCATGGCGATGGCAAAAAACAGTCAGTCAGTGCCGTTCTCGTCAACTGGCGGTCCGATGCACACTACTCGTACCAGGTACTTATTTAGAAAAATGAAAAATACACTTAATTCAGCCGTGAGATCGACCAAAAATGACTTTTTGATCAAAACCCAGCTTTGCAAACTGCGTGTGATACTTCGATCGCGCGAGTTACGGGATGTGTATACCCTCGTGAAGGGTACAACAGGTCGGTGACTCCCCTGCTAATAATGCCAAGGTCAACAGGACTAAGACGCTCAGCCTTGTTCTGCGCACGGAAACTGTAATACCCGCATTATTAAGGGGGACAAAACCAGACATCTATCTGCGGAATTCAGTATGCACTAAACAATTCATAACTTTCTTAGTGTGAGTAACATTTGGAGTGGGCTACTTGGGTCTACACCGGGTTCGTACGCAGGTTCCTGTGTACTCCCTGTCTGTGTATGTGGCAGGCCAGCGGAGGTCCAGCCCAGGCCTGATGCTCGGGTTAGTGCTGTCGAGACATGATGGAACACACTTACTTACCATGTTGAATCATATCGAATACTTGATATTGGAAGCGCACAGAAGACCGGCCGCGGGTGAGAGGACGGCGTAATTTAAGTTGCTGCGAAATACATTCGACATTGGTGCATTATTTATGTAAATCGTCCTGGCCGTGGTCTTCCTTTCCGTATCTGTGTCGGGGGATATATCTTACCTGGTACATTTTTATCCCTGTCATATGTTTGCCCTCCGGCAATATGCAGCAGATCACCTTTGACATCTCGAAAAAAAATAGCAGCTCCATAAAGAACATTATGAGAAACCCCACGAGGAACAACCATGATGGCATGTAAGTCTATAGCCCTACAGTATTCGGTACCTGCACTTGCCCGGCTGAACTTTTACCACAACGTGCAAAGCTTACATCGCCCTAACTCTACGCAAAAATGTGTCTCCATAAGCTTGGATACGATTCTACATACTAATGAGGTCCTACAGTACAAAGGACGTACACCCACCCGCTTCACGTGTCGTCCTTTCTCCACCCTTCTGTATCACGTGATCGTATATTAATGCTAAAGAAACGTGTGGGTGTGTGGGTTTGCCCCTCCCCCCCGTCCGCGTTGGTGAACCCTTATTAGCTGGAGGGTGACGCAGGACACCACTTCGCAAGATGGTGAACCGGGTGTCAATGATGACCCGGGTGGCCACCGAGACGATCTATAATGCTAGAAATTGGTGTGAACAGGCGTTCCTTCGAAACGACAACTCATTTGCCTTCGCCATTTTGGGCCTCCACCTGCCGCCCCACACAACCATGAGGCCGGACGGATTTGTGCCGCTGGGATTTCTCTGCCGTAGTTGAAGGTATGCACAGCAGTGTCACAGAACGTGGTGCGTCTATACACCGCTCGGGAGGTAGAGTTATCACCTGGTAGTTGGTGCTACTGCTGTACAGTTTTAGTAGTCGTGCGTACGTAGTAATAATGTTCGATTAAATTTTGTGCCAGGTATTATCTCGTAGGCGGCCAGGAGCTCGCAGAAAAGGGCACGCCTTGACGCCACAGAGCGTAAACAAACCTCAATGCGGAGATCCGTTTTCGTTGTTTCAACTCAAGAGAGAGGAAAACACTATCGAACAAAATGACGGCTGCAGCAGCTGCTAGCAGCGTCGGCAACGACACACGAAAGGTCCCCGGCTGCTGGTAAAGGGGATCGCGTCTGGAGTGCAACGTAGCTACAGTTAGTAAATATTAATAGCGTCGGTCCTTGAGTTCGATTCCCACCGTGGTGACAATTTGACTTTTATTTATTTGCAAAAATGCAAAAAAAAAGGGTCAACTAAAACTGCTACTAATAATTACTAATACTACACTGCTGCTGAAAACGCCTAGCGGCGTGGGTAGGTACATTTCGACTCGAGTCGACGAGGGAATAAAATAAAAAATAATCATGCTGAATTCTTCTCGCGACAAAAGTGAAGGCACGTACCGTAGTGGGGAGGGGAGAGGAGGGCCCGCTATGTGACCCGGATCCGAGTTATTACTGGGAGGGAGGGCTGGAGTAGCTAAAGAAATAAACAAATAAACAACGCTTCCACTTCCGAGGCGCGCAAGCGCAACCACTATACGCTCGTCCGGGAGACAGGTGTCCTTCGACGAGCGCAGCTACAAACTCACTACCCTCGCGGTGGGAAGCGTTGGGCGCCTCGGTAAAGAAGGCAGCGACCTCCGATCGATCAGATCGATCAGGTAGCGGCGAGGCTCAGCATCGTTGGAGGGACGGACGCATCGTCCCGAGCGCGGAAAGGCGTCGGCAAGGAGCGCCAATAGATTACAAATAATTTCTGTGACCACTCAGGTCACGATGTCGCGCAGACTTCATCGATACAGACTAGCTCTGGGAGACCGCCAGGCCGGGAGGAGCCGGGAGGAAGAAGCGGGAGAGGACTACGGCCACTGGTGTGGGGTGGTAATGTTGATGGGGATTAAGGTAGGCTAATAACTGAAACATAGACTAAAGACTAGTCTATATGTAAGGAAAGGAAGCAGTAGATAGAAAGAGAACATGTGGGGATAGGAAATGCGGAAATAATGGTTGGCAGAAGTACCACTACTGCTTCATGGAGGGATTTTATTCGACTTCTCGTTGATACTTATAGCTACTGCTTTATGGAGAAGGATATTCGATTTACATCGGAACGGCATCTACGCTATATTGTCGGAGGGCAAACATAATGATGGCAATAAACTAACCCGGTACGCTACGTAGCACTTCACTTGCTTTACACCTCTTCTTCTTGATGAATTGCGACTGTACGGTTCACTCTGTTTCACAGCCGTCTGTGACTGTCACAGAATTTGTATCTCTATTAATAGGATGAATCAGCATGGACTCTGGGTGTACTGATGGTGATGATGTCGTTGGGTAGAAAGAAAACGGTTTAATGTGAAGACAACACACACAAGCTAAGATAAAAGGGCTTCGTGAGGAGAGATCTAAGCACGCCTTCGTGTCGGGGTGTCTTTGGTGTTCGTTGTGTGTGTGTGTGTGTGTTCTTCACATTAAACCTGTGTGCAGCACAACAACACGATAATAGGCTCGAATACAGCCCGACCGGCCGCGAGAAACTACTACTATTACTACTACAGTAGTAACTACTACCTGGTACTAATCGTCTTTTTCTGGGGTATTTTTTTCCCCTTTGTTCCCTCCTTGCGTGTCCAGGTTTTTGGCTCGTGCTCGGATTATCTTATTTTGGTTTTACTTTACTTTATTTTATTTCATTTTATTATGTTTCTTTTCCGAGCTTTGGCTCTCCTTTCCGGTTGGGTTGTTTCTTCGATTTCCCCTTCGTTTTGTTTGTTTCATTTTTTGTTTTATTTTTATCTTTGTTTTTATTTGTTTTCTTATTTTGTTTTTGTTTTTTGTTTTTGTTTTTGTTTTTGTTTATTTCGTATTTCTCTCTTCCAATGTATTTCTGTTGCTGACGTATGTATGTTGTGCCTGTCGTACCCAGTACTAGGGCATGACATTGCGTTGTCGAATGCATTACGATGCATTATCTCTGTGTCGTGGCTTGTGACCACAGAGCTGATCTTTCTAGGGTGAAGAATCAGTACGGACACTGGGTGTGCTGGATGTCGACGAGTAGAAGAACGGTTTAATGTGAAGAACACACACACACTAATAATACTGATGAATATCACACGTACGTACGTGTTGGTCGCCACCGCGCCTGCTACCTGGTGCCTGTGACAAGAAGCCAATGAAGTATGAATCGTTTGGTTCACAGCAGCTAGCTGTACTGCTGCTACATATTTTACAAATAAATATGATATTATGATATCATACATACGAGGAGCAGGGCGCTGTTGTACGCATGCATGGTGCTCAACGTGCGATGTGTGCGCAAACTTTCCATCATTATTATTGTTATTATTATTTTTGCCCTCCGACAATGTAGCGTAGATGCCTTTCCGATATCAATCGAATATCCTTCCCCATCCTTCCTCAAAGCACCAGTAGTAGCACCTAATATGAAGTCCAATGATCGCACCATAATGCAGTGGTATCTTCCGCCAACCTTATGCCCATTTTCCTTTCCCCACATCTTCTCCTTTTATCTACTATTTCCTTTCCCTATATTTGCTATGTATACCTGGTATGTTATAGCTGAGAGTCTACCTTAATCCTCATCAACATTGCCACCCCAGGCCAGTGGCCGTAGTCCTCCCGATTCTTCCTCCCTTCTCCTTGCGGCCTGACGATCCCTCAGAGATAGTCTATATCGATGAACTCTGCGCGAAATCGCGACCTGAGTGGTCACATAAATGATTTGGAATAGTCGCTCGTTGCACACGCCTTTCCGCGCTAGGGACGATGCGTCCGTCCCTCCAACGATGCTTGCCGCCACCTGATCTATCAGGTCGCTGCCTTCTTCACCCTTTCTATTGTTAATATCGACGACCCCGTCCTTGCTGGTGACCCATCGTTATGACTGGGATGCACTGGCCGGCAGGGCTGTGAACTTCTGGACACATTGGCGTACAGGGTTCCCACATTACCACCCTTCGGCATTTTGGGTCCTCTGCTTTACCGTCCGATGCACTCCTACACCCTGAACGGCCGTCATTCCATGGACATCTTTGGCGTGTGTGCGGTAGGCGGTAGGATGTAGGCGGCGGTTACGGTTGGCGGTTGGGGAATCTGGCGGTTTCATTATAGCGCGGCGAAATTAGTTGTGAAACGTATTTCGCCATTGGAAGCACACTGGAATCCGCTTCCAGCTGTACCCACCACCAACACGGGCCGCGATATGGCGCAACGCGTGCTACGACAGGGCCTACAGCAGCTCAGAGGGAGTCGTGGCCACAAATTAGCTTAGAGCAAGGGGGAATCGGCGGTTTTGAGCAGAAAAACAGCGAAAAACAAGGGGATAGGACGTGGTTCCATAAGTTGGACGGCTTGTTTTCTCTCCAACCACGCAAGCTCTCCTCTGTCTGAGTTATGCGGGGGATGCATCATTGACCAAAGAGATCGGATAAGCATCATCATCCAGCCTCCTCTCATCATTAGCTCGTAGCTTGCAACCGACTCCGAAACCACGATGGCCGCACGTGACTCGCGAGACAAGAAGGGGGTGGAGCGGTTCGTCCCACCCGAGGAGCAGCAGGAGAAGGGGAAGCACGCCGTCTTCGAGGTGAATCCTAATCCTAAAAAGTTTTTAAACGAAGAAAGCCTGTTTTTAGCGTGTGCTTGGGAGGTACTAGCTCTAATCCTGAAAAGCTCGTAGTTTGTTCGCCGTTGCGAGGCCACCATGAGGCTGGCAACATACCGACATGGGTTACCGTAAGGGAGGGAGGGATGCAGAGCTATGTCCCCGCAAAGGTTGCTCTGTCGGTGGTACAGCGTTGGCGGTACCCGGCAGGGCGCGAGAATTGTGGCAGCAAACGGCTTCTTTCTTCTGTTCTTAGGCTCTTTCTTGAGTTGAGAAAATCAGTTTGCTTCGACCATACCGTCACCACAAATGCCGCGCGCAAGCACGCCGACACCAGACCCAAGCTCCACCCCACCCCGAGCTCTCAGCTTGCCAACCTTGATCAGAGAGGTCACTTGTGAACACGTAGCAGCAATCAGCAATTTTGAAATCTATAGAATCTCGCATATTTTTATCTTCCACAGCGCACGTGCATGAACTACGAACGTACGTAAAAAAGTCACCTCGAGTTTGTACGTAAAAAAAAAAAGATACAAGGCTACAATACGTGGGGAGAAAAGCGTGCGTACAATTTTATTTCTTGTATAGTTTATCCAAGATGTTTTTTTGCTGCCTTGGCTAAAAAAATTGGCGCCCACAAATTCGGAGCCTCGTTTTGTACATGAGTTTAAAGACCGTTTGATCACCATAGTAATATGTAAACGTTCTCTATATTTCCGTCTACATTGTACCCAGCGGCAAAACATCTCGGATAAAGTATTGGAAATTCAAAAATATCGCCAAAATCGTGCTCTTTTTCCCTTGTCTTTTCCACTTGCCGCCAACAACGCTTGCTCTTCTTGCTCCCTCGTGTTGCACGTGCCGCCGGCAGGGCTCAGGGACGAAGCTCGGCGACATCCCCATCGGTGAGCTGGTTTGTCGCTTGTGAACCTCCCCCATCTTGTCTTTGATTGTGGGTTGTGTGTGCCTCAGCAGCCATGGATTGTTGTATTCACCGAGGGCAACCCCCCCCCCAAGGGCCCCAAGCCCCAAGGTCTACGTAGGTTTTCCTACGTAGGTTTTTTGGTTTCTATGAAGCAAACTGATCAGTGATCAAACTAACTGGCTAACAATGATACTTCTTTAACACCTGAACTGCTGTGAATGTGAATGTGAGGCTTTTTATACTGCTGTAGAGCTCTCAACTCTCAGCTCTAGAAGTATCATGATCCCGTGTCGGTTGGTGTGGTACCCTCTCTAGCAATGCGGGGCGCCAGTATAGTGCGGTGGTGCGAGTACCCTCTAGCAATGCGAGGCGCCAGTTTAGTGCGGTGAATCGCGTGTCAGGGCGTCAGGGCCTCGTCCTAGAGAACCAGGCATTACTCATTAATAACGAGATGCGATTGTTCGGGGTCCCGCTTTAGTGCGGGTGTTGTCGTTTGGCAAGGCGTCGCGCTACGTAATGAGATCACGACTAAAAATATCAGGTACCTGGTACACAGCAGTAGTACTCTTGAGTACAAGTATAGTGTTTTCGTATGATACTTTAGTCGTTGCTGTGTGCGTCGCATGAGGCTACTGCTTGCTGCTGCATGGTATGGATGAGCTGGTATCGTGAGGGTTCGAGTGCACAGCAGCAGTAGCAGTGCGTAGGCAGGGCTGGCTTGCTGGAAATGGGAAATGGGTCTGTCCGCCACAAGGACAGCAGCAGTAAACACCAGGATTGTCATATCCATGATAGCACACCCCGGGGATGACATTTTGACCTACCAGGTTTGAATTGTGTTACACACCTTCGGCAGATGACGATCTGTAGACACTACTGCAGAGTATCTAATAATACAACTGCAGCAGATGCGTCTGCCGTTTTGAGATGTTTCGCGGCTCTTTACATAAAGAGAACATTCCCAACCCTGGAAATGTTCGCTCGTAGGGTATAGATCATTCAAATCACACGGCTCCCACACGGTAGCAGGGTAGCATGAGCTATAACATGGTACAGATCTTCCCCGAAAGATCGTTTGACCATGTACTTGGTATATGAGCTGACGTGTGAATGTTGTCTCCGGGCGTGCTGTTTGGGGAGGGGTGTGCGTGAAACACACCGCTGCTGGTGCACAAGCCATCGTTTTTTTAGGACGTACGTATATAAGGTGTGATATTATACATACGTACCGCACACTTGCACGTATTGGTGGCCGTAGACTTTACTGTTATGATATTTAATAAAGAATATTCCAAGGGCGTCAGCCGTGAGTTCGACGAATTTCAGATATTATACGTACGCCACCAGCCGCTGGCGTCGACACGACGTGTGCGTGTATGATAAAAAATACTCTGGAGTAATATACAGCAGTACGACCTGGTATGGGTTTGTAGTGCATATGTTGGTTTTCAATATTTGGGCCAAATAAGTAAACAATGAAATGCGTTGGCTGCACTGCCGTACCGTACCGTACGAGCCTACCTTAACGCCTTTAGAGCCCCAAAATCCCTCCCTATACTATCTCGAAGCAAAATTTGTCCCCAGATAAGGATTTCCAGTTGTGAAGGCGTTGCCCCCTTTAGAGCCCCAAAATCCTTGCCTGTACTAACTTCAAGTAAATTTGTAAAAAAAAGGGTTTCCAGTTGTGAAGGTAGAGCCCCCAAATCCCCCCCTTTACTTGAAGTAAATTTGTCCCCAAAAAGGGTTTCCAGTAGTTGAGGTATTGACGTGGAGTACGCTGTGAATATACTAGAATACAAGGTTCCCCTCCGGGAAGTGCCCAAGGGAGTGGCGCAAGAACGAAACCCAAGCATCCAACATCTGACCGTCTGTGGGCAAATAAGATGGGTGGTGGTGAAAACTATGTTCTTGTCCGCAGCTCGAGAAGCGGGGTGTAGGGAGGCGCTCTCCCGGGTACGGTTCGCTCTCTCCCCGTCGTGGCGGAGAACCGTAAATAAGTGGTAATCCCATGAGTACGTGTCCAGCGCCAGTACTCGTACGATGCGGACTTTTTATACGGGCGACTCTTATGCAGTAAATATTGCGTGGTAAAAAATGAAAGGTCGAAAGGTGGATGTTCAACCGGCAAAAAAAAACAAAATCAACAGTTGTTCCTTGCGCCGTCTTTCTATCGTGGTTTCCTGTTTCGTATGGAAATCAGCAATTTCAGAATAAGTACTCTTCGTGTCTTGTTGAGAGAGATATTGAACTTCACGACGAGTGATACACGCGAGGATGGGCAATCATCCCCCTTCACCACCAGTTCGTCGCAGAGAGTGCGCGGAATGAGGAACTGCTGTAGGGCTTCTATTGTCGCTGAGACAGAAAAGCCCTTTATCATCGAGCATCAGCGCCTATATCCACTGCTGTTTGCTTTTTAGATTGCAGAAAAATTACGCTGGATTGTTTTGATCGTCGTCCGATCAAAAATCGTCCCCTCGTGGAGACGAAAGCAACTCGCCTCAGCATAGCGAGGACTCGCCACGCGCACGTACATGATGTATCCTACTGCTGCTGCTGTGCGGCAAGGTTGTACACGTAGCGTCGTGCTGCCCTCATGTTATCTGGTCCCTGTCATTTGTGGTGTGAGCAAAATCTCCGACCCATAACATTACCTCTCTGTTATGTACGTAAAAATACAGTCTATTTGGACGTCAATGTAAAGGTGGGGTGGTATATAAATTGGTATTTAAAAGGTTCCTATACTACCGCCAAAATTGACGCGATCTATGGACATGCAATGGAGATGCGCACAAAGCGACAGCACAGCGGACACATGGGGTATGGTGGGGTGACAAATGGCACGCTCCGATCAAACAATCAGCTTCTACAACATCAGCCACACGCGCATAGGGTTGCAGGCTGCTGATGCTAGGGGGCTGGACCGCTGCTGGGCGGCAGGATCGTAGCGTGGTGCCATTAGCGCTTATATCCACTGCTGTTTGCTTTTTAGAGTCAAGAAAAATTACGCTGGATTGTTTTGATGTCGTCCGATTTCCAATCGTCCCCACGTGGAGACGAAAGCATCTCGCCTCAGCATAGAGAGGACTCGCCACGCGCATGCGCATGATGCGTCCCACTACTGCTGCTGTGCGGCAGGGTTGTACACGTAGCGTTGTGCCGTCCTCACGTTTGGTACCTGTCATCTGTGGCGTGAGAAAATCTCCGACACAAACAATACCCCTCTGGTACGTATGTAGTACGGAAAAATATTGCCCCTTTGGACGTAAATGTAAGGATGGATTTGTATATTAATAACAATAAAAACGTATCTTATATTACCGATAAAATTGACGCGATCTATGGACATGCAATGGAGATGCGCCCGAAGCGGCAGCACACCAGAAATATGGGGTATGGTGGGGTGACAAACGCCACGCTCCGATCAAAGAATCAGCTACTACAACAGCAGCAGCACGCGCATAGAGTTGCAGGCTGCTGCTGCTAGGGGGCTGGACTGCTGCTGGGCGGCAGGATCGTAGCGTGGTGCTCTGTGCAAAAAGAGGGAATGAAACGTGTACCCTCTACGAGAACAAAAGCCCGGTTTGCATCCAAACCTTACGTACGTACGCGGGGATAGGGGATGCAGAAACCCAATCCCCGCGGGGATGTAGCGGAAACCCGGGGATTTGCCTTATATGTGCCCAAGGCCAAGAAACTTTAAAAGGCTTGCCACGCGCGACACACCGCACGGATCGCGCCCAAACCTCCGGCAACGTAAGCCCGACAGTCGAATTGTGCCCACCCCACCCGACGTTTCGGACAAAGGTGCGAGCACAAAGAGATGTGCCCAAAGGAAAAAAAAAATCACAATTATACATATACATATACCCATGATACATACGCAAAAGATGTAAAAAATATAAATAAAAACTGCTGTTCCAAACCTGCACGTGCAAACCTGTAAACCCTTTGGGCTTGACCGTCGGGTAAACATTAGACATTAGTACGACATTAGTACGACATTAGTACGACAGTAGTACGACATTAGACAGACGTGACACTGCTGCACCCGTCTCTGGGGACAAAACTGCTGTATCACGCTAGAGGGTCGTTTTTGCAGTGGTACGATACAACCGCAAGTATTGGAACAAACTATTAATTGTTCCCACGAAGGATATATCAGATCACAGATCACCGATCCCCACCTGATTATCTAGATATTTCAGGGAAGATCTGTATGATCTGTATGGTCTAGGTCATGTTATCGGGTGGGAGCCATGCGATCTGCACGATCTAACACATGTGTCATAGGTTGGAGTTGTACGCTATAGATCCATATCTAGCGAAACGTCTCGTAACGGCAGATAGGAGACATACTGTAGATGATCTAGATCGTCACCTGTGCAACCTGTGAGCTGTCAATGGTTTCCAGGTACAGTTGGAATTGGACTTGGATAATTTTTGCAGGAAAACCGGTTAGTTTAATAAGTGCCCTAAAGCCATCTCTGACAATGGCGTATCCGAATCCGAAAATGAGAAGGATTTTCGGGTCGCAGAATCAGACGGGCAGAATCGTATCGACGACCCTTACAATGAAACCCGAATTTACTATTTACAGATTGTTTTTTAATCAAGTTCTCGCGAAATATATTCAACGACGGCGATCGCTCGACGACGTACATACTCGCCACGAGTTTGGTGCACCAGAGCATCTCACCGCACACGCAGATGGAGGTTTGTAGGTGGGGCGAGAGAAAATACGCCGTGTGCGCTTCGCCCGAGGAGGGTTGTCTTCCCCCTCGTTTCCGTCGATTTCTCTCGTGCATCAACAACGACGTGTCGCTGACGGCGGCGGTTGTCCTCGTCCTTGACAAGTACGGCTAGTAGTGTGATGGTAGTGTGTCATGTGTTTGTCGAATGGTGCAATCACTACTGCGAGGAGAGTGGCAAGACTTTCGTTGTCGTCACCATCACTATTCGATCCCATCGGCTCGTGGCGAGGCCGGAGGTGTGTGCCGGCGGATAGCCGGACACAGCAGCTGCAGCAGCAGCAGCACGAGTACGCCTATTAGACTAAACGTGTTGCTTGATCAGCAGACAGAATATGTATTTGATGCGTGTGTCGTGTGTCTTGTACTGGTACTACAGTACTACTGTTTTCGACTTGCTACCAAGCTTGTTGCCTGCCATGATATGTGTAAAACAAATCCGGATGCCATTTTCGGGTAGGGATTTCATCCGAAAATGGAGCCCCTTTTTTCAGGTGGAGGCCGACCTGAAAACGATATCCAAAAATGGAAGCCTGGAAAATCGTCAGTCACGGGTCTATAAGAAAGGCGAACCGGTTTGGCGACCCGAAAACGTTCATTTTCGGACCCAGAAACGGTGTTTCAAGGGATGGCCTAAACATAAGAATAAGCTGCTGCTGCTGTCTGCCAAACACGTCAGGAGACAGCTTTTTCGCCGCTTGACGGCAGTTGACAGACCGCCCCAACCCTGTCGGGAACCATGTACAGCACAAAAAGCCACAAAAAAAAGATGATCGCCACCAGATCACGCGTCTAGGAGGAGCGTGCAGCAGAATGAGTGTAACCATGCCATGATACACCCGTGTCACACAGCTCCTTGCACTGCTGTTATCAATAGGACACCTCCGCTACGACCTTCCCAAGGTGCTCGGGCTGCTTCGTATAGTCCATGCTGAGATCGTCTGTTTTCCCAAACGTTTTTTCCCTCGACTGACGCCAAAATATCGTATTAATGGTAGATTTTAGTGTTGAACATTCGGCTTTACTCCCTCAGCGCACGGTTTGCCGTGCCTCCTGACACCTTCACGCGTGCACCTTTCTTTGCTGTCTGCAGGTTTGTCTCCCTGTTGTACCTCTTCTGTTGTCTGCACATCTGTCCCCCTGCTGTACATTTTCAGTCCCGATCAACCTGAACCAAAGGACGTCGTTTTACGGTCTAGTTTTGACCCGTGAAGGCGTCTTTGGACTTATCATATTAGTTTCAGTGTGTGGAGTTCCTTCCTTGACGGCTGTCCGTCAAGGGGGTCTAGTTTCGACCCGTCAAGACGTCTTTGACTTGAACGCGCTTGACGTGTCGCTTGCTGTCCCCGCGTCTGTTTCCCTGCTGTACCGTTTCTGCTATCTGCGTGTCCGTCCCCCTGCTGTGCCTTTTCCGTTGTCTACCCGTCTGTCTTGCTGCTGTACCTTACTTTTTTTAGTCCCAATCAACCTGAACAAGATCGATGCCGACCACGACCTCTTGAAGGCCTTCCACAGCATCCTGTACGGCGCGGTCGGCAAGAAGACGGTCAGGAAGAAAAACATCCGCAGGTGCGCCCTCCCCCCCATCCATCCCCTTAGCCCCATGCACGCCCTGCACACATACATCACGACTCTGTCCGGAGGAAATAGAAGAACCAACTAACATTTGCCCAATGGTCTTAGACGAAAATCCGCAGGTGCCCCCCCCCCCCCCCCCCATTCACGCCCTCCGCCCCACACCCCTCCTCCATTCATGCCCTCAGCCTCCCGCCTCCCCGCCATCCACGATCTTCGCCCCCCATTTCGCGCCCATCTACCCCTTCTGCCTTCCACCCCCTCTCCCCACCGCACCCCACCCCATTTCCGAGCCTGCCACTCCCCCGTGTTAAGCCCTGAGACTTTCCCCCAAATGTCGGAGGTGTCTCTATATCAGTATTAGGATTAGCAATGGTAGTGCTCCGTCTCGAAAGGAGTGCGTGGGCACTCACTGCTCAACTAAGGTCTCAAGGTGAGCAACAAATTGGCACGCGCCCTTCCCCCCGATACACTCTCCAAACCCCCTGTACACCCATAAGCCCCCCGCCCCCCATACACGCTGTTCCGTCTCGAAAGGGATGCGTGGCCGATGGTCAAATGACCAAGACAATCAGCAAAAGGGTGCCTCCCTCCCCCCCATTCACTCCCTGGGGACACACCCTGGTATTTTTCCACGCTTGTCTGAATATGTAAGGACCGGTTGTGTAGTACAATACTGCAGTAAAGTGTCACACGAGCCAGCGGTCAAGAGAAAAACAGCCGCAAGCAGGTGCCCACCCCCCGTACCCCCGTCCCCATACACGCCCTTCGGGCATACCAGAATAATTTTGTCCGGAAACGTAAGAGTCGTTTTGTTTACTAATGTTCTGATGCTAGCAGCCAAGCGGTCCTTTTGAATACGTCCGCATGTGTCCGCACCCCATCCCGTTATCCATCGCTAACCGTAACACAAGTGTTCTATTTTTCCCTTTGAGCATTACCGCGGGTATTGTTATTTATTTAATGCACTATACCAGGTACACCTGGTAATAATATGAGACGTCGTTTAATATCTTCGTGCGAAGGAGGCGGTGCCTTTCGTTTTTCGTGGGCAGCTTTCCGGTTTCGATGACAACGTGGACGCGGCAGTCCAACATCCAACTATATATATTAATCGTACGTGTATCGTTTTGAGTGTTCGGTTATCGGCGTCTTATTGATATAATATCGCATGGTATGATATCGAAATCAACTATGGTATCGCATAGTATCGAATTCAAACGTGGTTCGACATCCATCCCGCACCTTAGTTTCAACCTAAACACACGGTGGTTTCGGCATTTACACTACTGGTGTATTTATGGTACCTGGCACGGTTTTTCCGTTCGGGCGTTGGCTGAGAGGAAATAATATCCGTCCGCAATGTATTCATTCTGCCGTGCTGCCGCTCTCCCGGCAACAGCTTTCTCCGGTTTCGATGACAACGAGGACGCGGCAGTGCGCTACTTAAATATCGATATCGTATAGCTCTATTTGATTAGTCGTTTGTCGGTATGGTACATGTTATGTAATATCGTATCGTATAAACACAAGTGCAAAATTGCAGCTGCTGCTCGGAGAAGGCTCCTCAGCTTTTCTTGGACGTTTTTTTTAGCTTTTGCCGTGCTAGCTTGCGATGAGGATCACTTCTCGGCCCGAAACTCCCTCATCTTGCTCCCCGACCCCGACTGTGTCGGAGGAGGCCTCGGCCGTGCTTGCACCGTGCCCGGCCTGCCTCTCTGCTGTACTCTTTTCTCGCAAAATCATTTCAAACGTGTCATCTGTGAGCTCGACCAGTTGAGCGGTCGATACGGTTGGGTGGCCTGGATTCAACGTTTCAACGTTGCAAGCTGCGTGGTTCATGACAGTCTCGTGGCTAATACACGCATAGGAGTACTCGCATACAGGGGAGAAGAGAGGAGATAGGTCCGGGTACATGGTTGGACTCCTAAAAATGATTTTTCAGCAGCAGTACATTCGAGGTTTACGAGGTAGTTTGGCGATTATACTGCTGATGATGTATTAACCCCGCCATACTACCCGCCGGTACTCGTGTGTACCTGGCATATGATACGATGATTGTCATCATGGGTGTCTCCTCCTCCCGACTGTTCCATTGCTTTCTCCCTTCAATATAATATAAGCCCCCTCCACACTCGCTCCACCTCATACTTGCAACCCTATGAAGTGATTTAATACCACACCGTACCCCTTGGCAGTAATTTGTTGCTTCTTCGGTCCCTCTCCGCTTCGTTTGCTACCTGTCTTACGGGCATGCGCTGAGCCGCAGGCGGGCGTCAGCCCGCCGCGGCGAAGCCCCCCTGGTTTACAATAAGTAATGTCGAACTCGATCATGTTTCGATATCCGTTTCTTCCGTTTGAATACATTGCAACAGTGTGCCCATCGGGTTGTTGTCCGAGAGAAGCAACATACAATATACAAGAAATGCTCTTGTCCGTCATTCCTCACTACTTAAAGTCGGGCTGCTGTACGCTACCGTCCCTCTCTCGGTGGCGCCGCAGCTTTTCCGGGTTCGATGACAACGAGGACCCGGCAGTGCGCGCGGCTCGGGTGAAAAAGCTCGGCGTGTCGAAGAAGTGGACCGTCGCGGCTCTCAGGGACCTGTGCACCCTGCTCGGCCTTGAGAAGGGAGGAGACAAGGTGATTGGACGGAACGAAACATTAACGGTTTTCAGCGATATAGCGATTGTAACATTTCAACATGTATTGGCGTTTCATGTGTACCGGTTTTCAACGGTGTAACAGCAGTGTTGTAATGAGCCGGGCGTGTCCAAAAAAAAGGGCCGTCGCGGCTCTCAGGGAACCTCTCACTGTGCACCCTGCCCGGCCTGGAGAAGGGAGAGACATAGTGATTCGGCGATTTCATTGGTGTGAGCTTATCATGTGAGTGGATATGTAAAGGTTTTTTCTTTAACGGTGTAACGGGTTTAACGGTGTAACCGTTCGAGCGGTTTACCGTGTTGAGCGGTGTAACGGTTTAAGGGTGTGCAGTTTTTAACGGTGTAACGGTTTCCACGATGTAACGGTTTTAACGGTGTAACGGTTTTAGCGGTAAAACGGTGTCAACGGTGTAACGGTTTTTTCTTCAACGGTGTAACGGGTTTAACGGTGTAATCGTTTCATCGGTCTACCGATTTAAACGGTGTAACGGTTTTAAGGGTGTACCGTTTTTAACCGTGTAACGGGTTTAGCGGTGCAATGGTTCCAATGGTGTAATGGTTTTAAGGATGTACCTGGCAACGTTTTTGACAGTGTAACGTGTACGGCTTTAGCGGTGTACCGATTTTGACGGTAACACGGTTTTGGTGGTGTAACGGTTTATACGGTGTAACGCATGTAAGGGTGTTACGTTTTTAGTGTAAGGGTTTTCACAGTGTAAAAGTGTTAACGAAGTAAGGGTTTTAACGGCTAAACGGTGTTGACCTCTGCACCTACTCGGCCTCGAGAAGGGGGAAATGACGCGATGGGACGGAACGGAACGGTTGCCTTTATGTATGAGTTGAACGGTTGCCTTTTATGTATGAGTGCATGGGTGTGCTTGACAGTTTTGACGTTGTAAAGTGCATTAATGTAGTCAGCGTTTGGAGCTTGAGACCCAGCTCTCAAGCTAGCTACATCCTCCCTCTTCTTTTTCATAACGCCCCCCCCCCCCACGACCCCCCCCTTCTCCCCTTCCCTCTTCGTCTCCCTCTCCCTCTCGCTCTTCCCCCCTCGCCCCTCCCCCCCCTCTCCCTCTCCCTCCACCCCCCCCATCTCTCCCTCTCTTTCCCCCTCGTCCATCTTTCTCGTTCTCTGTCTCTCACATACTTTCTTGCTCCTTATTGCTCATTGACTTAGAGCGACGTGGTGGACCGAATCGTCAGTTTCCTGGCCAGCCCGGACCCGTCTGCCTCCAAGGGGCCGGTCGTCAAGAAGCCCAAGGCTGTCAAGAAGGTGGAAAACTTGTGTATTCTGTGCATTGGGCTGGCTTGTGCTTACGATTCGTTTTACATTTGGCCTTAAACGCTTTGGTTTGGTTTGTTATTGTGCTTCGATTTGGTATTTGCTTATGCTTCCATTTGGTTTGTGTTTATCATTGGCCTCCAAGGGGTCGCTCGTCAAGAAGCCCAAGGCCGTCAAGATGGTGCTGCACTCTTGTTGTCTTTTTTGCTTAGACTTGGATTTGGTTTGTGCTCATGCATGTACTTGGGCTTGAGTTGGGGTAGGTGCTAATAGGTACCTGGTATTTATTTTAGTGATCATATTTTATTAATTGGCTGATAGGTACCAGTATTATCTTATCGTATCTTATAAATTTGTATGTGTGTGTTTTTTTTTGTCCTTTTGGGGCCAAGAAAACGCAATCGAGACAATCGGGACGAGTTGTGGCCTTATCAACCTTTCTTGGTGTGAGCTCGCGGCTAGATGAGTAGTAATCATGCCGAATGCCGCGCGCGCATCATACAACTCCTTGGCTTGGTTGTGTCGTACAACCCCTTGGGTTGATTGTGTTGTACAACTCCTTGGATTATGTCGTATCACAACGCCTTGGATTGCGTGGAACCACAACTCCTTGGATTGTGTCGTACCGCAACTCCTTGGATTGTGCCTTACAACTCCTTGGATTGATTGTGTCTTACAACTCCTTGGATTGATTGTGTCTTACAACTCCTTGGATTGATTGTGTCTTACAACTCCTTGGATTGATTGTGTCGTTGATTGTGTCGTACAACTCCGTGGATTAATTGTGTTGGACAACTCTTTGGATTGTGTCGTACAACTGCTTGGGTTGTGTCGTACAACTCCTTGGAGTGTGCCATGCGACCCCTTGGGTTGATTGCATCGTACCACAACTCCTTGGATTGTGTCGTAGATCGGAACGTCAATTAGCCTCCTCCTAAGGTGGCAGCCCGCTTTGCTTAGTGTGGAAACTCCTGTCATCGTCAACAATGTTGGTCGGTTTTCTCCTCTCAAGCCCTAAAGGGGTCATAAACTGCTCTGGGTCATGCCGATGCGCTGCGCTGTGGGTTCGACAACTTTCATTGTGTGTATTAATATGATACCTGGTATGTTTATTATTGAACTTTTTCAAATACGTCAGCTGTGAGTTCGACCAGTTTGATTGGCCGATTCTCGTATTCGGTGCCAGGTGCGTGATACGTCGGCCTATTTATACCCGCTTCATTTTTGCTCGCCGTGCTGACACATTGTTATTTTCTTGTCTTTTTTTGTGTTCGTAAGTATAATATGTATCGCTTCGTTCTTCCAACCGTTTCATGTTTTTGTATCGCTTCGTTGTTCCGTTTCTCGTCGTTTTGCAGCGAAAGTCCGCCGGCGGCAAGGAGAAGAAGGCCAAGAAGGTCAAGCGAGAGGTTAAGCCGAGGCCCGTGTCGGGGTACATCATGTTCTGCAAGGGGGCTCGCCCCAAGCTTTCCAAGGAGGAGGGACGTGAGTGCTAAAAGTTCGGTTTCGATGTTTTTTCGTTTTTTTAGACTGTAGTGGCTGCTATTGTATTTTTTTCTAACCACCAGTCCTTATCCCAGTTTTCGGCACGGTGTAATAACAAAACTCGTACAGTGGTATTCGCTTGCAATAAAAATCGCATGGCTCTCGCCAGGAACTCGCGCTGCAGGTGATTTGTAGCTATCGTGCGAACTTGTGTGCGCTGGGGGTCGCCGCGGTCGTAGCCCAATTACTGCTTAAGCCCTTCTAAGCTATGACCCTTCTCCCTTTTTCTCTCGCTTCTTTCTGGTCGCCGACTGTGACTGTGATGTGCTGGGGTTTTGTGTTGGGTTTTTTCAGCGATGAAGCCCCAGGAAGTCATGGCGAAGATGGCCAAGCTGTGGAGCGAGTGCTCCGCCGCCCAAAAGGAGGTACGATGAACCGGCCGTCAGTATTATCATTGCCGTCGGTATTTTGGGTATAGCTGTCGGTTTGAGGAGTAGTACTTTCGGTATGGTAGCATTGCCGTCAGTACGATAAAACGCCGTCGGTACACGGTGTCATCATTGGGCCGTCGGGGTCATCGCAGTTGCTATCGTCCGATGTCATCGTTATCGTCGTCACCAATCACGCTGTATGATCATCTTCATTATCGTCGTCATGGACCTCATTTTGTTTTTTCCTTCGCTCTATCTATCACAGAAATACAAGCAGGCGGGGGTGAAGGAGTTTGAGAAGAAGCAGGCAGGCTTGGCCGCCGCTTCCGGGGAGGCGGATGCCGGTGGAGACGCCGAGGTACGTCACAAATACATGTGTACCTGGTATGAAGCCTCATGGGGCCCAGGTACAGTAATGGTCCCTCTATAGTGCCGGTATGTGCCGGTCGAAAATACCACCAGCACTATATCGGCAAGCGGCTACTACTTATACTGCCACTACTGCTTGTTCCCATCTGTGCCAAGCGATTTCACAGGCACTATAGCGAGTAGCCGGCACTACTCAACCGGCGCTATAGAGGGACCTCTACTGTATAAGCGATATATTCAAAGCGACGAGGGCGATTTTGTGAAACATCCAAGGGCCGTTCCTACCGAGCAAACAAAAATGTCAGGAATTGTGACGAGAAAACGTGACATTTTCGCGGATCTTATTTTTGTTGTCAGGAATCCTGCCCGACCTAGAATATTTCCGTAGTAATCGATCGTCAAGATCTCTAAAAAAGAAAAACGTGATCTGTGTTCTGATAACGAAACGAATTTTCTGAATTTCGAAATGTCAGAAATTGTGTTTTTTTTTGTGTGTGGAATCGTGCGAGTGTTTTTTTGCATTCGTTAGAAACGACCCTAAGGAGAGCGACCAGCAGAGCGAACACGACGATGTTGCGCGCTTGTCTTGCAGGTCCTTATCATTCGCCTCGGACGCATCCTGTAGCCCCTTTGAGACTTGAGAGGGAAACGTTTGACGAAAATTGACGAATGCAGAATCGGCCACTGCCCATTGGCGATGATAAAAGTATTGTCCGAACGACAAAAATGAAAAGACTCGAGTGCGGGACCGGTCAAACACGATGCTGGTCGTACTGGTGCGCGCTCACGCTAGTGATTAGACGCTTGAAAGAATCGCCATCGTCGGGTTTTTTTGTCACCATGCACGGGTTACAAAAGAGTCAGCTCGGGGAACCCGGACTGCTTTTGTTGTGGCCGTTGATGCTATTTATCGTTTTGGTTTGGCCACTCTTTCTCTCTATGCCGTGTACTCATCTTTGTCGTGTAATGGTACTATAGCAATCAGAGCCCGTAGCAAACGCAAAAACTTGAATATTCCCCAAATGTTACTAAATGGTACTAGTCGTTTTTGGTTTTGGTTGCTATGTTGCGCCCGTGATAAGTACCTGGCAAATGTCCTGGTTATGGAAATCAAGTGTAATAAAGTCCCTATGATAAACGGTTAACAAGCGCCTGCCTTTCCGATTTTTTTTCAGGCATGACGACGGTGACGAAGCGTAGACGTCCGACATCTGCTTAGGCTTCCTCGGATCGTTTAACTTCGTCGCTGTTTCCCTCTGTACTAGATGCAAGCCGTTTAGTTTCGTCGCTGCTTCCCCCTGAGCTACTCTCCAGTCTCTCGCTCTATATCGTTTCGTCATTTTTTCCCCTCTGTACTGTAATCAAGTCCTCGAAGAGTTGACAAACACGTTTCTTTCCGAATTTGCAGGATGACGAAGAGTAGACGCCCTGCATCTTCTGAGGCTTCCTCGGGTGGACGAACGAGACGAGAGAGGAAGGGCGTTTCCAACACGCGCACTACATGCTCGCACACCCCCGACACACATGACCTGTTTGGGGAGAAGCAGTGGTCGCCAGGGGACGTCCTCCTTTCTTGCCACAGGGGATGTTTTGGTTCCATCCCCGGGTTTTATGGTGGATGTGGATTATTCTAGACCGTTCTAGACCGTAAATCACATCACCGACATTACCTGTCTATGGGAAGCATGATATTTTTTTCGTTTAGCAAAAGCAGGCCGACGCCCCTGGTACTTTACTTGCCCGCATTGTACAGGATAACCGCAGAAGTTTGTCGGCTGCACCTTAAGAAGGTTGACCGAACCTAGAGAGAAGGGTGGGAATAGTAGAGCAATCGTGACATACTGGGGTTTCCATTTTTTTCGCAAGCGTTTTTGGTTGACCGAACCTAGAGGGGTGAGGTGGAAACAGAGCAGTCGTGATGTTTTGGTTTTCCATTATTTTCACAGGCGTTATTGCTGTACCGTGCAAGGGTGGCCGAATGAGGAGAGGAAGGATGTAAGCAGAGCAATCGTGACATATTTGGTTTCCATCTTTTTACGCAGGCGGCTTTGATTGACCGAACCAAGAGGGATGGGAACAGAGCTAACTCGACATACCAGTACTGGGGTTTCTATGTTATTCGGAGGTGTTTTGGTTGACCGAACCAAGAAGAGTGAAAACAGAGAAACCGTGACACACTGGGGTTTTCCATTTTTTTCGCAGGCATTTTACTTTACCTTGCAAGGTTGACCGAACCAGGAGAGGAGGGATGGAAACCATTCAAGATACAGTACACTGGGGTTTCCATATTTCGTTTCAAGGGTGTTTTTGCTGTCTGTACCTTGGAAGGTTGACCGAACCAGAAGAAACATGAAAACCGAAACGATGGTGACATACTGGGGTTTCCTTTTCTTTCGCACGGGTCTACTGCATCTGGGAAGGTTGACCGAACAGGAGGGGTGGCAACAAAACAACCATGACACGCTGGGGGGGTTCTTTTTTTTTTCGCGCTAGTGGAGTAGGGGGCGAGATGAGGGTTTATGCCCACGTGTAGCCCCGTCGACGCTAGGAGATTTTAGCTTTCTAGGAATATTCTCCTTTTTTGTTGCTGTGATGTGTGTGACGTGATAATACACAACAACGGCTGTTTACTGTTTTACGCCTTCTGTTGTTCTAGCATGGGAGTTGACGGCGGTGGGACATGTTTTTTTAGTCAGAGGAGGGGCGTTTTTTTCTGGTTGGAGGAGGAGACAGGGGACACGTACTTGGCTGCGCCGGGAGTGGGCTTGGAGTTTTTGTGGGCTGGCCGGGTTTACTCCTCTTAGCTTTCCTGTCCCCGTTTTTACGCCGTCGCTGCTGCTTGCTGATGGGGTCGCTCCGCCGGTAAGCTCGGGGTATGTGTAAACTGTTTTTTCTCTTCTTGTCCTTTCTGATTTTTTACGCTGTCGCTGCTGGTTCTTTTTTTTACTGCGTCGAAGATTGGACTAGGGGAGGATGGGGTGATGATTAACTTGTCGCGTGGCACCCGGTTCGTGGTGTGGTTGGGTGATGATGACTTTTTCATGTGGCACACGGTTTGTTGTGTGATGATGATGTTGTCATGTGACCGGCAGACACGTCTCATGGTGTGGCTGACGCATCAAAGGGCGTCCGTCTTCGTTCTTGTTTGATACCTTTGACGGAATGATTCTGACGAGGCGTGACATACGTACCGTAAAATGTGGTTGACTTACGAGTACGGACCCTCTTTTTGCAAGGATTTGTTGTCACCGCTGCTTGCTGTGGCACAGTGGTAGTATAGTAGTAGCGAGTCTGCCTCTCAACAAGGGCGCGATACCCCTCCAATACAGTTGCTTGTGACAACGATGTAGTAAAATAGGTTTTAGGGGGCGTATCAGCAGCCGAAACACCTTTTGCCTGTTGTCGTGGGTGTTAAATTCTCTGGGCGTTTCGCCCCCCGTTGCCGAGGTCGCTTCTCGCTGTTGTGTAGATCTTATTTTGCTTGCTCTGTTGTCCAAACAGGCCTTTTCGTACGTGCGCGTATTCTAAAAAAAAATGGCGGATGGATGATTGCACATAGTTTTCGAGGTACCCACGATACATGTTACATACAGCTGTTGTTGTTAGTATGATATACGTAGAGAAAGAAGGTTGGCATTGAAGACATGCAGGGTATAGGCACCGTTACGGGTTGACGGAAATTTTATGGCGGGAGCAGGTTAGTTTTGAGCGAGAAAGGAGACGTCGGGCTGGCGGCAAAGTCGAGAGCGAGGTGGTTGAGCAGAAATAAATAAGCCGATGGAGATGTCGAAAGCGAGTTAGGTGAGAGAAAAAAGAAAAGTTTGACATTTTTACGAGTACCACCAGGTCGGCTGGTAGGCAATGATGCTACAAGGAGACCGCGGTTTGACTTCTTGTTGACTGACCACCTACATTAAAACCAGTGCATGGTCCAAAGAGGCATTGACGCACTCCACAAGACCGGGCCTCTTTGAGTCGCGTGTTGCGTCGACAGCTGATCTGAGGTTACATTTTTTTTCATATTATATACCTTGTAGCGTATTTGCTGATGGGCGAATTTGATCCTTCGGCCGACCGCCCCTACATTTTAAACAAGTTCCTTTAGAGGGAACTGATCCCGAAAGAGGCATCTTCCAGACTGATTGTCGAAAAATTACTGCTGTGTTGGTTCGTGTACTCTTACGCAATGCTCACCTGTGGGGAATCCCTCTTGATTTTCCGATTCTTGGTCCTGGCCACCCCGCAACGCGAACATCCACTCCATTGGTCGTATACCATCATCACTTTTTCGTTTGATTTTACACTTACACATCATAACTAGTATTGCTCTGCTTCTTGCAATGCATTTCGTCTACCTATGTCGTTGACTGCTACGATAGAGGTAGCACTTTTTGGCTGTAAAAGTTTGTGAATGACGACGGAGCTCCTCAACCCAAAACCGTCGGAAATCATTACGCCAATATTTTTTTGGAAACAGGTTTCATTGCATACTAATAGGGTCTGTCGGGTTTTCAACCACAACTTGTGAGATGATCACTCAAAACAGGAGAGTTGACACCAGAGAAACGTGTATAACCTGTCAGCCCTTGACCCAAGGTAACAGACCCTACACGGTCAAACCCGAGGCTTATCGACGACCATAGACCAAACAAGACGACCGACGACTCGCAGCCGCGGGGAGGCCCTTTACCAAGGACCCACCGCCGGCTAACTGCTCACAGACCGATTGCTGTGCGCAATGATCTCAGAGAAAGCAGCAGTATACGTTTTGCCATCAAGATGCGAATCAAATAATGGAAACCCAGGGATGCATCCCGGAGGTCCCCTGACGACCACAATACCTAGGCGATGGGATTGTTCATCAGGGAGAACTTTTGCTTTTCTCAGAATTAGTTTTTGCCCTAGACGGGTATCATCAAGTGAGGAGCCTTACAAAACAAATAGTGCGCCGCTATCGTAGCACGTGTTCAACCCACTCTCTAAAGGGCTAGCATGGTGACTGAACACGTCGGCGTGCAATAGGAAGGGTAATATTTTGCCACCTCACTTCCTGTCCGCCTCGTTCATTTGCTCGTGTCCGCTTGATTCACACGTAGGGAACTTTCTCGAAGTATCGATTCTCGGTTTTGGACACCCTGCGGCGCAACCGTCCACTCGATTGGCTACCTTTCATCACCTTATTGAGCCTCACGAAGTTTCAGCGCTTTGGCGCCGCCTGTATTTCCTTCTTTAGACGTTGAATCGGCAGCGCGTGAACTTCTTCGGATAGCTATATATATGCCCCCAGAGATCCTTTAGAAGGGCTTAATCCCGAAACAGATATGTTTTAGACCAATGTTCCTAAAAGAGTGTCCGTTCGTTGCGTTCGTTTATGCTCGATTAGTCCACTTGCAGGGGGTCTAATTTTCCAGGGCTCACGAGTCGTGACCGGACCCGCGGTTCGGATCAAGGCGGTTTCAAAATCTCGCGGGTCGGGTCGGGTCGGGTCATAACGTTTTATAATCTCACGGGTCGGGTCGGGTCAAGAAGTTTCAACATCTCCCGGGTCGGGTCGGGTCAAGAGTTTTTTTAAATCTTGCGGGTCGTGTCGGGTCGGGTCAAGAGGTTTTCAAAATCTCGCGGATCGGGTCGGGCCATGACCCGCGAGTTGTTTTCGGCTGATCCGCGGGTCAAACCCGCGGATCTGGCCCGCGGATCCACCTATTTCAAACTTACAGCTGAGGGCCATTGACGTGCAGGCGCCCCGCGGGTCGGACCCGCGGATCCGTAAATAATACAAAACTTACCGCTTCCTGCCTCGCTCGTGCCGATGCTCCCATCATATGTCATCACAGCGTGCAGAACAATAACCAGGCAGTCCCTTGAGCTACTCGTACCAACGCATACAGTGTGACGCGAATCCCGTGCCGGCTGAAGCCGTAAACAGTAATAATAATACGGTCATACCAGTACGAAATGTGACCAATCGTACAAAGGCAAGGGCAGTGGTCGTCGAAGCAGCAGCAGCAGCACTGGCAGCAGCAAGCACCAGCAGCAGACCTCGGATCCTCGCGGATCGCAGCCCCTGCTGACAGATCCACCAGTTGTGGGCTTGCTGCCGGAGGCAGCTCAGCTATAGGCTGCTTGCCGGGACCGTAGACTGCATAGATAAATAGATACATAGAAGATAGATACAGCTGTAGTAGTAGCTAGCTCAGAATTATCATACCAGTACGAATGTGACCAAACGTAAAAAAGAGAAAGCAGTCGTCGTCGAAGCAGCAGCAGCAGCAGCACTCTGGCAGCAGCAAGCACCAGCAGCAGACAACGCATCCTCGCGGATCGCAGCCCCTGCTGACAGATCCACCGCCCCAGTTGTGGGCTTGCTGCCGGATGCGGCTCAGCTATACCTAGCTCGCTCGTCGGCTCGCTCGTCGGGTCGACCCGGTAAACCTATGGTCTAGCTCTACGGGCGTGGCTAATTCCCCATGCGTGGGTTGCGGTCCCTTTCTCATTTTTCGCGCGCACACCACATAATAATGCTTCAAACAATGCCGGTAAAAAACCAGAGAGCACGACGTCCTGGGAAAAGTACGAGGGACTAAGGACCAACCAACCGACCAAGGTACACGTATATATCAAGATATTATGTTTAATCCGTGACTTTTCGACTTTGACCCGTGAGATATGTCACGGGCCCAGTCGACCCGACCCGCATGAAACCCGCACCTCACGGGTCACTCGGAGTGTGGCGGGTCGGATCGGGTCGGGTCAACAGGCTTTCAAAATCTCGGGGACCAGGTAGGATCGGGTCAGGAGGTTTTCAAACTCTCACGGGTCGGGTCGGGTCGGGTCGAGAGGTTTTAAAATCTCGCCGGTCGGGTCGGGTCGGGTCGGGTGAAAACGTCTCGAAATTCTGGCGGATCGGGTCGTGTCGGGTCAAGACGTTTCGAAATTCTCGCGGGTCGGGTCGGGTCAGGGATCGGGTAGGATCGGGTCAGGAGGTTTTCAAAATCTCACGGGTCGGGTCGGGTCGGGTCGAGAGGTTTTAAAATCTCGCCGGTCGGGTCGGGTCGAGAGGTTTTAAAATCTCGCCGGTCGGGTCGGGTCGGGTCGGGTCAAGACGTCTCGAAATTCTGGCGGATCGGGTCGTGTCGGGTCAAGACGTTTCGAAATTCTCGCGGGTCGGGTCGGGTCAGGGATCGGGTAGGATCGGGTCAGGAGGTTTTCAAAATCTCACGGGTCGGGTCGGGTCGGGTCGAGAGGTTTTAAAATCTCGCCAGTCGGGTCGGGTCGGGTCGGGTCAAGACGTCTCGAAATTCTGGCGGATCGGGTCGTGTCGGGTCAAGACGTTTCGAAATTCTGGCGGGTCGGGTCGGGTCAGCTGACCCGTCCCGACCCGACCCGCGAGGTTTGACCTGATCCGTAAAAAGCCCTGGTATTTTTTATTCTCGGTCTTGACCACCTTTCGGCGCAAACATCAATTCCATCTCGGCCATCTTTCATCGCCTTACTTTCTGACCCTTGTAGGGACATCCTTTCGATCTTTCGATTTCGGGGTTATAGGTCTGTGGTCATGAGGGACATCCTGCGTGCATCCCCGGGGTTTACAGGTATCTACGCTTCAGCTCGAGCACCACCACCTGTCTTCAGTTTTTCTTCGTTTACTTGGTGTTTAAAAGGTGGAATGGGACAAAGGATAACTGGTGGCTTTGGTTCGTATGGTGGATTATCTGTTGACAATCAAGTTGTGGTTCATTAGGGGGTATTACAGTACTCTCCGTATCTATTGTCTAGGGACTGTTAGCACAACAGACAAGTGTCATTCGTGGCAGCGTTCTGTGGGGCGATGTCCTGGTCCAGGTCATGGTCGGAAGGCAGGTAGTGCACGAGAGATATTTGCCGTCCCACGCCTATTAATAGAGAATCATCTCGTCACTGTGAAAACATATAGACCTTTCGTAGCCGTCGAAACAGAGGTTTCGACTACGATAAACTGGCACCAGCTGTGCAAAGCGGTATCTCTTCTCCAAGAAGGAAGCTTCCCAAGCTTTTTGGTGCGCAAGTGGATGACGTCTGTTATTTCCTGAAGAACTCCTTTCCCAAAGTTGACCATCAGCGTGAATGCAAACGTGGCCTAGTTCTGGAGCATTTACGCAGAGGGTGTGCTTGAAAGCCGGCTCTAATAGCTTCTGTATTCGTATCTCAGATGGCGACCTCTTGGAATGTCTTCATGGTTTTATGACGTATCTTATGCGTGAAATATATGGTGACCCTGCGGAAGAATCGCTTCTTTCTGCTGCTCATTCCGATGCTCTAGCGACTAATGCTGCTGATATGTCACGATTTGTTGGGTGTATTTTCGATGCCATGTGCAAATTCATCGCCGAGGGTAGTTCGATAGAATAAATCATGGTTGGCGGTGATACCGGCAGGAGGACGTGAAAAGTAGCTCCTGCGCAACTTTTCTACGCCGCGAGTTTTTTTTGGAAGCACTATCACCCGATATGTTCCGGCATGCCTGCGTTTCTCGGTTGATAGTAAACGATGAGCTCTACACTTAGCCTATGACATACTTCAAGTATGTCTTTATTTCTAGTGGTTGAACGAGAGGCGGAAAATTGGCCGATAACAGACCGCCTTCTAGCAGAATCGTCCATACATGCTGGTGGCCATTGGATAAAGGAATACCCCCAACCACGCTTATAATGCTATCAGCACAGTTTCTCTGTGACGAGTAGATCCCTTTTCCGTCCATCCAATGGTTCTAGAGCCACTTAGAGCCGTGCGGGTTGCACAGCTTGAAGTGGTCAGGTTCAGGCCAGCCAAAGTGTGCGGGTAGTTGGAGGCAGGGATTTTTCTTCTGCGCGTCGTGAATACCGTTCTTCTGGACGCAATAATCAATCGACCGGATCGGTGAGACTCCTGTTGGACATCTCGAATGTCAGAGTTTTCGTCGAAGCCCACACCTTTAAATGTGCTGCTGAGTCGGCAGTGTGCTTGAACCTTCTCGGAGAGCTATGACCCCCAGCTCCTTTAGCGGGACTAGATCCCGACAAGGGTGTGTTCCAGACTAATAACCCAAAAATGTGGTCCTTCGTCCGTTCGCTCGCGTGTCCGCTTTGTTCACTTATCTGACTTGTAGGAGAACCCTCTCGATTTTTTCGAATCTCGGGAGTAACTGTCTTGGCTACCCTGTGACGCAAATGTTCACTCCATTGGCCCTATTTCAGCTCCTTGCTGACCCTCGCAAAGTTTCAGATGGTTTGGCGCCGCCTGTATCTAGCTGTTGCGATGTAGACTCGGCAGTACGTGAACCTCCTGAGAGAGTCGTGCCCCCCCAGTGCCTTCAGAGAGGCTTGACCCCGTAAATATCAAGGTTTTGCACGGATCGGATCACTTCTAGCTGGTTGGGTCGGGCAAGGGTGACCCGGTCCGACACATGACATTTGAAAACTTCCTTACCCAACTCGACCCGACCCGTTAGAATTCGAACACTTCGTGGCGCCACCCGACTCGACTCATGATATTTTTAAACCCCTGACCCGACCGGGCAGCCTGGTCATGACCGGCGGAGCCCTGAAAAACATGCCTTCCAGACCAATGTTCCAAACGCGTGTTTGGTCCGTCGATTGTTGGTGACCGCTTAGTTCACCTTGAAGGGAACCTTCTCGAATTTTCTCTTCTCTAGAATATCGGTCTGTGGTTGTCAGAAGATGTCGTGGGTACATCCCCAGTTTTCCTCGGTGAGTGGACATGTATCAGCCATTAGAGCATAGATTTGGCCCCCCTGCGACGTGTGGTCGCCAGGGGACATCCTGGGTGCATCCCTGTGGTTTCTTAGGTATATTAATATATGTATACTTCGGGTTGCAACAGGAAACATTCTGGGTGCATCCCCGGCGTTTTCTAGGCAGATGGATATTGGATATACGGATCTTGTGGGGTATAATTAATTGCTTGGGCTGCTGAGCGATACTCGCCCTGAGCTGTGTCTAATCACCGAAGGCCAGACGCAAGCACCCACTCCATTGGCGACATTTCGTCATCTTGCTGACCCTCACGAAGTTTCGTCTTGTTGACGTTGTCTGTATCTAGCTGTATCGCCGGCAGTGTGGGGACCTTCTAGAATAGCTATGCTGCTTTATAAATATTCCACACATCGTACAGATCACAATCTAGATAAGTTAGATCCTAAATATGTCGGCGCTGTATGTTGCTCAAGGTATGTGTAGTACAGATCCAACTCCGGAAACTTGTTGTAGATATCTCAGGTCATCCGGCTCTCAATCAGCAACATGATATATAGCTCATTCAGATCATGTAGACAATGGATCGGCCTGCCCCATAATACATAGATCATTAATAGGGATCTGATCTGTCCAATGTGTGAAATTATAGTGGAGAAAAACAATATATATATATTGAGCAAATGAATAGGACCCCTCCCATGAAGAAAAAATTCACCCATATTTTATATTACAAGTACCAACAACGCAGCTTGCAAATATGCGTATTGACCCGAAATTCGTCGAACTCACGGCTGACGTCCTTGAAACATTTTTATACAATATCTCGGAAGCACTGCGCATCTACCCACCCAGGGCTGTATTTAGTAGACGGATTATTTCGTTTTGATCTTTGGCTCCAGGGTTCGCAAAAGGTATCCCGTGTCTATCGCCCAGCGATAGACATTGTCCGTATTTTATGTTTTCTGGGGTAAACATAAGAAGAAAATCTGGCCTGTTCGTTTGGGTTTTACTTCCACAACATATGCATGTGCATTAATCAATCGCCATATCAAGGGTGGGGAAGGGGCTATGCCCCCCCCTTTCCCCGGTGTGCGTACGCCTCCCACACACATGAAATTAAATAGGAAGGAGTGGGAACGGGGCTGCGGCTCCTCCACAACATATGCATGTGCATTAATTAATCGCCATATCAAGGGTGGGGAAGGGGCTAAGCCCCCCCCTTTCCCCGGTGTGCGTACGCCTCCCACACACATGAAACTAAATAGGAAGGAGTGGGAAGGGGCTGCGGCTCCTTCTGTTTATTTGGTTAGCAAATGTTTCGCACCGAAGTAGATAGTTATTCCTGTTACTCTCCTGGTTGCCGCTGATTCAACGTTCACCTTTTGTTTGCACTCAATCATGAAGCTACGTGAATACCAGTCTGATCGTAAGTAGAAAGGATAACGGGGCGTTTTGAGCAGATAAAAAGCAGGGTGATCACAAGTCACGACCTGACCTACGAATCGGCTCAGGAGGTTTTTCTAAATCTCGCGGGTCGGGCCGTGTCAGGTCGTGTCGGGCCGGGTCAGGTCGTGTCGGGTCGGGTCGGTCGTGCGGGTCGTGTCGGATCGTGTCGGGTCGGGTCGGGTCGGGTCGGGTCGTGGCGGGCCGGGTCGGGTCGTGTCGGGTTGTGGCGGGTCGTGTCGCATCGGGTCGGATCGTGTCGGGTCGGGTCGTGTCGGGGTCGCGTCGGGTCGGGCCGGGTCAGGTCGGGTCGGGTCGGGTCTGGTCGGGTCGGATCGGATCGTGTCAGGTCGGGTCGGGTCGGGTCGGGTCGGGTCGGGTCGGGTCGGGTCGGGTCGGGTCGGGTCGGGTCGGGTCGGGTCGGGTCGGGTCGGGTCGGGTCGGGTCGGGTCGGGTCGGGTCGGGTCGGGTCGGGTCGGGTCGGGTCGGGTCGGGTCGGGTCGGGTCGGGTCGGGTCGGGTCGGGTCGGGTCGGGTCGGGTCGGGTCGGGTCGGGTCGGGTCGGTTCGGGTCGGGTCGGGTCGGGTCGGGTCGGGTCGGGTCGGGTCGGGTCGGGTCGGGTCGGGTCGGGTCGGGTCGGGTCGGGTCGGGTCGGGTCGGGTCGGGTCGGGTCGGGTCGGGTCGGGTCGGGTCGGGTCGGGTCGGGTCGGGTCGGGTCGGGTCGGGTCGGGTCGGGTCGGGTCGGGTCGGGTCGGGTCGGGTCGGGTCGGGTCGGGTCGGGTCGGGTCGGGTCGGGTCGGGTCGGGTCGGTTCGGGTCGGGTCGGGTCGGGTTATGGCGGGTCGTGTCGCGTCGGGTCGGATCGTGTCATGCCGGGTCGTGTCGGGGTCGCGTCGGGTCGGGCCGGGTCAGGTCGGGTCGGGTCGGGTCGGGTCGGGTCGGGTCGGGTTGGGTCGGGTCGGATCGTGTCAGGTCGTGTCGGGCCGGGACAGGTCGTGTCGGGTCGTGGCGGGTCGGGTCGGGTCGGGTCGGGTCCGGTGCGGTCGGGTTGGATCGGGTCCGGTCGGGTCGCGTCCGGTCGAGTCGGGTCGGGTCGGGTCGGGTCGGGTCGGGTCGGGGGTCGGGTCCGGTGGAGCCGATCCGGGTCGGGTCACCGTCGGGTAGGGTCACGCTGATCCGACTCGACCCGCGAAAAGTGACCCGACCTACGAAAATTCATTAAAAAAGTTCTTTATTGCTTTAGGGCCCGTCTTATAGAAGGGCATAAAAATCGCAGTTCGCTTTGTTTTTAAAATTGAATTCCAGTTCAACCAAAACATCCGAAAAGTACGACAGGCGTCGCGGGCGATCTAGGCTGTGCCAAGCGCCTTCGGAGGTCGCGCTATACGGCTGCTCCGCGGTGGTCCTACCTCTGTCAAGGGTATCTTCTCGCCTCTGAGTCAGACGACGAACGGCATCAATTCTCGTGGCCGGCTTAGGCCACATGGAACGTGCCACGTCTAGGTGTAAAATCTCCCCAAATTGAATTCATATTTCCACCAAATTCGACGAAATTATCATTTTTTGCTTTGGGGAATTAGGTTTTTTGCTAAAACCATGAAAATACCTTCTCGGTGATTTATTTTTCGACCAATCAGATGCAAATTAAATTCAACTCTAAAATGAAGTCGAATTACAATTTGTTCTTTTGTTCGATAAGACGGGCCCTTAGAGAGATTAGCCCGAGAAACGTATATCTCTCAGATCTACATACTTCTGTAATAATACCAGTGATGTGTTTTGTTCGTTCGTTCTCGATCGTGACCGCTTCGTTCATAGAAACTCCAGACTTACTTGCTCTTTCCCCCCCTCATACAAGGCCTGGCGAGTTGGCGCCCCAACCGCGACGGAAACCGGCACCCGACACACTCATAAAACCGATTCGAGCCAGCTCTGGACTGGGGTGGGATAGATGGGGGGAAGTTTTTCTTTGGGGGCGAGGGGGGTGGGGGGAGGCGGCGGGGGGGTGCTGCCTCGGGGTTTTGTCGTCAGTGGTTCTGTAATAAGCTTCTCCTGCGGGAGGCACGGCTACCCGTAAGGCGGTTGGAGAAGGAAGACTTAGGCTTCCCATAGGTAGGAGAAAAGAAGGAGGAGGGGACGGGGGGAAGTTGTTCGGTAGTCATGACAAGCATCCACACAATCAGCCATCACTTTTTGTGGCAAGGAACGGGGGGTAAGACGTGCTTGACAGTCATCGAGTGCGTCGGCACGGTCGTCCATTGCTTTTACTTTTCTGGAAAGGAGGGGGGGGGGGGGGTCGACAGTCATGGCAGGCATTGTTGGCACAATCGAACATCACTTTTGGGGGCAGGAAGCGGGGGGGAGGTGGGGCGGGGGTTCGACAGTTATGGTAGAGATGAAAAACCGTCGGGGGATGTTTGCCTTTAGACAGGCCCACACTCAATGCCTATCGATGTCACAACAATGCGTAGACCGAATCTTGTGTAGCGGTGACGCGCACCAGCGGACACGATTATTAGCAGAGCAGGCCTGCGCGGGACAACGGGGGGAGATCTTGTCCCACTCCCCGTGTTGGCGACGCTCGTCACGTATGTATAAACTCTCAGTGGCAGCTTTCACAGCCAAAGACGTCAGGAGACAGCGATTTAACTCCTGGACAGACAGCAAATTTCTTTGAAAAATCTTCTTTGGCTCTGGCACAACGCTACTAAAGGTTTTAGTGGGGAACATTCGACCATACTGCGTGGTTTCCCTTGCTTAACATGCCTCCTGGGCATCTTGTAACAACTTGTGAACCTAGTAGGTTTCAGTGTGGAAAACTCGGCCCTGCACCCCTTGACCCTTGACCCCTCCTTGTGCAAAAACTGCGTCAATCTCGATTTTGTCTTTTGGATGCAATATCCTCGACGAGTTCTCTGGGTCATGCTGACTAGTCTACAGTAAGTAGTACAACAATGCAGTGTGAATGCAGTCTAAAAGTACTGCACGTCATGTTTACGCAGTTTTGAACGTGCTTCTCGACGGGAACACAAAATCAGTCTAAAAAAAAGTAGTATCGTACGTCATTTTTGTGCTGTTTTTTGCATGTATGTGCTTCGACGGGCACAAAAACTCATTCTTGTCCGGGAGATTCCATTCTTTCAGCCCCGAGAATGACAGATGAATACCACGTAGGCAAAATCAAAACGATTTTCTGCCCTGTTAAGACAAGTAGTCTTGAGAAGGAAAATGTGTTCATGATGAACAAAAACGTATTATATTGCTAACACTGACGAAGCGTAACAACCTACTACCTTGGCATGAAGTACGTCTATAATACGAGCAGTAGCAGCTGCTGTAACATTTTCACAATTTATTTGCTGTTGTTGATGTTCACCCTCAAAACATCCGTATGATATTAATAGGACAAACGAGTGGCCGGTGTATCACGCAGCTTGCAATGACGAGAATCGATCCTAAATTTATCGAACTCACAGCTGACGTGTTTAGAACAAGAAAAAAAAAAAAATGCAGCAGCGGTCATCCAATGCAATCCGCGCGCTGGGGCAGGGTATTGTTGATGAGCACCATAAACGCACTCCTCGGGCAGATCACGATCTTCGTAGATCTACAGCAGTAGTAGTAGATCCTATAGTTGCCGTCATGAGATGCTGGGTAAGACCCGTACGTACCATGCACATCCCACCCGGGACACATGTGCGCAAGAGCCGTCTCGCACAGATCTCATTCGGCAAACATGACTAACATTGCACAGATCATACATTTCAGGCGAATTTTATGTCTGCCCCGGAAGAGCTAGATCATCTTACCTGTCCGAATTGCGGATGGACAGAGTAAGCGAACTTCAACCCAAGGAGTTGCACGACCACATGCGCTCAAAATTAATAATCTTATGCGACACACTCAAACAATTTAGCACGGTTGACATAAAAACAAACTTGTTTATTTTGTGTCTCTGGGTTCCAAAAGAGTCAAAACGGGTTACAGTAGTAGTACCTGCTGTTGAGGCAACGTGCTGTTGCCGCGGTGGGTGGTGTGATTTCCCAAAACGAATCTTAAACGCGAGAAATCGACTTTACAATTCGAGCAAGGGCTAGCTAGCTAGCTAGTAGCAATACTACAAATACATGGTACCTGGTACCTGGTACCATCTATGAAACACTTAAAACATTCGACAAGGTACAAGCGGTACCATAACGAAAAATAGACATGAAGACGTAAAAAGCTGACTGGATGTGTACGCCCGGATCGGTTAGATCTGTTCCATACATACGACTGGGCAGGCCCCGGCCATTATATCCTCTGATCCCCTTACACCCTAACTGTATATAAACGCCAGTATATACATTTCAGAGGCAACAGTACCGACGGAGATCGCCCCCCGCCCTTGCCTACCGACGGCTCTGTCCACCGCACAAAAAAAAGAAAATACATATGGACTATATCCATCTCTGCACACACCGAAACGTGCAGCATTCAATCCTACACAGCAGCAGCAGCGTTCCCTCTATCGTGCCGGTATGTGCCTTAACAACTGGAATTACCAGCATTACAGCGGCAACCGGCATTACTCCGCAGACTGCCACTGCTGCTTGTGCCCATCTGTACCATAACGTTTCACAGGCAATATAGCGGGCAACCGGCATTATTCAACCGGCACTACAGAGGAACGACTACAGCACCGGCCAAACAGAAGTTACCTAGCCCGTCCCTCCGCGCACGCCATACAGCCACAACAGGTATCACAGGTGGTCCAACCATAAACTCACCTGGTTGATCCTGCCACTAGAAAACACTAGGGGGAGTCACCGACCGTTATCCTCTACGACGTTGTACACGTCCCGTAATCCCCGCGATCGTCGTATCACACACAGCTTGCAAAGACGATATTCGTTGAAGTCTTCGAACTAACAGCTGAAGTGCATTTTTATTTTCACAAAAAGGAAAGGGGCATGAAGGTAGGTTGGGTATATGGAACGCCCTCCTCCATAGCTCATAGTATATCGGCAAGGCCCTCCGATAAAATTCGGAGCCGGCAAAATTCGGAGCTCACAACACCCGTCTACATCGCCCCCCCCCCCCGCCCCCAACGCATCGCCGCCCTATGCCACAAACCGCTCCGGTCTCCCGGAGGCCCGCATTTCCGCGACCGAGAATCTACTCTCACGTGCTTACGCCACCCCACGCCCAAACAAATCCGCGTCCGATAATCTCACGTGGCTTAGCCCCTGCCCGCAAGAAAAGGCGGAGCTCACAATACATCCACGACCGAGGGTTTCACGTGCTTCGAGCCAGCGCTGGCAGACTGTTGTCTGGCCGCGCACAATAGTTCCGCGACGGGTAATCTAATGTGCTTTCGGCAGCAAGAGTAAAACCCCGCCCACTCCGCCCTTACGGGAGAGTAGAAGACTTTCATCGTCCCGCATGTGTGGAGGCACACCCTTCGCTTGTCCCGCCCCGCCGTCCCGTCCCCGTCTAGGTCCGTCGGCTCGAATGACCCCCCGCAGTCCTCGCATAGAAACTCGTCATGTACGTGCTGCTGCAGGTTCGGTCCCGACGCCCCCGCTCCCTCTCCCATGGTTCCCGCCAACAGAGAGCCCTCCCCCCGAGCTCTCCCTGATCTCCTTCCCTCTTCCTCAGCTAACTCCGCTGTAGCTCCCGTCGCCCCGGCTGCCGCGAACTTAGTTACCGCAGACTTAGCTTCTGCGACCGCCGCCGCCACCGTTTCCGCCCTAGCGGACACCCCTTCCCGCCGAGCAAGCGCGCGTCCTTTCCTGAGTCTTAGCACAGTGGAAGACAGGATGCACGGGTCACCACCACCACCGCCGCCACCACCACCACCACCACCACCACCACCTCCACCACCACCACCTTGCAGGGTGGAGGGCAACAAGCCAAAAGTTGAGCGAGGCGCGACGCTGTGAAGATGCCTCATGAGGTCCCGCGCGTCAAAAGAGTGGCCGACATCTTCGAAAAACTCTGTGGCGTCGGCACCAGCGTTATCCATGAGGGTTTCCGGGGAGCCTGGGTGGCGGTGCATGAACTCGGTGAGGTCGTAAAGCCGCCCGTGCAGGCCGACGAGGCATGCCCACTCGGAGTTTTGTCCTGCCGCGATCCACTCAAGCCAGCTCGCCTCAAACTCGAAAAAGAAAGCCTTCCAGCCCTGCCAAAAACAAATCAAGAGTTGCGTAGGTTTAGTACTTCACTTCAGGATGCTCGTCAGTAATTTTTTCCTGGGTCCAAGCGCACACCCCCTAAGCGTGACGAGATTGTAAATAAATAGCGGTGGGTCTCAGATAAGAGCTCCCGCCTCCGTCAGATTTATCTCTCGTACAAAACCCAAAAAAGAAAACCTACTTCGTGGCAAGGCTCCCCAGGCCGAAAAGCGCTACCCTACCCCACCGTGGCATTGCACGGCTCCCTCGTCTCACCTGAGGCACGGCCGAAGTCCTGGGATCCCACCCATGCAAATGCCACCTTATCGCCGCCCTCCTACATATGTCCGACTCCCAAACCCCCCCAAACCGCGTCGACCACGCCTCCCTCCACACCCTATCCCCATCCGCCGCCTCCCGCGCGCCGCTCGAAGCTTGCGCAACCGCCAGCAAGCTGCGGGCGGGCAAGAAGCTCAGAACCTTGTTTAGCGCATCCGTCGGGAGAACACCGAGGGGCGACGACACCCAGACGTCATCCTCCGCCTTAAATCCCACGGTTCCATCCTCGTTTCGGAGGATAGCCGTGGCCGTCAGATGAGCCGCCGTATGCGCCGCGCATTCCGCGCACTGCGGCGCCTCTCGCCCCAGCCCTTTCCGCCCCCTGCGCTCCTTTCTCGGGGCACCACCCGCAGACACCTCTGCCGCAGCCGCTACCGCCGACGTCGCTGACGCTGGAGGAGTTCCACCTCGCGAACAGCAGTGGGAGCACGGGGGCGGATCGAAGCCATCCCCTGCCGCCCGCCGCCGCGATTCTCTCTGCTCGCGGGAGCCACTGCTACCGCCACCACCACCGCTGTCGCCAAAGCTGCCGCCATCGCTATCGCTCACGTTGCTAGCCCCGCTCCCCTTCGATCGCCTCGCCTCCCAGGCAGTAGAAAACGACGACCAAGAAGCGTCTACAGATGCGCGAAGCTGCTGGAGGTGGTTAACCGATAAGTTCAGCGAGCGGAGCCTTCCTTCCACCAGGCGCTTGAGCTTTCGTTCGTCCTCGGTGGCGCGCGTTCTCCTCAGCGCCGCCGCCCTCTGCTGTCGCCGAGCCGCGATATGCGCGCACGTGCACGGCTTACCTCCACCACTACCGTCGGCTTGTGTGTTCCCCCCGGAGTATACCGCCTGACATCCCTCTAGGTGTGCTGTTGTAGCCGATACAGAAGGGTTATGTCTCCCTCCTCCTCCCCCACCACCGCCACCACCTGGTGAGTCTTCTCCCTTTCCGTTGTAGACGCTATTCGAGGAGAGTTCCTTACGGTATACGGTGATGGCTGACAGGACCGCTAGCCCGAGCAGCTCCCACCGGTCCAGGCCGGCCTGCGAGCAGAGGGAGCCCAGGTTATCAAGACCAGTGCCGACTGCCGTGGCCACCTGAAGGTTGGATATAAGGTTGCGGTTTGAGATTTGTTAAGGCCAACAAAATACTACGGTCATGTTTAGGTTTAAGGTTTACAGTAGGTTTAACACGTGTGAAGGTCAACCGGCGCACGCTGTCCTGCGAGCAAAGGGAGAGAAAGGTTTTCGAATACCCAGCTGCTTTCGTGTACCGAACGAATACGCGCTGTACCGCTATGGCAGTACTAGGCATTGCGTAGCTTCAGAGACCACAAGCAAGAGGCAGCTGTCAGCAGTGCCAACCCGATTACACTGGCGTGCAGCTTGATCTGCAGTTAATTTGTTTTTTGTTCTTGTATTTGATTTCTCAATACTCGAGTAAATCGCGAGCTATCAGCTGGCCGGTTGCGGTTGAACCCTGTACTATACAAAGTTCAAGCGTATACCTGTGGTGCTATCTATTATCGCTGGTGTGGTTGTTGCTGTCGTTGTCGCTGGGATTGTCGTTCTCACATAAACTCGTCGCCATACTCTCCATTACGAGGTCACAAATACAAGCTCCGCATTGTTGCTGTTGAGCAGTTGTTGTCGTTGTTGTTCTCACGTCAACCCCTTCAGAACCCCAAAACCCTTCCCTGTATTGCTTTTCACGGGTCAGATCACTTCTCGCGGATCGGATTGGGTCACTTCGGTGGACCGGCCCGACCCGTGAGATTTGAAAACCTCTTGACCCGACCCCAACCGACCCGTGAAATTTCGAACACCTCCCGACCCGAGCGGACTCGACCCGTGAGTTTGTTTAATACCGCCTGACCTGACCCGTGCGCCGGACCATAACCCGTGAACAGCCCTGCTATATTCATCCTTTTAATAGAATAATGTATTTTGCCGCCAAAAACGGTGTTCCAGATGCCAAGGGGTTACCTTACCGCCACGACTTTACACCAGCAATGTACCGATACCAGGTGCCCTGGTAGGTGGTCACAATGAATGTGCCATTGAGACAGGTTCCAGAAACTGGATGGAAACCGACGAGCGTTGGGGATGGCGACACCCTTGCTCGATAAAAACGAAGGCGCGTATGATATGATACCAAGGGAGGAGAAGGGACGACACCTGCGACCACGGTTTGTCCAGAAGGTGGCAAGTACAAGCGAGATCAACGTCTTGACGACTGCAAAAACTCGCTTTTTCCGAAAAATTCCTTCGGTCTGCTAACGGTCTCTAGTAGAGGGACAGCGGTTTGAGGGATCTGAAGGCGTTCAACGAAAAGAAGCAAAAAAAAAAAGATAACAGGTATTCTGGGGTGTCCTACATTATTAACACGTGTGTTTTTCACCATGGATGGAACTAACCCTAACGCATACGAAATACTATACCCGTCGGAGTGCCCCCCAATGACGTCATAATGACGTCCCTGGGGCGAAATGGTTGTTTTCTTTCTTGTTCGTCCCATCTACCATTTTAGCACTTGTTCTTGCTCTGTCTCCGTCCCCAGATAGACCCATCTCAGATCCAAGGCCACTGCTGTGCAGGCTCGCCTCCATCCTCCCCACAACCGCCCGTGCTTTCATTTTTATTGCGAGAAAATATCGGCAATCTTTTCCCTTGTCGGCTCGTCAAATTATGCTTACCCACGCTGCTAGGGGTTCTCAGCAATTGGTGTCTCTAGAAAAGAGAAATCTCCTTACCGAGAATCGAACCCCTGACTCCAACCTTAGTATTAAGAGCGCTCGAGGTTAACCACTAGACCATCGGGGCGACCCGGCTCATTGGTGCCGTGGGATTCGGAGAATTTGGGAATTGGGAAATCGGGACTTGGGTGGGTTCGCGTGACAAGGTGATGGTCTCATTTGATAATCGCCCAAATCGCGGGCGGAAGAAACGTGCCCAATACATTTCCGTCCCGATCCACAGCAGTTTTAAGTCGAAACCTTACATTTTGAAGTGTTTTCTGATTTTATCAAGTGTCTGCGCCAAGGAAAATTTACTAAGAAACAAGTTTATATTCCTCCGTTGGACAGTGACCAAAAACAATTTGGCTACGAGTCAAATTTGGGAAGCAAATTATAGTAGAGCCATACACGAGAGATTGGAGATTCAACCGCTGCATCCTATTCGCCGAAAACTCTCCGGACACTTTGGATTTGCCAAGCTTGCCCCGAGAGTGTTCTCGGTGTCAGCCGGCGGGGTTTTGCAAGAAAACATGCAGCTGCTTCCGTGCTTGTCATTGCTGCAAAGCATGCTTCTGCAGCCTGCCTGCTTTTGGTGCTGCCGCTGCTGCTGCAAGCACGTGCTGCTAACGATGCTGTAAGCGATGCAGCATGCAAGCGCTGCTGCGAGCAAGCGCCGCCGCACGCAAGCGCCGCTGCTCGATACTGCTGCTGCTGCTGCTGCGAGCGTGTTTACGCTCGCCGCCACGCTCGTGATCTCCGCGCTACGACGCCCTGTCCGTGCTTCAACCTTGCTTGTTCGGCAGCGAAGAGGACGGCGATATTTGCAGCGAGTGGCGCGGAGCGCAGGACAGATCGCACTTCTCCTTGTTGGTGCTTGCTGCGTCCTGCTGCTGCTGCTAGGACCTGCTGCTGCTGGGTCCTGCTGCTGCTAGGTCCTGCTGCTGCTAGGTCCTGCTGCTAGGTCCTGCTGCTGCCAAGTCCTGCTGCAGCAAGGCTGCATGACTGCTCCTCCTCCTGCGAGTGCTGCTGGTCCACCAGGCGTTTAATTGCACGTACGAGCAAGGTTTTCAGATTTGCACGTAAACTCAGTACAGCCCATGCCGACCTCGACAGTAGACCTCGAGTCCTCCAAAGGGCTGGGTTGGGGTTAGGGTTAGGGTTAGGGTTAGGGTCAAGTCTGGGGTCGGGTTGATCTGGGCAGCGCAACCGTCGTTTAGTGCGGACCTATACAGAGGGAGCCGCTATACATAAATCGTTATTTAATTTACGTGCAAATCTAAAAAACCTTGCACGTATACGTGCAATTTCACCGGAGCCCCTGCTGGTCTGCTGGTGCGCAAGTATTTCGTTTCCAAAATAAAAATCCAATACTTTGCGTTTGCTCCGATTGTGTGCACAGCGGAAGGTCTTCACGGGAGTTGGGCCTATCTTTCCGGCGGAAACCCCGCGCAGCATGTACCAAGGTACCAGGTACAGCAGCAACTAAATTTGTTTTAGGCGCAGACACTCACACTACTATGTTATTTGGCGCGCCTCGTCACGGCCAAACAAGTTGCTGTCATGCTCTGCGCTGATGTTCTCTCCTGTGCACAAATTGACTTGCTGAAAGCGCGAAAGAGTAAGTTAGCAACACCCGATGAAAAATCGACGAGCAGAACGATTGCTGAACCCTCTGCGCGATAAAAATTGAAGGCAAGAACCGGGGGGAAGAAGGGACGACACCTGCGACCACGGCTTGTCCAGAAGCTGGAAAGTAGAAGTGTGAAAAACAAAAAAAAACACCGAACGAAGGTCAACGATACAATTACGCTTGTCTCGTAAGTCTATTGTGCTCGAACGCTGAAGTCACTCTCGAACCGGAGTCCTTAGAGTGCTGCTACGGGTTGGGAGTAGGTTTGTGGGCTGACGAGATCAGAGACACGAGACCAGACACGGGAGGATGTATATCGCCCTGGTATCGTATCGGGTTATCCTCGAGCCTGGTGTAGGTCAGGTTCGTCGTGAGTTCGAATCCCCCCGAGTGAATACTCGTATAAATTCGTGGGGACATTTTCTTGCTTGTGCACAAATTGACTTGCGGAAAGCGCGAGAGCGTGAGTTAGCAACACTCGATGAAATATCGACGAGCAGTGGGATTGCTGAACCCTATAAGCGCGATAAAAATTGAAGGCGAGAACCGGGGGGAAGAAGGGACGACACTTGTGACCACGGCTTGTCCAGAAGCTGGAAAGTACGTACGTAGAAGTGTGTGGAAAAAAAAAAGACGAACGAAAAAGCTGCTGCTGTTGTGTGACATTTTCTGTTCCGCATTTTACCGTCACGAGGCACGCAATTCAATTCTTCGATCCGACTTCCATAACGATAAACGAGGTGTCGAGTTTGCGACACGACCACCGAAGCTTACTGCGTCGAAGCTCGGTACGAGATGACACCGACACAGGCTTAATGCTTCCGTAAGAAACCTGCGCTATCTGCCATGAGCTCCGCATGCTCCCAAGCGCGCCGACGAGCGCGGTCAGGGATGGGCGCATGGTCAAACAATTCTTCCAGCATTCAGGTGTGTTCTCACACACCCCACACAAAAAGCAGGTGTAAAAAAGACAGCTCTTATCAAACAAGCCAGTTCGTTCAAGCAATATGGATGCATTTCGAGATATGAACGCCACAACAAGGACACCCGTCTCACCTTCTGCCCAGCTCCGCTACCACTAGCTGGCACTAGCCGGCCCAAGAACCCCACGACGGGGAACTCGAGCATGCTGCTCACCACCCCCGCAAGGGATTCAATCACATCCATTTTTCGCTCCTCCCTCCCCCCGAGAGACACAATTATGTCCCCAATTTTGGCACAAATGGCAGCGAGATGATTTAGACTACCACCGAAGCACACGCGTTCGAACGCAACGGGGTCTTCAGGCGGAATGTACTGGCCACCCCGAGCACGGCGTACGAACCCTTGGGTGAACTAACTCCCCCGAGCACACTGGCTCAGTCTCCGGTGATTATTTTTTGCTTGGCGGCCCATTTTTTGACTTTTTGTTTTTTGGGTCATCACTGGATATCCCCAACCCCTGCCAAAGAATCCTTTTTTTTTGCTGTGAAACCCATGCTCCCCTTGGCGCGGCGGAGAGCAGAGCAGTGGAGGACAGATTTCAGCGCTCCCAGCCAAACTCACTGACCGACAATCTTCGAAAACGACCAGGCTTCGGAAAGTTAAAGGCTACCGTGGTCGGCTGGTGTCGCCTGGGTTTTGTCACGTTTTGCTGACGACAGTAGGACGGGCTTGATTCGAGCAGCTTAAGTTGCTGAGCTTGAGGGGGGATGGAGAGCCAGAGGGATAAGGACAGGGGGAGGCCGGTGAGAGATATAAGCAAGTTAGTCTGACCTAACTGCTAAGACAGGAGGTGGGGGAGGAGCAAGCACGATAAAGCAGGGGGCAAGAATATCTTACGAGTACAGGATACTGGGTGGAACGTGCCCTGTACCCTCCTTGTACGTAGTCCGGTATACCCTGCGGATACAGCAGCTGTGCGTAACCAACTACTGCTGTCCGCTGCCCGCATCTACCCCGCCCCCCCCCGTTGTCGCAACTACAACACCGATATGATACCATGCAATACATACACAAACACACATACAGTAACCGATACCAAGTCTTGTCGTGCTTGCTCTGTTGCAGTACTAAGCTGGGTGGCTATCAACATGTTGTGAGGAAGTAACAAGACGTCAACCGCCCAACGTGTAAAATAGTGCCAGGTAGCAGCAACTGGCCTCACAGCAGAGGACACGAGCTCGCCACATTCTGAGTTCGCGACGATGTCTTTGGTTTCGTCGAACGAAGTGTGTGGGGCGTGGAGCATGGAGCACACGAAATCACGCCGCATCCAACCCAAGATCTGCTTGAGAATTTCTCAAGCAGATGTTGGCCAATTATCATCAACAGTTCACGTTGATGGCCGTAGGCCAATTCTTGTTCTTGTACAGTCGTATCATACAACAGCGCCGACGCTGGCTTGGCTGCTGTCACTGCTGCTGCTCCTCGCCGCAAGTTAGCGTGGCGAATACCTAGCTCTCGCCCCTAGCAGCGGTTATCGTACGATGGCAGCAGCGCGCGGTATCGATGTCATTTTGCCAACAACGGCTACGCCTGCTGTAGCTTGGGGGGCGCTCGGCTGAGTGCAACGCCACGGATGTACAGCAGTAGTAGCTTTAGCGGATTTCGACAAAGTCCAACGCCACCAACCGGCTTACCAGGCACGCGTTTCTCGCTCAAAACGAACGAGGCACAGACAGCGGAGCTTCCAACTGGCTTTCGGCTGCCATACAACGGTAAGTACAGCAGTACTCCCCCAAACCGACCGCCTCCGAAAGAGCACAACACTATAACACTGAACACCGACACGACCGACGACCCGACGATAAGGAGGCCCAGAATAATCCAGTCGAAACAGAGTCCACCCGGAAAAGGCCCTTTTGGACTCACGGATCCTGCTGTGTGGTACGGGTACGTGGTACGGGTGTGTGGGCGTGCGGTTGTATTTTGTGGTGGGATGAGCGATGCGATGGGTTCAAAACACGTTTTCGACTGACTTTTTCGAGTGGCAGGTCCAGTCGAAAAGGCCATCTTTTTCGACTGTGCAGGAAAGCCCGAAGTGGGCTTCAATCGAAAAGGGCCGGTTTCCGAGGGACAAATCCTACTGTGTAAGAATTGGCCTATGAAACCTAATTTTGCTATCCAGTCGAAAAGGACCTTTTTCGACTGACGGATCCGACCGTATAAGAATCGGCCATAGGTACGGCATTCGTAAGTTTAGGCTAGGCCTTACTACATAGCCTTTGCTCTTTCCTTTGTGTTAGGATATTTCCTATGCGGTCCGATTTCGAGCTTCAGGTTGATATTTCTCGATCCCCAGTATGAACGCACCTGCTTGTGTGTGCAGTCCGAATGTGCAAAATTGGACTGGGAAAAAAAAAATCAGAATCCGATGGCCCAAGTCGTCAGATTTTAGCCCCCAATCCGGCGACTTTGGTCACCAGAAACCGAAAATGGCTGTTCTCTCTATGTAAAATGTTATCCACGCAGCATGCAGCAGTAGAGCGATCGATGAGTTGGATGGGGACACAGCGACGTTGCCTCGCGCCTGATGCGCAATCGACAGTCGGCGCGTCTCTACGCCGCCAGACTACAGTCGGCTGGCGCGGGCTCCGCCCTAGATACCAAAAAAAGCGCACTCGGCGCGTGCCTCTCCGTGGATACGTATTCGTATGTCAGACTACAGCAGCTGAGTAACAGTCAGTCAGCTTACTGGGCTCGGATGCTGTATAGTCCAAATACAAGGTTCCTCCCCGGGAAGTGCCTCGGGGAATCCCGCAAGAACGAAACCCAAGCATCCAACATCTGACCGTCTGTGGGCAAATAAGATGGGTGGTGGTGAAAACTATGTTCTTGTCCGCAGCTCGAGAAGCGGGGTGTAGGGAGGCGCCCTCCCGGGTACGGTTCGCTCTCTCCCCGTCGTGGTGGAGAACCGTAAATAAGTGGTAATCCCATGAGTACGTGTCCAGCACGAGTACTCGTACGATGAGGACTTTTTGTGCGGGCGACTCTTATGCAGTACCTGGTAAGGTTTGCGTGGTAAAAAATAAATGGACGAAAGGTGGATTTTCAACCGGCAAAAAGGAAAATCGCAGTTGTTCCGTGCGTCGTCTTTCTATCGTGGTTTTGATGTTTTTTTCTTCGTTTCATATGGGAATCAGCAATTTCAGAATAGGTATTCTTCTTGTCTTGTCAAGACAGATATTGAACTTCACGACGAGTGATCCACGCCAGGATGGCCAATCATCCCCCTTCACCACCAGCTCATCGGAGAAAGTGAACAGAATGAGTAACTGTAGGGCATCTATTGCCACTGAGACAGAGAAACCCTCTCTCATGGAGCATCAGCGCCTACATCCACTGCTGTTTGCTTTTCAGAGTCAAGACAAATCCCGCTGGATTGTTTTGATCGTCGTCCGATTCAAAATCGTCCCCTCGAGCAGACGAATTTCCGAATTTACTTTGCCTAGCGAAGTTCGAGTGCGAACCAAACCATCGGTTTGCTGCTGTGCGTATACTGCTGTACTGCTGAATGTAGCACATAGCCACAGCAGCAGTACACCATATATGGGTGTGCCACACGCGCATGATGATGATGTTGCCTGCTGTTGCTTGTGGTGCTGGGCACGGTTATAGCGTTGTCTGTGTTATCTGCATGTTCACCGTTGTTGTCTACACATGGCTGTTGGGTGTGCTCGCAGGGGGGGGAGAAACACTAATTGATGATCGGAAATATAATGTGATGAATGGAATCATTGATTAAAAAATCTTAAAGCCAAACGGTCCTAATATTTTCGTCCAGAATGGCGGTGCCGCCCACAGCAGCAGCAAAGGGCAGGTTATCGATTACATATATGAAGAAGGCCCCCAAAAAATCAACTAGCTACAGCAGTACGGCGCAGATGGATGTGCCACATACGCACCTGCTGGTGGTGCTGCTGGGCGGAAGGTTTTCAACATGGCGCTCTCTGCGTGTTGGCTGTGCTCATGGCTGTGTTCATGAGAGGGCAAAACAACAGCGAAAAACAGACCGAATGTTACCTCTGGGTCTGGTACGCACCCGAAGGGTATAACATAAAAAATGTACACCCTTTGTGCGCGCGCATGATGCTGGATGTTGCGGAAACCCGGGGATTTGCCCTAAATATGCCCAAGGCCAAAAAAATTAAAAAGGCTTGCCACGCGCAACACACAGCAAGGATCGCGCCCGAACATCCGGCAACGTGACCCCAAGGGTTGAATTGTGCCTACCCCCTCTGACGTTTCGGATGAAGGTGCGAGCACGAAGAGATGTGTCCGAAGAAAAGAGGCACAAAGGACAAATATACGTAGTCTAAACATATGAAATACCAAAACGGATTGGGCCCACTCGTGTAGTGAAAGTTTAGAATAGCAAGACAGATTGGGCCCACTCGGCATGTCGCTTCGTCGCCACACTGGAGGCAGTCAGCGTGGGCTCGGACGCTTGGGTCCGACGCCCAGCGCAGCACACTCGGCGCCTCTCTTCATGGCGTCAAACCACAGTAGTTGGTTGTTGTTTCCTCAAATCTCGGGGCGCACGCTCTCACCCAATTTCAAGTATATCCGACTTGTTCGCACAAGAAGACCCTTTCGATTTCCGATCTAGACTGCTGAAAATGCGATTTGGTCAACATCTGAAGCTCAAAATATGGACCGGATAGGGAAACAGCCTTAAGCCGATACGTGAGCCTTAGCCTTGATGGCCTTGCCCTTGCTAGTCTCTTATGCCTTAGCATTTCCCTTTGCAGTAGCCTTAGCCTTGGCCTCGGCGCTATTAGTATCCTTGTTTTAGCCCTTAGTATTCGCCTGCGGCTCACCCTATGCCTCAGTGTTTTCTTGTTTAACCTTAGTATTAGCATCAGCTTGCCCTTGGCCATATCCTCAGGCTTACCCTTATCCTTAACCTCAACCCTACCTAGGCCGGGCTTTAGGATTATTACCCTCATCGTGAATCTTAGCTGTAGCAGCAGCGATTGGCGTTATGTTGTCGGCTTTGTTTTAGCCTTCACCGCTAACCTTTACCTTCTCCTTTGCGTTCGCCTTTAGTTTTATTCCCTAGCGCCGTTAGCGTCGTTTTTAGTTTCAGCGTTGGCCTTTAACCATTACCTCAGCGATGGCCTGAGCCTGTGCCTGGGCCTTATCATTTTGGCGTCTGCCCTAGCGTTGCCGTTAGCGTCTGAGCGTCAGCCTTAGCCTTGTTTTTTCGTGGTGTCTTGTCTTTACCACTAGCCGTAACCTTTGTAATTGCCTCCGCCTTGAATACTTGATATTAATAGCACCTTAGCGTTAGTTTTAGTGTCGGCCTTAGCATTACCGTATCCTGAGCTTTGCCGCTGGCCTTCGCCTTAATCATATCCCTTGTGTTTCACTTTAACCACCAGCCTTTGCCTTTGCCTTTACCTTCGCCTGCAATACATGATACCTTGGCGTTAGTGTTAGTCTCAGCCTTATCTTAAGCTTAATCCTGTTGGCATTGCCTTTAGCACTACCCTTAGCCTTAGCCTTAGCCGTGGCCTTAGCGTTATATATTTGTGTGGCTTCGTTTTCGCTTTTGACGTGGGCGTTTGCCATTGTCTTCGCCTCCGCCATTGCCTTGCAGTGGTACCCGGATTAAAGAGTTCTCAGGATAAGAGCACTCGGGACTTCCGAGTGGTCAAATCGGCATGTCCCGAGTATACCAAAAGCTATACATTCCCCATTATAGATGAGAGCAATGTGCTGTTACGAGCGCTTGTTTGGGGTTCTCACAAAGCGTTTTCAACCCCTTTAGAGCCCCCAACCCCCCTATACTAACTTCAAATAGATTTGTTAAAAAAAAAGGTTTTCCAGCAGCGAAGGCGTTAAATCGGCCTACCTTGTGTCTTGAGTTCAAAGAAAGGGGACAAAGCTCTTATTAACACTGAAGGAAAAACAGTTGGCCACCGCGCAAGTATCCGGGCAAGTAACACCGACCAGCGTAGACAACTTTATAGCGTAGTCTATACAGTTTGTGATTTTTTAGGCTTAGCCTTGGTCGTTACCACGCCCCCTGTTGCACACGTACCGTATCTTTGTACTCCACGCTTCCGATACGCGCGTACTGGCTAACCAAAACTCTGTTTTTGTGCTTTTCCATTGTGCTTTTTTTCTTTCGCCTTGCGCGTTTCTTCCTTTTTGTGTTGGCTGGTACGTTGCGTTTGGTGATTCTTGTGCAGATGCGACTTCCGCCAGAGGTAAATAGGGCCGTCTATGTCAGGTGAGCTATACAATCAATAATGTAGCATTCGCCCATCTAGTGCTTGAACCCATCCGTAGACTTCGAAGTACTGCAATGCTTTAACCTATCAACACCAGTAGACCTTACCACGTACCAGGCACGCTGTGTCCGAGACGAAGGAGGTTATTCCTACATTAGATGAGTGGGTTTAATTGGTTAAGGCACGCTTTGTACGAGACGAAGGAGGTTACCCCTGCATTAGTTGAGTGTGTTTGGTTGCGTTCGGGTGTAAGAGCCCCCAAAGCCCTCCCCGTACTAACTTCAAGTAATTTTGTCGAAAAAAAAAGGTTTCCAGTTGAAAGGCGTTAGTGTGGAGAGTCGTCACGGGTACTGGGTGTAAAGGATGTCGATGGGCAGAAAAACGGTGTAATGTGAAGAACCGACGCTCGCGTCGCTTTCAACGCACAGAGTGCTCGAACTCATCCGATGCTATTACGGGTTCAACGCCTCAAAACACATCCTATGGTTCAAAGCAAGTATTGCTTCGACTAGATTCGACCCGTGAAGACCTTAATATACGGGGTGTTTGTGGTGTGGGAAGTCCGAAGACCTTAATATACTGGGTGTTTATGGTGTGGGATGTTCCATGCCGGTTGTCCGTCAAAGGGCAAGAAGGCCGCCAACCGACATGTTTGCCTTTTTTTTTTCATCCCATTTGTTATCCTCGCTCTACTCTCGCCCTCCCTCCCAGTAGTAACTCAGATCCGGGGTCACATAGCAGGTCCTCCTCCCCCCTCCCCACTACGGTACGTGCCTTCATTTTTTATCGCGAGAAGAGTTTAGAATTTTCTTCCCTCGTCGACTCGCGTCCAATTGCTCATGGCAACAAAAATACATCAACTTGTTCAACATGTGCAGGCTCTCAATGCTTTTTAAACACATGTATTGCCGCATCACATCCAATGCTTGAACACATGCGATGCTTCATCCAACACGTCCAATGCTTCAGCGTGTACTTTTCTTCAACGCATCCATCAAATGAAAAAACTGTACGATGCTATTATTTGTCAACAAAATGCATTGCTTCAACACATCCATCCAAACCTACCCAGTGCCCAACACGTTGCATCATTCAATACGGTCAGTACAGGATACCTGGTAAATATTAAAAAAACGGAAATACTGTCGACTGAGTTTTAAAGGGTGCGGTCTACACTATATTCAGTATTACGACCCCCGGATTTATTTTTTCCTGCAAATTTCAGCCTGACTTTCATACTGGCTTGTATGCTGTTTCTTATGTGATGTCCTGCGCTGTACTTCAACACATTCTATGTTTCAAGAAGATATTATGGCGTTTTTAGTGCGGGCGATCCGAGTAAACTCTCACAGGAAACGGAAATGCTGACCCCGGGCTGCTTTTCCTATTTTTTCGAAAAGTTCTACACTAACTTCAGTATGACGGCCCCCGAATTGGTTATTTTTGTGTAAACCTCAGCCTGACTTTCGTATTACGCTGATGCTTGTTTGGTTTCCTGTGCCGTACTTCCAATACACCCGATGTTTCAATAATATATGATGGCGTTTTTTTTGCGGACAATCCGATATTACATCCTCAAGTAGTTGACTAGGCGTCGACGGCTGGTGTTATACATTTTGTTTTTCATGGTATGTTCAATGCCTCAACATGTCCGTCGTCTCAGCACTCAGCACATGCAAGTCTTCAGCACACCCACACTCAATGCTTCCACACGCGCACGATCACGGCAGGGTCTACCTAGGCCGTGTGTCTTTCTTTTCGAAAGGCATTTTTTTTTGTTACTTCTTAGTTTTATTGGTATCGAGTACGTAGCGAGTTTCTAGTTTACGATTGGCGCCAAAAAGCATGGGGTTTTCAATCCACCCCCTCTCGTGACCGATTGCCACCGTCGAAAGGAAAATGAATCAATGTGACTGCTGAGACAGCAGCACCAGTACGGCAGCATCACAGCAGCACCATGTACCAACACGGGTTGGTATTGCGGTTAGGCTTGGGGTTGGGTTGATACTGCGGTTAAGGTTGGCGTTGGGTTGGTATTGCGGTAGGCTTTGGGTTGGGTTGGGATTGCGGTTAGGGTTGGGGTCGGGTTGGGATTGCGGCTAGGGTTGGGGTTGGGTTGGGATTGCGGTTTGGGTTGGGGTTGGGTTGGGTTGGGTTGGGTTGGGTTGGGTTGGGTTGGGTTGGGTTGGGTTGGGTTGGGTTGGGTTGGGTTGGGTTGGGTTAGGTGGGGTTAGGTTGGGTTGGGTTGGGTTGGGTTGGGTTGGGTTGGGTTGGGTTGGGTTGAGTTGGGTTGGGTTGGGTTGGATTGGGTTGGGTTGGGTTGGGTTGGATTTGAGTTGGGTTGGGTTGGGTTGGGTTGGGTTGGGTTGGGTTGGGTTGGGTTGGGTTGAGTTGGGTTGGGTTGGATTGGGTTGGGTTGGGCTGGGTTGGATTGGATTGGGTTGGGTTGGCACAGTTGCAAGTACCACCAGCGCGAGTTCTATAGCGAGCCATTAATCAGTATCTTGATCGCTCTTTATTTAGGTGTTAGGTGTTAGGTGTTACCCTCAGCCTACCGGCAGGAGTAGTATGAATGGATCAATTGAACAAAAAAAGAAGACGTTCAGTAGTCGATCGATCGGGTTCGTGACGTTGTTTCCCACGGTTTCTCTCTGTTCTCGACCGAACGAACGCCTTCGGCTTCCCTTTCACGTTGATGGAGTAGTGTGTGATAAACCCATGGGTGGGTTTTATCACACATTTCATGTTTTTGTACTCGCGTTATGTCATTGATATTCAGTGGTCTATGCAACTGTTGAATAAGTAGCGATATCATTTGCTCAGCAGAATATAATAATATTTTGTGCTATGTTGATCGATCGTCGTCGTGACGTTATCCCGCGTGCTATTTCCCCGTTTTCCTCGACCGAACGAACTCCTTCAACTTCTCTCAGAAACCTTCCGTTTAAGATTTCTGCGGACGAGATGTACGACATCTTCGGGAAATACGGGGCTATCCGACAGGTCGGTCACAGAAATATTCGAAGGGGGGAAGGGGGGGGAAGGGGAGGGGCGGGGGGGGTCGGTGGAGGGGGAGAGGAAGGGGGGAAGGGTGAGGGTGTAATCATATCATGCATGGTGATAGTCCATACCAGGTAGGACCGTGGACTCTCGCACCCCAACAATGCCGGGTCGGAACACGTCGGGATTTCACCGAGCAAGCAGGCATTGGTTGCTTGTGGGGAGGGAGGGGGGGGGGGCGGCGGCACGTCATGCCGACCTAACAAATCCAACCCGGCGCAAAGTTGGAACAATATCAACACAATCAACAGCGACAACAAGAACGCAACAGCAACAACATTTCTTATAATTGCGTTCTCCCCTGTGTCGCATGTTTTTTTCTTTTTCTTTAACGGCAATGTTGACGGTAGATCCGGTTAGGTGACCGGCAGGATACGAGAGGAACCGCGTTTGTTGTGTACGACGACATCTACGACGCCAAAGCGGCTGTGGATCACCTGAGCGGCTTCAATGTATGCGGCCGGTACCTCATCGTACTCTACTACCAGGCAAGTCAGACGCTGTTGGTAGCACTGGGACTTGCCGACTTCAGTCGTTGGCTAATTATTAGTTGGCTAGGCGATAGCTAGGGTTGTGAGTTAGCTGACTATACATGTTCCCACTCTTAATAATCATTAGCTGGCTAAGTGATCGTTAGGGCAGTGAGTTGGTTAACCCTACATATATGTCGCCGACTAGTTACTTGTTGGGTAAGTATCGGTGGACTATCTCAGCCATGAGCAGCCAGCTTGTAATTTGTTGGCTGGACATCGGTGGGCCATCTCAGCTTGTAAGTCTCCAGCTGTTCATTAGTTGGCTAGGGGTCGGTGAAGCATCTTAGCGGCTTCAATGTGTGCGGCTGGTGTAGCATCGTGCTCTACTACTAATACCAGGCCTTTTCGTTGGGCTGTGGATTGGCCGACTACGCTAATAGTAACGAACTAGTTACTCGTTGGCTAGGTACCGCTTACCATAACCAGTCGTTGATTTCAGCCATCTCACAGGCTAGTGCTTTTTTTCAGTTAATCTGAGGTAACTCCGTATTGCTTCGTTTTCTGTCAGTTTTTTCCTCTGAAGCCCCGCAAGACTTGACGTATAGCAAGACTTTTCCGAGCTGAAATATTATTTCCCCGTCTTCGCTCGATGATGGACCCGCGTCTGTATTCTCTCGATGGTTATCAGCCGGCCAAGATGCAGAAACGCATGGACCAGCAGGCCAAGAAGAAGGAGCTCGAGGACCTCAGGTATGCAGTACATGGTGTCCTGCTTCAATGCCGTGTCGTAGTTGGCGATGTTTAACGTTAGTTCATTTTGTTTTTTTTCATTTTTCCTTGCATTTTCTACTGTCTACCAGCTAGTTATTTTGCATTTCCTGTTTTTTCCGGTACCTTTTCCTTCAACTTTTCTTCCATGTGTTGAAGCATGTTGGTTGCAGCAGGTAGCAAGAGCGTTAACTCGTATTCACTACCCCTCCTCCCCCCCCCCCCCCCCCCCCCTTCTTTGCATATTGGCATGTGGTCATTTTTTTCTGAATGCAGGACGAAATTAAAAGTGGCGAAGGAGGAGGGCGAGGAGGGGGAAACTGCGGCGTCCACGAAGTAGGCCGATACTAATATCGCGAAATTATCCCGAAAGGATGCCGACAAGATGTCGAAAGGATCCGAAAGTATCCCGAAAAGATCCCGAGAAGATGCCGAAAGGAAACGCCAAGGATTGCCAAAGGAACGCGAAGTTATCACCAATGGAACACCAAAGGATTGCCAAAGGACCGTGGAAGGGTCACCATCACGCAAGCGAAAGCGAGCGCCGAAAGACACACAAAAAGACACCGAAGGAATACACGAAGGCAACAACATTCATCGCGTGGTCGATCCCCTCGCCATCACTACGTTTGCCACCTCTGCGAAGTTGTTGCTGGTTTTTCTGCAGCTTTGTAGTACTTTTAGTTCTACTGTTGTACCAGGTGTAAGTTTTGCACTGCTTGTTGGGACAAAGTGCTTGAAATTGTTTTTGACGCTTGCTGCGATAGAGATTGGGAACACTTGTGGGCCGAATGTTTTCTTAGTGACCGGCTCAAGATTTGGAAACTGCCAAATACGTTTAGAAACCCCTTTGTGCTTCCAAACCGATTTGTAACGTATGAGTGACCTATGAGTGACCTATGAGTAACGTATGACTTGTGCACCTTGGCCATGGGATTGTTCATCGAGCGGAGCGAATAGTGGTTATCAAATTCGAGCTTCGGGTGAAACGTGGAACTCCTCAAGCGAGAAGCCCCAGCGAAAATGAGACGTTGGGTAAACTATTGCAGGTCGTAGCGTTGGTCTCTGGGATCGAAAAAAGGTGAGGAGAAGGAGCCACAGCACCAGAATACCGCTAGCATTGGTCTGTGGGATCATTTTTTGCAGTGACCAAAGGGCGAGAAGAAGCATGAGTTGCGCGCCACAGAAAGATGGACCGTCCCTGGTGTACGGCGTGGGCTTTTGCATAAAGCAGTAGAAGCAGGGTGAGGGGCGATGACAACCAAGGCCTTACAGCTCTCACGGTTCCCTCTCAACCCTATAGCCCCAACCGTAACCCTGATGGTGCCCCGCGCGCGTGGTCGAGGGTCAAATGGCTTAAGGCAAGCAATACATGAGGACGCCACCCCCCCATATACAAACCTGGCTTGACGGTCAGGGCTAGCGTGACGCGTTGTATTGAAGCGGTTGGGTCCGGGTCGGGGTGTTGAGGTGATAAGCTGTGGGCGTGATGGAATGGTGAGTGTCTTGAGCGGGGTCCTGTGTCGATTTTTTTCTGTGGAATTCGTGGGCAATAATAATGTTTTTTTTTTTGCTCTTCCAACTCATGTTTTGGAGCGCGAATCCGTACTGGGGACTTGTGGCGTTTTTGAAACAGTTGTGTCGCCGTTACCATGCTTGAATCAAGCCCTTTGAAGCCCATTTTCTCACGCCAGCACATGCCAGGCGTGACTCTCGAACAAACGGAACGAATCGGCAACACGTTGTATAGCTTCTCGCCTATACCAGTTAGATAACCCGCCTCGCGCGGTCACGCGTCTCTGACCGTCACCAGCCTGGCGTATATTCCACGCCACTGACACAAAGGAGAGAAATGCTATACGGAACCAAGCCGAACCGTGGATGCCCCCATATTAGCGTCGACGAAGGCGTGCACTTGTAGCAGTTCGCTTCCGCGTGTGAAAGGTTCCACTCATTGACAGAGAATGATCTGCCTGGCCTAGATCGTATAGATCCGCGAGTTGCAAGATGAGTCCAGATAATGCGTACATTACAGACACGTGGAAACGTGAACAGATCGCGCAGACCGCACCAGATCAGAGCACAGTGCGCTTACACACCCAGTCACACGCATAATAACAGACCACACCCTGCAGATTACTACAGCAAAAATTTGCACCAAGTGCCAGGTGTAGATTATTCGGATCTCGTGGATCAGACCAGTGAAAACTTGTACAGATGATGCAGATACAGGAACGAACATGAGCTGTGTGAGCTGTACAGTGGTCCCATCTGTCCAACGTGGGAAGGGTTCGGGAATAGATGACGAGGAAGAAAAATGCAGGCATGGTAACCCCCGAGCGGGATCCTCGGCCACCTCCCCGCCGCAGACGAGGCGATGGACTACGCAAGTCATTCCAACAAAGAACATACATAAGTGCTAAAATCCAACCTAAGCCGACCCAGGAACCACCCCTATATTGGCATCGACAAAGGCTTGCGCTTGTGGCATTTCGCTTCCGGGTGTGAACGGTTCGGGGAGAGATGGCGAATATTCGAAATGCAGGGGTTTAAGAGAGAGATGCACGTTCCGGGTAACAACACAAAGAATGCTGAATTTTAGACAAGATAAGTGGTACAAACCTAAGTCGAACGGGAGACATCTCCATACGGGCATCGACAATCATCGCTTGCGCCTGTGGCAGTTCGCTTCCGCGTGTGAAAGGATCGGGGGACGATGGAAATAAAGGAAGGGACTAAAGTCAGGGACGAACGGTTCGGGTAACGGCAACACAGATGTAACTGGGTGGTCAACAAGTAACAGAAGTGAAAGTGTTTTAAAGATATAGGTCGAACCGGAGACCATCCCCATATTGGCGTCGACCATGGCTTGCGCCTGCGGGACTTCTGTTCAGCATGCGAATGGCCCAGGGAGAGATGGTGAAGAAGAAAAAGGCAGGGGTTCAAGTAAGGGACGTTACTGGTAACGGTACTGGAGACAAAAGTAAGATATTCGGAAAATGTTATACAGACCTAAGTCGAACCATGGCCCATCCCCACATCGGCGTCGATTATGGCTTGCGCCCACACGGTAGTTCGCTTCCGCGCGTGAAAGGTTCGGGGAGAGATGGCGAAGAAGAAAAAGGCAAGGGTTAAAACCAGAGACGTGGCGTACGTTGCGGGTAGCGGCAACACAAAGGTAGCTGGGTACTCAGACAAATAACAGTGGAAGCGCTATACAAACCAAAGTCAAACCGGGGACGATCCCCATATGGCATGTTGGCGTCGACTATATATAGCTTGCGCCTGCGGCATTTTGAAGCTGCCGAAGCTACTACTGCTGCTATGCCGCTGCAGCGGCGGTGCAGGGTTGTCGCTCCTAGTACCAACTGGCTCTGTCAGTTTAGGTCCACGTCTGGCCGTACGGATGCTCAAGTCTTGAATCTGGTTCTTATCAGACTGTGCTTCCTTTCGCGACTCCACTTGAAGCGCGAGCCTGTTGAGCTCAAGTAGGTCATTCGAGTACTCCAAAATGGTGCATTGGATGCGCTCAATTTGTTCAATTTGTGCGATGAAACCCTACCCCTCAGCCCTCCGGTCGGGGCTACGATAATTGGGAGAGTCGCCACCTTCGATTTCTTCCTCGAGTTAGCCCTCGATACGAGCGTGCTTAAAGGCCCAGCACCCATCCACTGCAACCCCTCCACTTTCTCTGTTACTGCTACCAATCCCAACCTGCCCTCTTCAACCTCGGCATCAGACATGGTTTTAAGAGCCCTTGGCGTACTCCTTTCCCGGGAGCAGTCCTTCTTTGCGTACAACACCCTGGCTTCTAATCGGATCGGAGTACTTTTCGGTTAGTCGTGTTGACCCACGAAGCGTGGCGGGTTTACCCATTGCACAGGCAGCATATATAGGGTTACCAACACATGATAAAACGCATCATGTATATATTACCAACAGATGGAAAAATGCATCTTGTATATATGAAGCTCCTTTGCCGGGTACCCATGTAACCAAGTCTTCCCATCAAGGGACAAATCAAGTGGAGTATCAATTGAGTAGGTTGCATACTCAAAATGGAAAATGCCGCCCAAACTGGGATATCCCGCAACGTATTTCCCACGATAGTAAAGTCAACCTTTTATTGGAACTCCCTTATACCATCAAGCCGTTGATACGTTGTCACCTACGGGAAATGCCATATGAAAAAAAATCTCCCATAGGTTATTACTGCTGTATCCTTGTACAAGCATAATCAAAAGTGTAGTACCACACAAATTATCGATCATCGGCACACAAATCCCAAAAAATATAACTAGTGTTTTTTAACAGAACGATATGACCCCTCCCATTATGAAAAACTCACCCACATAGTATATTACAAGTACCAACAACGCAGCTTGCAAATTTGAGCATTGACCCGAAATTCGTCGCACTCACGGCTGACGTCCTTGAAACATTTTTATAAAATGATGCGGACAGACACAGATGGACACATGCACCTTTACCAAATAGACTCAGTTAAAACTGGCAAGTACCGTCAATAGTCGTCGACTTCAAGTCAACCAACTCATGCTTCTTCAAGGTATTCCCCACCGCCCCGAAAAAAGACGAATACGTGAAACTTCCTGGCACTTTACCATAATAGTTAGATGATATTCGCACCAGGCACACCCTCAAGGGCCGCCCTACCCGCCCCCACCCGGTCAGGGATTCCCGACTGTCGTGCGTGATCAAGATATTGCCCTAAAGCAATGACAAGAACAAAATTGCACAAGAACTTCATAACACAACAGCAAGCACACAACGAACAATTGCGCGTTCATAAATATAGATGCCGAGGACAGACGTAAATCAAAGTCCCCCGAAAAAAAGGAGTCAACGCGTTGGTTGTGCTATTATATGCAAAATAACGCACAGATCCAAGATCTGGAAATCTTCATCCTACGCTGACTGCCGTTAGGAGACGTTGTACAAGAGGAGTGTCATACATATCCCACCCTGCAAACACGTGCGTAAGGGCCGTGTCACAATACAGATCCCACCAGGCGAACATATGCAAGATCGTAGATACAAATAATAATAAAAAAAAAAACAGGGATCGAGCCACCCCGAAATACCTAGCCTATGCAATGGGGACCTGATCTATCCGATGTGTGAAAATGTTCATTAACGCACCACCGTATGCCAAGCTATCCCGGGTAGAGCGGGTTTGCCCTATTCACGGTCGGCGACCGACGACCCAACGCGGCCCCAACAACCACGTACCACCACCCGGTACTACGTTATGTCTATAAGATACACTGATTCCATCAAGACCAACACAGTGGGAACCAGCTGCTGGCGGGTACCCGTCATTATTACACATCACACCTCAATAGCAAGGAAATTCCTGAGCTGCAAAGAAAGTTCAAAGAAAATAAAAAGATCCTTCAACAATTTTGACAAGAACGTTGTACCAAATTGATTCCGCCGATGACAGACAGAGCAAGATAATACCTGGTATTGGTATCAGAACAACGAACCACCACCGCTGCTCCCCGATACCAGAGCGTTTCCGAAACCTCACGCGTAGCCGTCAACAGTGCGCACACGATAGGCATTTTATTACGCTATCGATCACGGTGAAACCCACCAAAACATTTAGCAACAAGGAAATTCTTAAGGTGCAAAGAGGGTTCAACCAAAGACCAAGGCTACGGTAGGGGGGATGCTAATACGCCCCCCTTTTTCACCATTAGATTTGAGCCACTCGCACGAGTGATTCTGTGCCTCACGGACGACAAGACTTTACGCGACATGCTTGGCGCAACGTGGCTAATGATTGCGTTGCGGGTTCATGTCGCGAAATCAAAGTAGCACCAAAGCTCAAGACTGCAAAGCAACAGGGGGTCACTCGCGCGAGTGACTCCGGGCCACTGAAAAAAAAAGGCCCAAAAAGGGACCACCCTATCGTAGCCTGGGTCGAAAATGAAAATGATCTTGAACAAATTGTACAAAAAGTTTGAACCAAAACATTCCATCATATCAGACAGGGACAGTACATACCTGGCATTGGTATCAGAACAAGGCACCACCGCCCCCCAATGCCTGAGCGTTTCCGAAACCTCACGCGCAGCCTTCAACAGTACATACGTGAGGCATTGCATTACGCTATCAACCACGGCGCAAGCCACTAAACATTAAACGAAGACGCCAAAACGCTTACATCCAAACCGCCTCTCCGGCCTCGTACTGCTGGAGTTAGAGTCTACAGTACTAAAAAACCTAGGGAATTTGAGCCTATAAAGACTTTTCACGGGTCTGGTCATTTCTCGCGGGTCGGGTCGCACCAGGGTGACCCGACCCGACCCGGCCCGTGAGACTTCGAACACCTCTTGACCCTGCCCTTAGAAAGGACCCGCCAAACCCCTGCTAAAAATGCGCCGAAAATAACAGCGCTTGCGATTTCCAAATTATGGTGTGTTGGAAAACATATCATTGTAGCACTGAAACCGTCAAACGTTATAACCCAAGGCTAACCAACCCACAAGCGGATTATGTTACATTTTTCAAAAAAATGGTAGGAAAACGTGTTTCTAACCAAGTTTTCAGAAATCGTAGCAAGTCATATCTAACTATTTTTTTCGCTGATCATTCGAGGGTTGGGTTGGCCTTGACTTGTGTCGTTCGACGGCTTAATACTGCTGACAGTATAATATTTTTTTTAGCCAACTCTTACCCAACTAAGTTTTGGATCCCGCAAACAAGCTAATAGATACCTGGTACCCTGGTATGATATAATCTAACTGCGCCGAGGACCTACGAGTATACTTATTGAACACCATGTTACATTGCCTTCCCGGTATACCGGTTCCTGTCTAATGGTCCATCGGAAGGATTCCCCAGTAAACCGGGGAACAGCACGCCTGCGGGTATCTGTCGAGGTCGGGCTTCCTGCACTAAAAGGGTGAAGACCCCTCGAAACCCGATACTACGTTAAAAGCGGCGGGCGTGCAAGGTGTTGTTGAGCAGGGGATATATTCCCCACCCCCCATCAAGATAATGCCCTCCCCATCTTGAAAACGCTTGGTTATTCACCATCGAAACCCGTTACCAGGTACCTAGTTTTTCTATTAATATTAATAGATGCATGATACGGTAGATGTGCACCGACCATTGTAGCACAAATCCCTGCGTATAGTAGTGGATGTGCAGGATGTTGTGCACGGTGTTGTCTTGCAGAGTGTTGAACGGGGTACGAATACCCCCCCCTCCCCGCCCTTAAAATGAAACGCCTTCCCGCACTTAAACGTGCTTGGTAGTGCAGACCCATCAAAACCCAAAACTACGTATATACCGCTCTGGAAGGATTGTAATAACCATTGGTGAAATAGTATAAACGCCAATCGGTCCTCACGCATACGTCGAGTATAGTATTGGACGTGCGGGTGTTCTGCAGGGAAAAACAGGCCCCCCCGCTACTAAGACAATATCCTCCTGTCTTTGAGAGCTCTTGGTGCATACCCGTCGAAACCCATTTAGACACGTAAGAATGGACGTGCAGTGGATGTGAGGGGGTCATTATGCAAGGTGTACGTCCCGCCCCCGCTCTCCATCAAGATACCGCCTTCTTGCCCTTAGGGCGCATCGTGGAGCAGAACCCGTTGTGGAGGATGTTGCGCGGGTTAAAAATATCCTCCTGATCCCACTAAGACAATGCCTTCCTGGTCTTGAAGGCGCTGGGTGGTACGGGCGTGCTGACCCCCATATCCCCCCTGCTGTCGCCAAGGTCGAGCTGGCGTTTAACGAGGGCGGAGTACACCCCTCCTTTTGACGCAACCAGCTCTAAGTGGGTGCCTTCCTCGGCAACCTGTAAAAGCAACGCCGAGTCGATCTTTTAGAATGAGCAAGGACGAGGGAGCGAAGCGAACGAGGCCGTTTTCGCCTTGTACCCGTACGGCAAAATAGTCTTCATTGCGGGTGTGTACAGGCCTCCAATATTAAAATAGTGTGTACGTCTGTTTCGTTGTTTGCTGCGTGCCACGGTCTGCCGTCCTTATGCGTTTTTGCAGTATTGATTGCGAATGCTGTACGTAACCGAATTTTAACCAACACTGCGTCTACCGAGGCGAGCATCCTTGGGCTAGCTCGTGGAGCTTGATTCATCGCACGCCGTCGCGCGTTGGCCGCGGTCGCCGTCTCGCTGTGATTTTGTTGTGGCGCAAACGAGTTTATAGCTTAAATCTATACCAGTACGTGCTAGATTTACACTCAAACAAATATGTCCGCTGTTCTTCTGGAGTAATAGACAAATTCGAAAAGCAACTACTCGTATTTGCGGTCTTTACTTTGGTTTTGGATCAATTTGATTAGCCTTGTGCAAAGATGTCATCAGGTGGCAGTTTGGGGCCGGACGTCTGGATGCAATAAACGAGGTTTTGCATGGTGCCTCCTAACGGTGTGGCCGACGGCACCAGAAACTTGCCGGCCTCGAGATATTCGCGCTTATGCCACCGACCGTTCCTCCTGTGTAACCGACCGATAACTTTGTGTCACCGACCGTTAAACTCGTGTCACCGACCGTTTAACACTCTCATCGGCATTTACACTCGTGTCATTGGCTGTTACATCGTGTAGCTGGGCGTTACACTCGTGCTGTAACCCGGTACACTCGTGCTGTAACCCGTTACACTCGTCTTACCCATCGAATACTAGTGTTACCGACTGTTACATTCTCGTATCATCGACCGTTACAAATGTGGCAGCTTCCGTTACCCTCGTGGTACCGACGGTTACTCTCGTTACCGGTCGTGGCACTCGTGTCACCGACCGAATCATTCGTGTCACCCGCGTGTCAAGATAGTGCAGCAGCGAGCTTCCGACAGCTTAACCATCACTCGTTCGTGTTATCCCATCACCGTTAAGTTCTTGCGCAGACCGTTAAACTCGGGTCACAGATCGTTCAGCCTTGTCTACACTTGCGCCGCCGACCGCTACACTCTTGCTACCGAACGTTACACTGGTGTCACCGATCGTTACACTCGAGGCTCGAGTCGTCGGCAGTTACACTCACGTCATCCACCGTTACACTCGTGCTACCGACCATTCCACCCGTGTCAACGACGTTATACTCGAGCTACCGACCGTTACACCCGTGTGACCGACGGTTAAAATTGGGCCACCGACCGTTGCACTCGAGTCATCGGCAGTTACACTTGCGCCAACGAACGTTGCACTCGTGTCATCGGCAGTTACACTTGCACCAACGAATGTTGCACTCTTGTTGCCGACTGTTACACTGGTGTCACCGACCGATACACTCCAGGCTCTAATCAAATCGGCAGTTACACTCTATCATCGACCGTTACACTCGTGGCACCGACCGGTACACTCATGCCACCGACCGATGCACTCGTGTCCGACCGATACACTCGTGTCACCTGCAGCCCATCGGCAGGTACACCTGCGCCATCGACCGCTGCACTCGCGTCATCGACCGTTTCATTCCATCTGTCGCTGACCGATGCATTCGACCTGAGCCTGGTGTTACTTTTGTGTCATCGATCGTTATACACTTGTCGCCTGTCGTTTCACGTGTGTCACGCGTGTCACGGACCGTTACAGTCATGCCACCGACCGTTACACCTATGGCATCGATCGTTACACTCATGTCACCGACCACTATTTTCGTGTTCCGACCGTTACACTCGTGCCACTGACCGTCACCCTAGTACAAGTGTTACCGACCGCTACACTTGTGTCGCCGTTACACTGGTTTCACCGACCGTAGTAGTCACGTCACCGACCGTTGCACTCTTTTCACCGACCGTTACACCTGTGTTATCAACCGTTACACTCATGCCACCAACCGTCACACGCGCACCGTCGACCGTTACACTCGTGTTACCGACCGTTATTTTCGTGCTATTATACCACCTGCTGCTTTCGAATGACTTGTCCGTTAAACTTGTACCAACGACGTTAAACTTGTACTAACGATACCTACATCCATGTTACCGACCGTTACATTCGTGTTACCGATTATTGCACTCGTACCATCGACCTTTATATTTGTGTCATCGATCGTTATATTCGCGTTACCGACCGTTACACCCGTGCCATCTATCGTTCCACGTGTGCAACCGGTGGTTACACTCGTTTTATGGGCAGTTGAACTTGCGCCATCGACCGTTACACTCGAGTTTCGAGTCATCGGTCGTTACACTCGTGCCATCGACCGTTACACTCGTCTTAACGACCGGTACACTACTTTGCTACCGACCATTTCAAACGTGTCACCGACCGTTGCACTCCAGTCATCGACAGGTGCACTTGCGCCACCGACCGTTACACTCGTGTCATCGACCGTTTCAATCGTCGTGTCCTTGACCGATATACTCGTATCGCCGACCGTTACACTCGAGACTTGAGTCACCGGTAGCTACACTCGTGTCATCGGCCGTTACAGTATTGTCGCCGAACGTTTCACTCGTATTACCGACTGTGAAACTCTTGCCATGGACCGTTACACTCATGGCATCGATCGTTGCACTCGTGCCACCGGCCGTTACATTTATGTCGCCGGCCGTCACATTCGTGCCACCGGCCGTTGCACTCTTGTGACCGACCGTTGCAATCGTGTTACCGACCGTTACACTTGCGCCACCGATCGTTGCCCTTAGTGGCATTGGCCGTTACACTCGTGGCACCGACTGTTACAATCGAGACTCAAGTCATCAGCAGCTACACTCGTGTCATCGACCGTTACACTCTGGTTACCGACCGTTACACTTGTATTACCGACCGTTATATTTTTCCTACCGACCGTTACACTCGCGGTATCGACCGGTACGCTTATGGCATCGGCAGTTACACGTGTGGCATCGACCGTTACACTTGTGTCACCGACCGTGACACTTATGGCATCGATCGTTACACTCGTGCCACCGGCCGTTGCCTTTGTGTCACCGATCGTCACACTCGTGTCACCGACCGTTACACTCGTGTCACCGACCGATACACTCGTGTCACCGACCGTTACACTCGTGTCACCGACCGTTACACTCGTGTCACCGACCGTTACACTTTTGTCAACAACCGTTACACTTTTGTGACCGACCGTTACATTTCTGTCAACGACCGTTAGAAGCGTGTTACCGGCCCTTACACTCGTGATGCCGACCGTCAAATTTGTGTTACCGACCGTTACACTCGTGTCATCGACCGTTACACTCGTGTTACCGACCGTCACACTCGCGTTATCGACCGTTACACTCGCGTTATCGACCGTTACGCTCGTGATACCGACTTTTACGCTCGTGATACCGACTGTTACGCTCGTGTTACCGACCGTAACACTCGTGTTGCCGACCGTTACCCTCGTGCTACCGACCGGTACTCTCGTGTCACCGACCGTGACATTCGTTCTACCGATTGTTACACTCATGCTATCGGCCGATGCCTTCGTGTTACCGACCGTTACACTCGTGCTACCGACGGTTGCAGTCTTGTCATCGGCAGTAACACTCGTGCTACCGACCGATACATTCGCGTTACCGACCACTACACTGGTTCTGGCAATCGTTACAACCTTGTCATCGGCAGTCCCGCTAGTGTGACCGATCGTTACACTCGTGTCACCGACCGTCACTCTCGAGCGTATCATCTTCGCCGTTACACTCGAATCACCAACCGTTACAAGCCTTTTTTTACAATCGCATCGGGAGTTCCGATAAATCGAAAATCGTATCAGGGGACATAGCTCTCTAACCCCTTACCCTCTGTTGAGAGGAACTAAGGTGAATATTTCGATGTGAGGGGTGGGTCAGAAGCCTTCATTGCTTGTTCCTGGGGGAGAGTACCATGACCTCTACTTCTACATCGGATTGTTCATCGGATATACCGGTAAGGTTTTGATTTTCAAGCGCTTATCGAATCGAAACACAACAGCAATTCGATATTACCAATTGCTACAATCAATCGGCGATTACACACACCCTTCCCGCCGACCGTTATACTCGAAGCGGCGCGACCCACCTTCCCGCCCCGAATGACGCAGATCTTGTCGGCCCGTTTAACAGTACTGAGGCGATGCGCTATGAGGATGACGGTCATGCCCCCCCTCGATATCATCTGATCAATCGCCTGCTGTACAAGATGCTCGCTCTCGGCGTCCAGCGCGCTGCATTCCGTTCAAAGGTTGGGATGGGTTGGGTTGGGTTGGGTTGGGTTGGGTTGGGTTGGGTTGGGTTGGGTTGGGTTGGGTTGGGTTGGGTAGGGTAGGGTAGGGGTGGGTTGGATTGGGTTGGACAGGCTTTGGTTGTTTTTTCTGAGTTGGTTGCGTTGGCAGAATTGGGTAAAGCAAAGAAAGATCAAAGCAAAATAAAGCGAAGCAAACCGAAGCCAATCAAAGAGGGCGGGCGCTTCCATGATGTAACTTGTTAACTACTACCCTACACGTAACTCGTTTACAACCGTATCAATGGTTCGGGGACATACAGAGCTAATTGGATTTTTGCTTGCGGCGGTTTAGTGGGTAACCTCTACTGCACCTGTTACTAAAAAGAGTATCTTCTGCATAACAAGAAAAACACGAAAATATGTATTTGCTCCAATCAAGGAAACACACCTGGTCGCCTCGTCAAGAAGGAGTACCCTTGGTTTTCTAACCTGCAGCGGGAGAAGCGGGAGTTCAACGCACAAAAAGCGGCAGCAAATAGGGGACGGGGAGTAAAATAAAAAAGCGTTGCGTTGCGTGCAGTCTGCCGTGTCTTCGACGTGCCGGCATGCTCGTACTTGTACACGATGATTGTTCTAGCAATACGTGTTTCCTGCCAGGGACTATAATCACATTCTTCATAGCTTAAAACATGAAACACATGGAATCCTCTTTTCTGTCTCATGGAAGTCTGCACCCCCCCTTCCCCCTCATCACGCTTTGAAGCGGTGCCTTCGAAAGCATTGTTTTTTGTAATCCTCCGGCGGATAGGGAAAAACAAAGCTCAAGCTCGCCACACTTCCACGTATAATCATACACGCCTCGTGTCAAATTAACTCGGTTGTATTCGCAATCCAGCTGGTTTTCTGGCGCGTCCTTCAGTTTACGCGATAGCGATAGCAAAAAAACATCGCGAAAAAGGTGTTAACATCAGCCGTCGACGCATGGTCAACTACACAGGGATGTATTTTCGGATAGCCCGCAAAAAAAACGCCGTAACACCTTGGGTATACCCAAGTCGCCGTCGGGGTACATACACTAAAACAACATACACTAAAATACATAATCACCCACGAAGGCCCTTGCGATGGCCATATATGAATCACGCTTTCGAGGCTATAAAACATGCAACCCTTTCTTCTCCAGCAAACCCCATGTTTCTAGTTTCTCAGCAAACCCCATGTTTCTAGTTTCTCGGCAAACCCCATGTTTCTAGTTTCTCAGCAAACCGCATGTTTCTAGTTTCATTAGTTATTTATCCATCACTTTTACTCTCCAGCTCTCAACCCGTAAGAGGTTCTTACCCACAGCGACCGTCTAGACAAGCCGTGGTCACAGGTACCTTCCCTTCTCCCCACCCCCCCCTCCCCCCCGGTACATGCCTTCGTTTTCATCGCGCATAGGGTTGAGCATTCTCACGTTGGAGTTTTTTGTGATCGTCGATTTTCATCGAATTTTAAAAGACAGCCATGAAGCGGTCGCAAAGAACTCGCACAGCAGGACTTTTAGTTGCTGTCGTCAATTTGTACGCGTTGGTGGCCGGCAGGCGCTTCGAGAAATTCGAAAGGGGTTCGTACTCTTCGGCGCCGTCAAAAAACAGAATCTTCGCCTAAAACAATACAAGTGGGTACCACGAGTTAAGAGCGCCCCGCGACAAGCCGAAACAGGCGCATCTTAACTAAAAAACTCGCTTATCTGCAGTGGCCAATAAATACATGGCCTTTGAAAGTGTGCATTGTGACCAGGTAAGAAAGGGCTGAGCTCTTCTCGTGATAAAAAGGAAGGCATGTATCGTAGCGAAGAAGGGGGTGAGAAGAGCCTGCTTGGTGATCCTGGATCTGAGTTACATCAAATTTTAGGAACGGAGAAAAAAAAGGAAAAGTGCGAAGACACGGATGGGATGACCAACCAAAAACAAAACAAAAAAGTGTGGCGGAACATGCCGATTTGAGCGCTCTTAACTCCCGAATGCTCTGCATAGCGACCAAAGAATGGACAAGCGTGATGTTATCCACCATCTCCGTCAATGCGCACGAATGGGGTAATGTCGTGCACGTTGTCTTTTCGAACTACTATTGTATTCTTGCAGTTCGAGCACGAAATGTATCACCAATATCTAAGCAGCCCACGTTGCCTCGAATGGTCAATGCTGTAAACATCAGCTTTAATGGTATTTTTTTCCCGCTCAAGTCCCAACGTGTCAACTCGGGGTATCCACCCACTGTATCGAAAACTCTGTAAATCTCTCGCTACTCGGTAAATCTCTCACTAACACCCACCAAGGCTCTTGCGATGGCTATCCTCTGCTTCTGTCCGCCGGACATCTGCACCCCCCGCTCCCCCGCCTGCGTCTCGTACTTGTCTGGCAGCTGGGAGATGAAAACGTGGGCATTGGCTAATCTCGCGGCTTCTTCCACCTCCGCCATGCTGGGCTCTTGTTCTAGAACGAAAATGACAGAAGGTATACAGGTGCGCAGGTATTTTGTGTTTCTTCTTTTTCTTACATGTGAAATCGTAATCGCTTTTCGCTCACTTCTTGTTTAAAAAGAAAAATGGCGAGGCAGATGCGCGCGGGGGGGGGGGGGGGGGGGCGTGTTTTCAAAAATTTACAAAAATATTCCGATTATGTCAGCTGTGAGTTCGATCCGTTTAATGGTCGATACTCATCTTTGCAAGCTGCGTAGTAAGTACTCCGGCCAATTCATGTATTTTCAAACCATCTTTTAGTTTCCGCGCCACTCTTGTTGTACAGCGAAAATGACATGGCGTGCAGGCGCGCGGGAACTTGCATAATTAATTTTTTAATCACTGCTAGTTGCTCATCATTTCCAGCTGTACCTCGTGTTCCAAAAACAAACACGACAAAAACAGTATCCCCCCCCCCCCCCGACACAAAACATGCTACCCGTGCGCTACAACGCCGCCGGGGCGGGGAGCGCGGGGTAATCACGCAGGGAAGAGGGTGGGTGGGGCTGGGGGGCGTACTCATTTGTTGCTTGCCTTAGTCATTAGACCATTGACCACACATCCCTTTCGAGACGGAGTGCCGGAAGAGGGAGGGGCGGGGGGGGGTATCCGATGATACCGCCAGCTGCAAAACAATCAGAAAGTGAGTCAATCGTTATCTCACCCTCGAGGCCGTAGATGATGTTTTCCCGAATGCTGCGGGCGTACAGAGTTGGTTCCTGACCCACAATAGAGATGTTTTTGTGCAGCCAGTGGTGGTTATACTCGTGCACAGGAATGCCGTCCAACATCACCTGCAAACCCACCATAATCGGATATCCATCCAGGGGGAAAACAAATACAAGAAAAACAAACGAAAAATGAATTAAAAAAGAGTAAAACGATTTAGGTTATATAGTTCTACAAGATAAGCAAGTGAGCGTCATGTTTTCGAGGCGTTTCCCGTTAAAATCGTCATGATATCATTTACATCGGAAAACTAAAACAAAAACGAACAAAATAAGTAATTTATCGCGGAAACAAAAAAAACGAACACCAAACACGAAAAAGCGAAAACACGAAGCGATTTTTGGATATACAGCATATATATATATATATGATAGCGCAAGAACACAAGAGAGCATATCGCTTTCAAAGGCGTCCCTCGTTCAACTTACGGCGGAAACAAAAAAAAAAAAACAAAAAAAAAAAAAAGTGATTTACCGCAGAAACAAACACAAACGAACACAAACGATTTTTGGGTTATAATAGGCTATAGCGCAAGAACACAAGCGAGCGCAGTGTTTTCAGAGGTGGCCCTCGTTGAAATTACGGCAAAAGAAGAAGAAAAAAAAAAGTAAAAATGAAAACGCCCCGCGATTAAGAGAAAAATCGCGCACCGGTAGAAGGCGTTAGCGACCAAAGACAACAGAAAATAAGAGAAAAAAAAAAACATGCTTTCGTAGAATTGCTTTCAATTTTGGTTTGGCAAATCATTTCTTCGCTCTGCGTTTTTTTACCAGTCCCGCGGAAGGCTGGTACAAATTTTCGAGGAGGGCGATGCAGGAGCTCTTGCCGCCTCCAGAAGGACCAACAAGCGCCAGCACCTGTCATTATTCGGCACAACATAATCGGTTCCGCCATTCGGTTAGGCCACGCCACGAAGTTATTCTGCGAACCGAACCTATTGGGTCAAGGGTTCGGCCAAGCCTTCTACTCAACCCAGTCGGTCAAAGCTCTTGCAGCCTCCAGAAGAACCAGCAAAGGCTAGCTATCAATAGCACCTGTCATCATTCGGTAAATACTATCGGTAAATTAGCCATGTTCAGGTTAGTGCCAGCACCGATCGTCAGTCAACATTTACTCTTCAGTTATTCGGATAAGCCACTCGAAGAAGCGCTATTCAGCAAAGCCATATACAGACAGATCAGCGCCAGCAGCCATCATCGCTCCGTCTAGATTTTCGGTTCAAGTAATTCGGCTCAGCCACTACAAGAGCTAATTTTTCGGCGAGGGTATACCAGGTACCTGGTACGGCCACTCGATCAAGATTTTCGGCCGAGCTTCACGGTCATTCGGTTAGAAACCCCGATTCGGTTAACTCGTTTGAACACGGTATTCGGCTACAGTAGTGCGAGTATCCCCCAACAAGGCGGTCTGAGTGAGGAGGTATCCCTCTAGAAGGCGGCCAAAAGCGCTTGGCGCGTCAGGGAAATTGCACTACAGTACTCATAACCTGGAGTGAGTAAAACGGCTTCCCTTTATAAGGCGGTCCTATTGCTCTCTACATCATACCACGGTCTTGCTGGGGGACCTGTACTATACTTGGAAGGACAAGCTATTCTGCATACCTGCTCGCACTAGCGAGAGAAAACACCGGATTAATGAAAGCAAAAAAAAACTCCATACGGGTTATATAATATCAGTGCGCACAATGTTTGTTTTTCACCGAAATCACCCTTGATAAAATTATCATGTTCACCCTCACGACATCCGGAGGAGGCATATATCTTTTAAAGGGTAATGCATGCGTAACAACGCGCGACCGAAATATCACGCACTCTGCAAACATGAGTATCTACCCTTAAAATTGACCGAACTCACGGCTGACGTATTTGAAAAACTATTTTATAAAATACCGCATGTAGCTATCGTATCGTACCTGGCCGGGGGCAGCTTTGAACGACATTCCGTCCAATATTTGTTTTCCGGGCCTGCAAGACACGACGGGGAAAACAACAAAACCAAAAGAGACGAAAAAAAAACAAACACATGAGTCAAGCGGGGCGAGGGTGGGTTGCGGCATATGGTCGATCACCAAATACCGCATACAGGGTATTCCCCACTAAGGCATGTCCGATTGCGAAATGCCCGATCACATTTCCGATTCTGGAAAGTCCGACCACAGCACGTTCGATCACCGACTACCGTATGTCCTATTACGGAATTCCCGGCTGCAGCATTTCCGACTACGGCATGTCCGATTATGGAATGTCCGATTACGTCATGTCGGATCACGGCTTATCCGATTATGGAAAGTCCGAGCACGGCATGTCTGACTATGCTGTGTCCGATTGAGGTACCGACCGTTACGTTACTCTTATGATACCGACCGTTACACTTATGTCACCGACCGTATATCTGATAGCAGCATGTCCGATCACGGAATGTCCGATTACGGATTGTCCAGGGTACGTCATGTCCGATCACGGTATATTCAACTGCGGAATGCCCGATGGCAACGTTTCCGATTATGGAAATTCCGACCACGGCATCTCCGACTACTGATCACCGTATATCCGATTACGGCATGTCCGAGTACGGCATATCTGACAACCGCGTACGGCGTATCCGACTCCCGTATGTCCGGTTGAGGCATGCCTGATAGCAGCATACTCAATTGCGCAAAGTCCGATTCCATTTTTTCCGATTAAGACACGTCCGATCGTGGCATATCCGATTACCGATTACCGCATGTCCGACTACGGCGTGTCCGAGTACGGCATGTCGGACAACGGACTACGGCGTGTCTGACCGCGGTATGTCCGATCGCGGCATGTCTGATAGCAGCATGTCCGATTACGGAATGCTCGATTCACGACATTTCCGACTATAGAAAGTCCGACCACGGCATGTCCGATTGCCGATTACCGAATATCCGATTACGGCAAGTCCGAGTACGGCATGCCTGACGACGTTATTTCTTCCCCAAATTTAAATATCACTGTTGCTTCCAGGTTCTGGACAAGCCGCCGTGGTCACAGGTGTCGGTCGACCCTTCTCCCCCTCGGTACGCGGCTTCATTTTCATCGCGCAGGGGGTTCGGCATTCCCAATGCTCGTCGAAAAACATCGAATTTTGCTAACTCACGATCTCGCGCTTTCCACGAGTCAATTTTTGCACAAGAAAAAGTCTCTGCAAAATACCAGTATGCACTCGGGAGAGCTCGAACCAGCAAAATCGACCTTACTGGTACTAGGTAACGAGGTTAACCTACTAGACCACCGGGGATGCCCACCCGTATGTCCGACTAAGTCAAGTCCGATCGCGGCGTATGCCCCCTGCCGTCCACCTCCTCCCTTCCCCTGCGCACAAAAGAGCACGTCCACCACTGAAATAACTTGTACACGAAAAAACAGATCGAAGAAAAATATCCCGCTCGCCTTGTTTGAAAAAAAAAACTGAAAAAAAATATCTCGCTCGCCTTGAAGGGTATTCGAAGTCGACGTTTCGAATCTCCACCTCTCCTAAGCAGCTGTCCGGCTCTGCTCCTCCTCGCGTTTCCGACCCCGCTTCCACGCCGACCCACGACGATGTTGTTGCTGCTGATGATGCTCCTGCTGCTGCTCTCGCTGCTCCTGCTGCTGCTGCCGCTCTCGCTGCTCCTGCTGCTGTTGCTGGCGATGCTATTGCTGCTATTGCTGATGCTGCTGCCGTTTGCTGGAGTGGTGGTGGTGGCGGCGGCCGCGAAGACTGCGGTGGTGGTGGCGCAGCCCCTTTAGGCTCACGCCTCATCAGCTCGAAAACTTTGTCCGCTGCGCCTACCGCTTGGGTCCTGCATGCAACAACAAAAATCGGAATAAAATATTTTCAGCGTCAAAAGGGTAAAAACAAGAGGAGACGATCACTAGAGTTCGGGAACCGAACAAAAAATAACAAGCCCTTTGTTGCGATAGAGAATTACGCAGGCGTTTGGGTTCATGTTCTGTGGTCGAAGAATTGACATTGATTGCAGCAGCACGGCAGTGTCTGGTTGATTGCGCCAGTGGCAATGCCAAGAGGATACAGCAAGGAACTGTGCTAGCAGAACTGGTAAAGCACGCGAACAGGCAGTGTGATGTTGCTAGCTAGTAGCTGGTCAGCAGCTGCTGGGTCACGTACTCGTGATTTTCTGATGAAAAAAAGAAGCTAATCTTTATAATCATAATCAAATCAACGTGTCCTTGATTATTTGATTATTTTGGCTGTATGGTCATTAGCATGGTATAAAAAAAAACTATACAAAATAAAGTGTGTTGGTATGGGCTGTAGAATGCACATGAAAAAATTACAAAAACAATACAGTGTATGCCTTTTAGTGTACGAATTAATCGTGTTGTTTTCAGCATCACCTTACCAAAATACCATGACAAGAGTACATGTAATTTTTAATACATGACATACTACGCGCCATACAAGGCAAATAATCAAGCGATCATAAATATAAACAACACAAGAAAATAATCAATTAAATCAAGCCCGTTTTTTTTTGTTGATTACCAACCCTAGCGCTCAGGTATACTGAGGTGTAGGAGCCACCCAAAATAGTGATAAACACCGACTGTTTTTGACAACATTGCTTCCGAGAAATACAAGGTAACATGAGCTATAAAGGCCATACAGATTTTTCCTGATACATCTAGATCATCACGTGGGGAAAGACCATCTGTCCCACGTGCGAGGCCAACACTTTTTACAACTGCACTCCCGCTTTGGGGTGGGCGAAAACTTGGACCAGAGTCATCCCACGGAACGGGTTGCACTTTTTCGGCCAATTGTTAGTGGTAATACTAGTGGTAATGTTAGTGGTGATGTTAGTGGTAATGTTAGTGGTGATGTTAGTGGGAATGTTAGTGGTAGTGTTAGTGGTAATGTTAGTGGTAATGTTAGTGGTAATGTTAGTGGTAATGTTAGTGGTGATGTTAGTGGTAATGTTAGTGGTAATGTTAGTGGTGATGTTAGTGGTAATGTTAGAGGTAATGTTAGTGGTAATGTTAGTGGTAGTGTTAGTGGTAATGTTAGTGGTAATGTTAGTGGTGATGTTAGTGGTGATGTTAGTGGTAATGTTAGTGGTAATGTTAGTGGTAATGTTAGTGGTAGTGTTAGTGGTAATGTTAGTGGTAATGTTAGTGGTAATGTTAGTGGTGATGTTAGTGGTAATGTTAGTGGTAATGTTAGTGGTAATGTTAGTGGTAATGTTAGTGGTAATGTTAGTGGTAATGTTAGTGGTGATGTTAGTGGTAATGTTAGTGGTAATGTTAGTGGTAATGTTAGTGGTAATGTTAGTGGGAATGTTAGTGGTAATGTTAGTGGTAATGTTAGTGGTAATGTTAGTGGTAATGTTAGTGGTAATGTTAGTGGTAATGTTAGTGGTAATGTTAGTGGTGATGTTAGTGGTAATGTTAGTGGTAATGTTAGTGGTGATGTTAGTGGTAATGTTAGTGGTAATGTTAGTGGTGATGTTAGTGGTAATGTTAGAGGTAATGTTAGTGGTGATGTTAGTGGTAATGTTAGTGGTAATGTTAGTGGTAATGTTAGTGGTAATGTTAGTGGTAATGTTAGTGGTAATGTTAGTGGTAATGTTAGTGGTAATGTTAGTGGTAATGTTAGTGGGAATGTTAGTGGTGATGTTAGTGGTAATGTTAGTGGTAATGTTAGTGGTAATGTTAGTGGTAATGTTAGTGGGAATGTTAGTGGTAATGTTAGTGGTAATGTTAGTGGTAATGTTAGTGGTAATGTTAGTGGTAATGTTAGTGGTAATGTTAGTGGTAATGTTAGTGGTAATGTTAGTGGTAATGTTAGTGGTAATGTTAGTGGTGATGTTAGTGGTAATGTTAGTGGTAATGTTAGAGGTAATGTTAGTGGTGATGTTAGTGGTAATGTTAGTGGTAATGTTAGTGGTAATGTTAGTGGTAATGTTAGTGGTAATGTTAGTGGTAATGTTAGTGGTAGTGTTAGTGGTAATGTTAGTGGTAATGTTAGTGGTAATGTTAGTGGTGATGTTAGTGGTAATGTTAGTGGTAATGTTAGTGGTAATGTTAGTGGTAATGTTAGTGGGAATGTTAGTGGTAATGTTAGTGGTAATGTTAGTGGTAATGTTAGTGGTAATGTTAGTGGTAATGTTAGTGGTAATGTTAGTGGTAATGTTAGTGGTGATGTTAGTGGTAATGTTAGTGGTAATGTTAGTGGTGATGTTAGTGGTAATGTTAGAGGTAATGTTAGTGGTGATGTTAGTGGTAATGTTAGTGGTAATGTTAGTGGTAATGTTAGTGGTAATGTTAGTGGTAATGTTAGTGGTGATGTTAGTGGTAATGTTAGTGGTAATGTTAGTGGGAATGTTAGTGGTGATGTTAGTGGTAATGTTAGTGGTAATGTTAGTGGTAATACTAGTGGTAATGTTAGTGGTGATGTTAGTGGTAATGTTAGTGGTAATGTTAGTGGTAATGTTAGTGGTAATGTTAGTGGTAATGTTAGTGGTAATGTTAGTGGTAATGTTAGTGGTAATGTTAGTGGTAATGTTAGTGGTAATGTTAGTGGTGATGTTAGTGGTAATGTTAGTGGTAATGTTAGAGGTAATGTTAGTGGTGATGTTAGTGGTAATGTTAGTGGTAATGTTAGTGGTAATGTTAGTGGTAATGTTAGTGGTAATGTTAGTGGTAGTGTTAGTGGTAATGTTAGTGGTAATGTTAGTGGTAATGTTAGTGGTGATGTTAGTGGTAATGTTAGTGGTAATGTTAGTGGTAATGTTAGTGGTAATGTTAGTGGGAATGTTAGTGGTAATGTTAGTGGTAATGTTAGTGGTAATGTTAGTGGTAATGTTAGTGGTAATGTTAGTGGTAATGTTAGTGGTAATGTTAGTGGTGATGTTAGTGGTAATGTTAGTGGTAATGTTAGTGGTAATGTTAGTGGTAATGTTAGAGGTAATGTTAGTGGTAATGTTAGTGGTAATGTTAGTGGTAATGTTAGTGGGAATGTTAGTGGTAATGTTAGTGGTAATGTTAGTGGTAATGTTAGTGGTAATGTTAGTGGTAATGTTAGTGGTAATGTTAGTGGTAATGTTAGTGGTAGTGTTAGTGGTAATGTTAGTGGTAATGTTAGTGGTAATGTTAGTGCTAACATTACCACTAACGTTAGTGCTAATGTTAGTGCCAATGTTAGTGCCAATGTTAATATGTCCGGTTGAGCTCAAGCGTGCAACTATCGGTGAGGATGACATATTTGCAAGGTTGTGTTCTGTAGGGTTTGTGGATTCCGGGTAAGGGTACTATGGGAGTCCTGCAGAGCTTCCAGGGGTTTCGGGTACGGGTATGGAAGTGTTACAGAACTCAAAGAAGTTCCGGGTGTTGTGGCACGCGCGTACAGAACTCACAGAAGCAGGTGCTATTATTGCATGATATACGTGCTGCTGTTCGGTGTTCGGTTGGTGCGACTGACACAACGTGACATCCTAGTGCATAATACACCCTTTGGATTAAACCTGAATTAATACAGAGCTCCCCGGGTATTGTAACAAAGGTATACCCGTACCCCGGGTATTGTGCCAACAGTCTTACAGGAGTCACAGAAGTCCCGGGTAAGGGTATGGCGATCTTACAGAACTTCCAGAAGTTCCGGGTACGGGCACGGAAGTCTTGCAGAACTTCCAGAAGTTCCGGGTATTGTGGCACAGGCGACTTCCAGAACTTCCGGCTACGGGTATGAACGTCCCACAGAACTTACAGAAGTTCTTTGTAGGGTAATACCCGGGGTGAATACATACCCGGGTATGGTGTGCAGGTATCCTACAGAACACAACCTTGTAAATGCTTGTTTTAGTATCAAGTATTAATGCAGCATAGAAAGTGTTGGTCGGGTTGCGTGAGCAAACGCCTTCCAAGTCATGTTTAGGGTGAGATATTGAGCTAGCTCCTCATGATAGGAGCCCAGAAAATTCTTAGACTATTGTAAAAGTATTGGTGGGGTATTAGTCCGTTTGTCCACTTGCGATTGACCGATTGCTTGCCCAAACTAAGCCTTATAACACTCTCCCCCCGTGAAGCGGCGGGATCGCAGGTCGGCCGGATATACGGGAGGACGTGTCAATATCCAAGCGGTTTCATTTCCTGGGGATACCGGGTATTTTTCAAGTTCGACATGGGGGAAGTCTGAGAAAGTTTATTGTTGTGGATGGTGGGATTCGAACCCACGACCCCCAAAAGAAACATGATACTGCCGACGACGCCATTTGTTAAGGTATTAGTGGGGTATTAGTCCGTTCGACCATTTGCAAAAGGTTAACCCATTGCTTGCCCAAACCAAGCCTTGAAAACAATATGATGCACCCCTACTTTTGCCTGGGCCGCGTAAATACGGCTGTTCGACACATAAGGAGTTGGTATTACAGAGGGTTCACATCCATGTTTAGACGTCGCTAGGGAGTCGCGCAGCAGGACACTTGTAACGAAGGTCAACTCCTGTGCGTTGGTGGATGTATCATGTTGCCCCGCGGTCGAAACCAACTGTTATAGCCGACCAAAAATACAAGGCTTCGGCTTAACTCGTAGCGCGACGAGGACACGTACTCACATGGCCGAATATATGGAGGCCATGTCGTTGAACCCATCCGAGAGGGTTGTGAGGTAGATCATGAAGCTCACCACCTTCCCCCCCGTAATCTGCCCTTGCATCACCAAATTGCCGCCGTAGAACAAAACCAAGGCTGTTACCAGGTTAGGTAAGAGGACGTAGCTGCACGCGTACAAGCCGTATGCAAAGGCCCCCTTCTTAGAAAGCACATAGAACCTACCAAATGGTGGATGGCGTTTATGGGGACGGGGCAGGGAATTATGTTAATTAACTGCAAAAAAGATTCCGCACTACGTGGATGGCGTTTGTGGGGAGGGCAAAGGGGGGTGAGGTGGAGTTAATTGAACGCAAAAATGATCCCACCCTAATTCCAAGTAGTTTAGACGTGCACAAAATCGTGGATGGGGCTTGCGGGGAGGGGATAGGGGATGAGATGGAGTTAATAAACCCCAAAAATGATTCCACCCTAATTCCAAATAGTATAGACGTTAAAAAAAACGTGGATGGGGCTTGTGGGGAGGGGATAGGGGTAAGATGGAGTTAATTAACCCCAAAAACGATTCCACCTTGATTCCAAATGGTATAGACGTTGAAAAAACCGTGGATGGGGCTTGTGGGGAGGGGATAGGGGATGAGATGGAGTTAATTAACCGCAATAATGACTCCACCTTAATTCCAAGTAGTTTAAACGTTGAAAAAATCGTAGATGGGGCTTGCGGGGAGGGGATGGGGGATGAGACGGAGTTAATTAACCGCAAAAATGATTCACCCTAATTCCATTTAGTTTAGACGTAAAAAAAACTTGGAGAGAACGTAGAACCTACCAATTCGTGGGTGGCGTTTATGGGGAAGGGACAGGGGATGAGGTGGAGTTAACTAACCGCAAAAAAATATTCCAAACTAACGCCAAGTGAATTCAAACAAAAAACAATAACCTTGTAAAAATACAAGATTCGGCAAAAATATGTATATAGCTGCACGCGCACAACCCGTCCGCGTACGCCGCCGCCTTCTTGGCTAGCACGTACGCAGAATTCTGGACGTTTTTTTTTTTTTTCGGGCAGGGGAAAGGGAAAGAGGTGAAGTAGTGTACCAACCTCACTGCCGAAAAAGAAATACCCCACACTATTTCCAAGTACGTCACCAACAACGTCATCTGTTTCAGGTGTGATTTTTATTCGACGGGGGAAAAAAAAGTGGCCAGCTGACAACTGAATATAAAAAAAATGTTCCAAATACGTCAGCTGTGAACTCCATCTATTCAAGAGTCGATACCATTCTTTGCAAAGCTGCGTTATGCTCCGGCCGCGCGTTGTTTCATACCGGTATGTATTTAATATTCTTCGAAGATATTGGATTCCCCCAGATGCTGCCAAGGAGAAGGAGGCAATGTTACCGCCAGGGCGATTTCGGTCCACAAATAGCTCATTTTCTCTACATCATCGCACTCACTCTTGAAGCGTATTGGCGTACTCCTTGCATTCTCTCCCTTCTGCCGCGAAGGACCTGACCGTGCTCATGCTGCTCAGGGTTTCCTCCGCCACGGAACCCGCCTCCGCCAGTTTGTCCTGCGATCCAGTGTTCCGCAGCAAACGTCATGCAACAACGTTATCAACGCGTGGTATTAGCAGCAAACACGTTCGGAAACGCGTTCAGGGCAATACATTTGTCAACGTGTTCTGTAACGCAATTCCGACGCCCGCGTTTGACAGCAGACGCGCGGTAGTATAGGTGGCATTTTTTTCAGGTCTTTCAACGGGTCGGACCCCGTCTCGCGGATCGGATTGAGTCAGGGCGACCCGGCCCGTCCCGTTATACTTGAACATCTCCAGACCCGACCCGACCCGACCCGACCCGTGAGATTTCCAACACCTCCTCGCCCGACCCGACTCGACCCGCGCGTTTTTGAAACATCTCCTTACGCGACCCGCGGACAGGGTCAGAGCCTTGCATTTTTTGGATTTTTTTTTTTGTGGATGACGGCGCTCCTTCACGCCTTTCTAACCGGAAACCCTTTTTGGGACAAATTTACTTGAAGTTAGAATTGGGAGGGATTTGGAGGCTCTTAAGGGAGTTGACCCAAATTCTTTGGAACGTCATTATTGCCCTGCAGGAACCGGGGTTTCGATTATTTTCGTAGGCGTGTTGGACCAAGGGACATAGTATTTTCGTAGGCGTTTTGGACCCGGGGACATACCATGCCCCCGGGTCCAACACGCCTACTAAAATAGTCGGAACCCCGGTTCGTCTCCTAATGTTCCTTGAGCAGAGTACCTTGGGTATGTGTGGATATTTACCGAGTACGTAGCTGGCTCGTCAGCCCCCTACGTGACACCGACGCAGACGATACTCACGCCAAAGCTTCTCAGGAAGATTTATGTATGTCCATAGATAGGCCGGTGACTTCCCCGAGCGCCAGTACCAGCGTCAACATACAACGACGGTACGCCTACAAATTATTCTTGGATCAAAAACGGTAAAAGGCTACTGCAGTAGTGACGCCAAAAAGCCTCCTTACCTGGGAAAGCTTAGAAATGCTTCGGATGTAGAGCCCGTACCACTTGGAGACCAACACTATCGCCGGGACGGAGATGAACGCCACCAAAGAGAGTCGCCACGAGAGGTAGAACATGAACAGAAGGGTGACCACCACCATCACCGTGTTGCTGCCGGTGGGGCGCGGGGCACGGGGGGGGGGGGGGGGGGGGGGGGGGGTGAGGATAGCGAAAGAAGGTGTCGCATATTTGCGCCTTAACATACTCTGCATGTGTTGAAGCTCATTGGCTAGGCTCCACCGCACTTGGGTCAGGTTGCGCCGCACTTGTTCGTGTTATTATGACGAGTACTATACCGTTAAGAACCCTTGCGCCGCTTCCAAAATACTTCTATCAATACACTAAATGCAAGCAATTTGTAGAGATAGAACATGAACGGAAGGGCCACCGCCACCGGCAATCACCAATCACCATGTCGCCGGTGGGGCGGGGCACGGGGGGTTGGGGATTGAGGGGGGGGAAGGGGGGGTAGCGAAGGAAGGTGTCGGATATTTACGATTCAACATACCACCTGCGTGTGTTGAAGCTCATTGGTTTAGGTTCCACAGCACATGGCTCAGGTTTCGCCGTATTTTACACTGAATCCCAGCAGTGTGTACAGGTAGAATCCAAAAAAGCAGGGGCACAATCACCATCACCATGCTGCTCACGGTGTGGGGGGGAGCGGGGGTACTCATTTCATGCATAGCCGCAGTCTTAGGACCACTACCCCTCGCATCCTTACAACCACAAGAGATATACCTGGTGCTGGACAAGCCCATGATCATGAATGATCTAGCAGACGTTTCCTGCGTTGGATCTGTACAACGCAGATCCTGCATGAAGCACAACATATCATAGCGACAGATGAAGGGTCTAGAGCATCCATTAGATGGTGATCTGTCGTACGTGTAGGGACTATAACCCATAGGTCTAAAGGAGTCAGTCTGCCCTTATATCGCTAAAAAAAATGTTTCACAGTAAAAGTCAACTTCCCCCCCAAAAATGGCTGTAATTATAAAGAAGTCGAGAGGGACGGGGGGGAGGCGGGGGAGGGGGTACTCATTTGTTGCGTTGCCTCAGTCATTTGACCATTGACCACCATATACCACGCGTCCCTTTCGAGACGGAGCACAGTTCCTACTCCCAAGAGGGGTATCTCCAACATTTGGGCGCTCATCTCGTTTTTTTTCCATATATCACACAAAAAAAGGTCGTGCTTGTCGTATTTCCTTCCCCTTTCGCTCGACTGTGGCCACCATATATCAGGTACCTGGCATTGCATAGACGCGGGAAAAAAACAAGCGAAAGCTATTGACACTACACCCACCCGCCCACCCACCCACCCACCCACGCTAGACCAGGGTGGAATGTTGAAAGCAGGTGAACACAAAAACGAATATAACACCACAACACACCACCACTCACCGCAAAAACACGTTAACGTTCAGCGTAACCTGATCCCCAACCTTGGTACAGTCCGCGGCTAGCCGGCTCGTCAGATCGCCCGTCTTCGTCGTGTCGAAAAACCCGATCTCCTGCCGCACCAAAGACTCGAACAGCCGTTGTCGCACTCTCACGTTGACCCTCGCCCCGACGATGCTGAAGATAGATCCCCTGGTGCAAAAAAAAAAGCACGCCAACGAAAACGCCATATGGCAAAACCGTGAGACAAGTGAGACCGCGCAACGACAAAACAGGCGAAACCATGAAACCAACACGCCAATAAAAAAACGTAACATGGCGAAACCGTGAGACAAGAGAAACCGCGCGACGACAAAACAGGCGAAACCATGAAACCAACACGCGAAGGAAACACGCAACACGGCAAAACCGTGAGACAAGAGAGACCGCGCAACGGCAAAAGAGGCGAAACCATTAAAACCACAAGACTGAAAAAAACCCCGGCGAAAACCGAGAAACAGCGACACTCGGAATATACGCTGTCGCACTATCACGTTCACCCTCGACCGAAAACGCCCCCCCCCAGTGCGTAAAACTCATCATCAAAAACACACGATATGTGTACACCGCGAAACCGTGTGAGAGAAAAATCGTGCAACGACAAAAGAGGCAAAACCATGAAACCACAAAACTGAAAAAAAAAAAAAAAACGGCGAAAACCGAAAAACCATCGACTCGGAACAGACGCCGTGGCACCCTCACGTTCACAACCTCGGCCCGACAACACTGAAAATGCCTCCCCTGGTGCGAAAAACCCGCGCAACAATAAAAAACGATTACGTATACACCGCGAAACCGCGAAGCAAGAAAAGGCATGGAAGTGGCTCTCCCTTTTTTTAGGGATAAGAACTTTGGCCTATTTCGAAAGGGATGCGTGGTCATTGGTCACATGAGTACCCCATACAAATTCCAAGCAACTTGTCCCGAAAATGCGAAAGCAGACCTAAAAGGAGAGCAACCCCTACACAACGGCGTCCACTTCCCAACGCCTCTTCAACTGGAAACCCGTTTTTGGGTATAAAACACTAGGGATTAGTATAGGGAGGGGTTTTGGGGCTCTTGACCCCTTTAGAGTCCCCAAACCCCTCCCTATACTAAATACGAGAAATTTGTCCCCGGAAACGGGTTTCCAGCTGCCGAGGCGTTAAGGGACTATTAATAAGAGACAGCTTGCTTGGAACATCTACAGTAGGTTCCATCCACATCTGCCGCCACGACATGTTGTTGCGATAAGATCTGCGTATATTTATAGAGTACAGAAACGGGGAGGGGGCAGAAGAGGCTGCCTACTTGTAGCGACCCTGTATCTGAGTTACCACTAGGTAGGGAGAAAGAGAAAGAGAAAGTGCCAAGATAAGAAAAGGAATGGACAAAACAAAGAGCAATAAAAAGAAAGATCCAACACACAGGAAACATGCGCTACATCTTGTAAATCGTACGGCTCCCACCGGGGTAAAACATGAGCTAGACCATGCAGTTTTCCATGAAAGATCTAGATCATCAAGTAGAGAGATAATTCGAAGTATCATCTCATCTGTCCGAGGTGTGGAAACCCTCACAGAAGCGTGTGGGGAAAAAAAAGTGCGAAGCTAGACGTTGGTTGTTGTTTTCACATTCACCCATCGCCAAAAGACAAAGACCGGCCGGCCTCAACCACAAGCTGGGTGTTGGTTGTTGTTGTCACATTCACCCACCGCCAAAAAGCAAGACCGGCTTCAACCACAAGCTGGATGTTGGTTGTTTTCACAATCGACACGTGCTACGATAAGAGGTGCACTGTTTTCTTTTCCGGGGCTCCTCAGTGGAGGGATCTTAATACCTTAACGCGTGCTACGACAGAGGTGCACCACTTTTTTTTTGGAGGCTCCTCAGTTTGGGAGGTTAAGACAGGTTAAGACACGATTTTCTAAACCCAAAAACTGATCTGAACAAGAATAAACCTGCTCTATCGCGGATGAAAAATCCCAATCCCATATGGCCTACGAGCACTGTAAAAATATACTACGAGCATCGGAAACAAAATGGCCTATTATTTATTGTTTTCCCGACGATTTTGGGTTGAGGCGCCCCGTCATTCAGAAACCATTTTTTACACACGAAAACTGATACCTCTATCGTAGAACGCGTCCTGTTTTAACCCCTCTACAACTGGAAACCCGTTTTTGGGGACAAAACTACTTGGATTTAGTAAAGGGAGGGGTTCGGGGGCTCTAAAGGGGTTAACCCCGAAAAACGGTTTTAGGGAAAAAAAAAAACGCTACCCGATGAAAAATCCCATGACCTAGGTATTCAACGCAAAATTCTACAAAAAAAAAATCATCGAAATTCCGACGATTTGGGGTTAAGGAGGCCCGTCAGTCAAAAAAACAAATTAGCCAAAAAAAAGGTACAGTACCTCTATCGTGCCACGAGTCATTCATTCACCCATCGACAATCACTATTGTGGAGTTAAAGAACAGGGTGTTTGGGTGTTTGCGGTGTATGCATACCACCTTCACGGGTGAGCGGGACCCCTCCCGTTTCCCCGACAAAGCAGAAACGTTGGCAAAAGGCAAAACCTTCTGAGAACCGTTTGGGAAGTTAGCTTGGGAAGCAAAATCTACACAACGACGGCGAACAACCAAACGGCAGCCTTTTGGGAGCACACCATTTGGAGCGCCAAAATTCACGCCGAGATTACAGAACTTGGGCAATAACTCGGCACGTTTTGGTAAATCTGACGTTCCAAAAAGGTTCTCGGAAGGTCTCGGCCTCTTACCCACCTTCTGTTACGGGAGAACATAGAAATCGGGACCAAACATGGTATGCAAACATTGGGGGAATGTATAGGTTTCTGTCTTTATCAGAGGGTTCCCGTAATATTACGTCGACTAAACGGGGGGGGGGGTCCCGTCCGTCCGTGCTTGGGTGGGTAGGAGTGGGTATTATTGGAAACAACATATCAATATCATAATACTAAAATAGTATTGAAACCGTCGAATGTCACAGTCCAAGGCCAACCCAACCCACGAAAATCAACGAAAAACTACATTAGAAATATGTTGCCATCCATTTACGCTATAAACTTGTTTTTCCTCCTGGGGTGGTTGGTTGGCCTTGGGGTATCACGTTCATCGGTTCCATGGCTATATAGTATACTTGAGTTTTCGGATCCAAACATAATTTGGAAGTCGCGAAACGCCCTAGTCATGCTGGAGTGGAAGAAACGCTCCGATCAATCACTTTGGAGCGGGAGAGAATCTGAGGAAAGAAAACAAAAAACAACGCCGAGAGGGAAAAAACACTTACCTCACGCCGGAGAAGACGCCGCAGGCGACAGCGGCTAGAACGAGGTAAAGAGCCGACTTTCGAAAGGCCGACCTGTCTCCGTTCTCCACGACGTTGTCGATCATGTTTCCCGTGAAGTGCGGAATCAGCACCTGACAAATTTAATGGTTGGTTGGTTGGTTGGTTGTTTGGTTGGTCGGTTGGTTGTTTGGTTGTTTGGTTGTTTGGTTGTTTGGTTGGTTTGTTGGTCGGTCGATGTGTTCGGTCGACGTGTTCGGTCCGTTAATTGGTTGGCTGATTTCATGGTGGCATTGATATGATTGATTGATTCTTGGTCGGTCGGTCCATGCGATGGGTTGGTCGGATAATCGTTGTAGATCATGTTTCCCGTGAAGTGCGGAATCAGCACCTGACAAGTTTATTGGTTGGTTGGTTAGTTGTTTAGTTGGTTGGTTGGTTGGTTGTTTTGTTGGTTGGTTGATTGGTCGGTCGATGTGTTCGGTCCGATGATTGGTTGGCTGATTTGATGGTGGCATTGATATGATTGATTGAGTGTTTGGTCGGTCGGTCCATGCGATGGGTTGGTCGAATAATCGTTGTAGATCATGTTTCCCGTGAAGTGCGGAATCAGCACCTGACAAGTTTATTGGTTGGTTGGTTAGTTGTTTAGTTGGTTGGTTGGTTGGTTGGTCGATTGGTTGGTTGGTTGATTGGTCGGTCGATGTGTCCGGTCCGATGATTGGTTGGCTGATTTGATGGTGGCATTGATATGATTGATTGATTGTTTGGTCGGTCGGTCGATGCGATGGGTTGGTCGAATAATCGTTGTCGATCATGGTTCTCGCCAAGCGCGGATCCAGCGCCCGAAAAGTTGGTTGCTTGGGTGGTTGATTGGTTGGTCGGTGCGATCGGTCCATCGATTTGAGGGTCGAATTGACGTGGTTGGTTGATTAATTGGAGGTTAGGCTGGTCGGCGAAACCGGTCGGTTGGTTGGGCAGTCATTATCGATCGTCACGTGCGGAACCAACATATGAAGCTTTGGTTGAGAAGTTGGTCGGTGGACACGATGCGCGATCGGCTGGGTAAATGATTGGGCGGTCGCATTGACGTGGCTTGGTTGAATGGCTGGCTGATGGATCGATCGTTTGATTGTCATCGCTGTGATTGAACGATTGGCCAGTGCGGCGGTCGCATTGACACGATTGGTTGATGTTATTTTGAGTCCGAAAAATATCAATCTTCAACCCTAAAGGGCTTATCTCTTCTTTTTTTTTTCTTGCACACTTCTACTTTCCATCTTCTGGACAAGCCGTGGTCACAGGTGTCGTCCCTTCTTCCCCCCGGTTCTTGCCTTAAATTTTTATCGCGCATAGGGTTCAGCAATCCGGTTTTCCATCGAGTGTTGCTAACTCACGCTCTCGCGCTTTCCGCAAGTCAATTTGTGCACAAGAAAAAGTTCCCACGAATTTATACGACTATGCACTCGGGGGGATTCGAACTCATGAAACTGATCTATACCAGGCTCGAGGATAACCTGATACGCCACCGGGGCGACCTACCTACAAATCCATGACGCCGGAAAAAACATAAAGCTGCAGGAAAATGACCAAAACGTCCCATACAATACGTAATCCCAAAATAAGTCCCGAATAGAAAACAAGTCCCAAGCGAGAAATAAGCCCCAAGAGACAAAAAAAAAGTATCAAGTGACAGAAAAAGTCTCCATCCAACAGCAAATAAGTCACAGAATGGTTAAACCTACCGACCTCTCACCTGAGAGAAAGCGGCCAGCAGCTCGCAAATAAACACAAACTAATAGTCCCAGTATTAAAAGTCTGTCAACAGCAGGAAGTAGAGTCTTGACGTGGACCCGTGTACTTCCGCTGTACTCTGGTGAAGCCGGTGACAACCCGAATGGGCACGGCCGTCATTCCTCTGGCTCTGTTCTACTCAGCGCTCAGCACCACATCGGCAGACACCCATGATCAGTAAAAAATAAATGCCGTCGATTTAGCAAGTGAGGATAGAATCTCTCACCCAAGGAAAAACGGCCAACAGCAGGCAAACAACACATAGGTCCCAAAACAGTATTCAAGTCCAAAAACCACAAGTAAGTCCCAACAAACCAATAAGTCGCCAGCCAACAAATGAGTCCCAACTAACCAACAAGAATAAACAACTCCCAACCAAACAAAAAAACGCCGAAATAAACCAAACTGTCCCAAACCTCTTTACCTGAGAGAAAGCGGCCAGCAGCAGGCAAATAAACGCGAACAGGATCAGCCTCCAGTCGCCCGAGCACAGCCCAAGGACATCACCAAACGTGGCAGAATACCCGCCGTTTTTCTTTCCTCTCTCCCCCCCCTCCCCGCCTACCCGCCCCTCCTCCAAAGCCGCCTCGATGTCGCCCCTCTCTCTGCAGCAGTGCAGGAACCAAAAACGCCGGCAAGTCGACGTGAACCCTGCATTCGCAAAAAGAACACACAGCAGTGGGGGACGCGGCTTTACTCTTGGGAACCCTTTTTTTTTTTTCTTCATCCCATTTATTACCCTCGCACTACTCTCGCCCTCCCTCCCAGTAGTAACTCAGATCCGGGGTCACATAGCGGGCCCTCCTCCCCCCTCCCCACTACGGTACGTGTGCATTCAGTGTTATTGCGAGAAGAATTCAGCATTTTCTTCCCTCGTCGACTCGCGTCGAATTGTTGACAGACCAAAACGCGACGAGCGAGATCTAGTCAAGCGTCCAGGAGAAAAAAAATATATATTAGGCAATCCATCAGAGTACCGTCTCATGCCTCCCGCCTTGAATCGCAGCTTCCTGCGTTGCTGTTCCAACACATCTCCCGCAACACCAGCAGGTCGGATTGCTTCGTGTGGCCGACGACGCAATCGGCCGTTTTTTTTCGTCATTTTTTTGCATCTTCTAACTGCCAAGTCCCAAAAAGGAGTCAACATCAAGAGTCACTTGGAACAGGCCGGTGCCACCGCTCTTTTTATCATATAGATCTTAGTACGAGCTTAACAACCATATAGGTTTTTAGCGTAGGCATCACAAGGCGCGACAAGTCGATCTTGACCGCTCTTAGGCCCATGCTTACGGAGTCAAGTTGTACCTTCAGTTCTCGCTCGAACGTACTTCTTGGGTGAGGTACAGAGCTCCTCAAGCAACCCCCCTCAATACGCAAATCAAGCAACCACCCTCAGAACTAAAATCAAGCAACCACCGTCAGAACAGAAATCAACCACCCTCAGATGGAAAACCAAGCGACCACCACCCTCAGAAGGAAAATACAATGGTTGGTGCACATCTGCCGTACTATTAATACTACTAGCAGCATAGGTCTCCATCGCAAAAACCACTGCCGCGGCTGCCTGCGACCGCCGCTACTGCGTCATTCCCTCCGCAAAACCGCCCGACGAAAGGACAGCGAAAAGTGAAACCGCAACGCCACAATTAACCAACTGAATTGACATGAGGCCTCCTCTCTTAGCCAGAGCTGATATACTCCAGGGCATTTCACGGGTCGCGAACCGCCTCGCGGATCGGCTCACGAGGTCTTCAACCATCTCGCGGGGCGAGTAGGGTCGGGTCAGCAGGTGTTCGAAGTCTCACGGCTCGGGTAGGGTCGGGTAGGGTCGGGTAGGGTTCACATCTCACGAGTTGGGCCGGGTCACCCTGACCCGACCAAATCCGCCAATCAGGAGGCGTTCGAAGCGTCACGGGTCGGGTCGGGTCGGGGGGCTTCAAATCGCACGGTTCGGGCCGGGTCTACCTGACCCGACCCAATCCGCGATTGAGGAGGTCTTTGAAGTCTCACGGGTCAGGTCGGGTCTGGTCGGGTAGGGCCGGGAGGTTTTCAAACCTTCGCACGGGTCGAGTCGGGTAGGGTAGGGTCTGGACGTTTTCAAATCTTCTCACGGGTTGAGCCCGGTCCGGTCGGGTCAACCTCGCGACAAGTGATCCGATCCGTTAAAGAAAAAAACTGATTTATTCCACCTGTGATGCGAAGTATGCCTTTTTTCCACCACTCGCCAACTGCTACTGTGTTCCCGTGAAGCGCGTGCCGTTGGAGTTGCACAACATTTTGACGCCTATTCCGCACACACGTTGTTACCGTATTAATACTTACCCTATAACTTGGGAAACTTACAAAACTCGGAAGATACGAAGGGCTTTAGGAATTTCACTATTTTTGTGGTTTTCGTGCTTCATGTCTTGTTATTTTATTACGCTTGCGTTCTTCTTGATTTCGTTTTAGTGTCTCTTATTGGTATAAAGTGTTTTCGCGTTTTCGTCTCGTGTTCGTATAGTAAATGCTTTGTTTTTGGTTTTGCGCTCTTGTGTGCGTTTTTTTTCGCTTCTTAATTATTTGACTTTGTGTATATGTGATGAACACGATAAGACGTATAACGTATAGATCGTACAACTCAGATTACGCGTGTCCACGGATGGCTACCTCCAACGTCAGGCCTAAAAGAGTCCGCTCGTTTCCGATGTCATTTCTGATACCCCTCTGATTTCACAGAGGGTCGACCCTGCAAATGGTATCCTGACGGAGTCTTCCGTCGTGCACCTGAATGAATATCAGGACACGGAACCAAGACCGAGAGGCGAGGCGTGTAACGACGATAGCCTTCATGACCCCTGTTGGTTAGACCAAGCTCTGGCACCTCTCCTAGCTAAACGAACAGAATAAAACGCTCAGCTACACCGGCCGTAACGGTGGCGACAGGGGACTATATACGGCTCCAAGGATCTTCCACCTCGACATCTTGGCGACATCGGCCGTTTCGGGATGTAGGACCTTTTCACATTGGTGACCACCGTTGGCAAATTGAATACTATCCATCGGAGATGAGTCGAGGGTCAGCGGCGCGCAAGAGGCGTGCGCAGCGCGCTAAGCAGTTGTCGCCGGATGCGACTGATGCACCTGGACAACCCTCCGACAATGGCTTCGCCGCCTGGGCGAGCCTGGGGAGGGAGCAGGCGACGACGAGACCCAAGAAGACGAGGTAGAAGACGTTGGAGAGCAGGACGACGACGACTCCGCTCAGGAGGGGCTAGCTGCCGACTTCCGCGAGGCCGACAAGAACCTCAGCCCCCCGAACGACGACCCCGTCCGGGCTACAATAGCGAACTTCCTCAGGGCCAAGCTAGCTTGAGGGTTGCATCGCCCGCCGCTGACACCACGCCACCTCCTCAAAGGCCGCCCGCACATGAACATCTCCACAATCCAGGGCGGTGGCGTGGTGTCAGCGGTGGGCGATGCAACCCTCCAGCTTGGCCCTGAGGAAGTTCGCCATTGTAACCCGGACGGGGTCGTCGTTCTGGGGTCCCAGGTTCTTGTCGGCCTCAAGGAGGCTGAGGTCGCACTAAAGAGTTCTCTGTCGCTCCGCACTGGTGCTAGGTGGTCCAGTTTGTCAGCGGAAATCTTATATGGTCGTTGAGGTTGCGCTGTATGCAAGTTAGAATCATCTGGCACGTTCCGACATGTGGGTGCGAGGGATTGCTCAGCGATTTCCCGCTGATGAGCAAACGCAGACATTCGTGACAGCGTGTCCGGTACGACGTGCAACTTACCCGGCTTATGCCGTACGGTGAAGTCATAGGGTTGTAATGCAATCGCCAAACGTGTTAATATGTTCGATGTTGCCTTACTCGACTAAAGATATTTCAGAGCCGCCTGGTCTGGGACGCAAAACAAAATGCCGTCCCCATGAATAGGCCCGCCAGTGCTGCCTGCATAGCTCGCACAACCGCGTAACATTATTGTGGCAATATAGGACCTTATCACATACTTAGTATAATTTAGTTAATTGTTTGGGTTTGTTTTAAGGGCGTTAGCCAAAGAACGGCATACCGCGCGGGTGTGTCACGTCATATCGAAGGTGCAGGTGATCAGTCAAAGAAACCACCACAAATAGCCTACGCTCATTGCTCAAAGCATCGCCATACCAAGATATGGCGACAAAAGCCTGGGTACATCGAGGTACAGCCAATCATGTTCACGGTCATCGTTTTCTGGCGAAACGTTCACCGTTTCCTGGCGTGCAGGCCACCGTTTGATACGTCAACCAGACCTGGGCAAGGTCAACCCTGTCAACAACTATCATTTTAGAATTAAACGACAACAGCGTAACAGCATGCGTCTCGTCTCACGGAGAAAGGTAACGATCTGGTGTACTCAGGCTTGCATAGCCATATCCCGGCATAGTGGCGCTTTGACCAATGGGCGCAGCCTATGTAAGGTTGTTTATTGTGAAGGTTTTCTCCTGTACCGGAAACAGGCGCAAAACACCCCGGTATACCGTTTTTTGTGTGTGTTTTTTTGCAATTTACCCCACCTGTCCCAAGAAGAAACTCCCCTCCCGAGGCAGCCGCGCTCCACCTGCCAAGCAACACCGCACAAACAACAAGTACGAAAAAAAAACGTGAACGCGTATTATGTCACATGTCACAAAAACAAAAACGAGCATTCGGAACTTGAGAGCGGTCAAATTGGCATGCCCCGCCATACCAAAAGCCATATACATATTATATCCCACTGCAGTTAATCAAGAGCGTTGTGTAGCTAAGAGTGCCTGTCTTGGAGTGTCACCGGGGTGCTCTTGAATCGGGGTGCCCACTGTGTTACTACTTGAATTCAGAGTCGACTCATTTCCGCAGTATGATACTATTAATGAAAGGATCCCAGATCATACTACCGTGTGTACGTTCTTCACACGTTGAACTGATATTTCCACCCATCACCCATCTACATCCAGCACAACCAGTGTCCGCGCCGATGCCTCGTGGAGAGACGAGCTCTGCTACTGCTGTGGTCACAAACTAAGACAGAGATACAATGTTGCAGATACAGCAAGGCGCCTTGGCCATGATGGCAATGATGGCCATGATGGCAATGATGGCCATGATGGCATTGTATATGGCATGTAATGCCAACCAAAACGAATACGAGGGTACACAACATGCATACGAGGAGGGTGATAAACACGAAATACAGCCAACAAAGTGGCTATTAATTTAGTATGATATATGCAGTTGCAAGGGGAGTCGCCGACCTATATCTTTAATGAGGACACACAGCCCGTAATACGCGCGATCGGAGTATCACACACAGCTTGCAAAGATGAGTTTCGACAAAATCTTTGATCTCACAGCTGGAGTGTATTTTAATTTTTATAATATATACATTAGCTTGCAAAGATGAGTTTCGACCAATATTCGATCTCACAGCTGGAGCGTATTTTAATTTCTATGATATATATTAGCGGAAAAATTGACGAGCGGAAAGCACGAGAGCGTGAGTAAAACTCGAGGTAAATCGACGAGCATAAACAGCTGAAAAGTGGGAATGCCGAACCCTATGCGCGACAATAATGAGGCACGTACCGGGGGGGGGACCAGGAACCACGGCTTATTCAGAAGGTCGCTGCGGGTACAATCTCTTACGAGTTGAGCTGAAGAGTAAAAGCGATACAATACCAAGGAAAAAAAAGTATGGTACATACCGAACACCTGATAATAAAGAGCACTCTGCGCCGTCACATAAAGAAGGAAACGCCAGGTGCAGGCAACAAAACCAGGACAGAGGTAACAGTAAAAACGCCCGAGAAAAATAACAAACGTACAAGAAACGATATCTCACCCGATAGGCGCCCAAAAACCACCCCTTCCCGTTCTTAAGAGGGTTGTAACCCCTTAAGAACTTCAGACGGAGAATAGACGACGAAAAATGACCATTACGCCATTGGCCACTGCTGGTTGGCGCTGAAAAAAAATGGTGTCCGAACGACGACGACACATCAATGCAAAGACGCGTACGGGACGGGTGCAGCACGATCCTACTCGTGCTGCTGCGCGCTCACGCTACTCGTGGAGGCTTAAAAAATATCGCTATGAAAAGATCGTCGTTTTTTAAGACGTTGTACGAGGGTGCCAAAAGGGCTCATCAAACCTTTTACACGAATTAAGCCGGCAACTAAAAGCGTAGACAAAAATAGCAAAAACGACAACAAACATAAAACAGCACGATGAAAAAGAGCCAACGACGGAAACAAATAAACAAAACTCAGCAAGAGCTTACTAAAAACGACGGACAAAAACATAACGCGACATTGACAAAAAGCTCACCCGATAGACGCCCAAAACCATGCCGTCCCCAGCCCAGACCCAGACCCAGGTCCGACAAGTAACCTTGCCAAGCACTTCGCCACCAAGAGCAGCAGGCCCAAGGAGCAGACGGTCGGGCAGATGAGTTCCAACCATCGAGCTGATCCAGGCAACACGTACCCGTGGCCGCGGTTATCTCCCTACAACAATAAAACACGCCAACAGCAGTAAACATTGATAAAGGGGATCGTTGTCGTTGATCTGGTGGAGATGGATCGCCCCTGCACTCCAGAAGGGTATTTCTTACCTGCTATAGATAGAGTACCAGATCGCTCACCAGGCGCTTTTCTCCTTTGTTTTTTTTCTTGTCTGCTCGTTGCTTGTTTCTTATTTCATCTTGTTTTGCATTGGACAGATGGGCAACGACCATCGGCCTGACTGAGGCAACATGTACCCGTGGACGCGATCACCGCCCTCAACAAGAAACAACAAAACATGTCGCTGGGAAAAACCGGCTCAGTGTTCCGTGCCTTGTTGTCGTTTCTCTGGAGCTGGATCCTCCCGGCAATCGAGAAGGAAACATCATTGGTTGATCGTTGAAATAACTACGAATCCTGACTTGGGCAGCGCGTAGTTCGCCAACTATCCATTAACTTCATACGAGGATAAAAGACGCCATCACTAACCGTACCTTCGCGTAGCCCGTACGAAACTACTTGAGCCGTTCGTCCAAGCAACTACTTTTTTTTTTTTTTTTTATCCTCCGGCGGATGGGGAAAAATAAAGCTTTAGCTCACCACACTTCCGCGTATTTTCATACGCGTCGTGTGTCGATTTAACTCAGTTGCTTTCGCAGCCCAATGCTAGCTGGCGCACCCTTCGAGTCCCATTGTAGGTATAGCGTAAGCTGTCCCTATCAGTGGTCTTCGTTACAACCCAAGCAACTACCCTTTCAAGACTTTGGCAATCCATGTCTTGACGCCCGCGGCCTATAGCCCGAATGGTTTTCATCGCGCTTCTGCCGTCCGCATATCATGCGCGTGCGGAAATTAAACATCCGGGTCTGGGGTGATGCGACTATTTATCGTCGATTGGCTACCCCATTATTTCCCGTCTCGCCCTCAGCCATGCATTGGGCTTGCCATGCAGTGCCCTCCCGGCCTCTACGCCAGCGTGGCACCTTGGCGACAGTCTTGGTGGTATCAACCCCGTAGACCGGGTTATTCCATTGACACCTACACACTACACCTATCTTTCGCGGGAATACTTGTGCACGGAAAATCCGCTACGTTATCCGGGCCTAACCGCATTATCGTTGATAGGTGGAACGAAAATCTTCAAGAGAGAAGCGTTCGCGGAGCCTCGGGAGAAGAAAGGTCTACCCAGAAAAGGTGGCCCAAAGGAAGAGCCTACGGACGAATCCGCAGAAAAGACCCTAAACGCCTTCACCACTGGAAACCGTTGTTGGGGAAAATCACTTGGAATTAGTATCGACAGGGGTTTCGGGGCTCCAAAGGGGTTAATGCGGCCGAAGAGGAACAGAAGGATGGAAAGGCCAGCCAGTACCCAGCAGGATGAAGAGGGCAACAAACTGGAACATGACGAGGGCCGAGGACGACGAAAACGAGGATGGATCGGAAGACGAGCAACAGGAGGATGAATCGGACGACGAAGAACAGGAGGATGGATCGGACGACGAAGAGCAGGAGGATGGATCGGACGACGAAGAACAGGAGGATGGATCGGACGACGAGGAGCAGGAGGATGGATCGGACGACGAGGAACAGGAAGGAGGATGGATCAAACGACGAACAGGAGGATGAATCGGAGGATGAGCAGCAGGATGATTCGGACGACGGGCACGACGATGATTCGGATGGGGACCAGGAGGACGAATCGGACGGCAACTAACGGGAGGATGGGTCGGAGGACGACGAACGGGAGGATGAAGCAGAGGACAACCCATTTGACTCCGACATGTCGGTAGTTTTGCCAAATGCTGAGCGACACAATCGCACTCGCGAAACTACTTCGCAGTTCGTTTGTAGCGTGAACACCTCTTACGCGTACGGGGTGAATACATGATGTAATCCGAGCAAACTTAACCCCACCCTTCGCGTACAAACGCACGGCCGGTACCACGTGTGCGTCGTGTTGCTAGATGCCTCTCGTGCGCTAGTTTCGTGCGCCAGTGTGAAATCATGTATTTTCAGGGGGACACAATTAACGGTGCTATTATTAGTATTTTTCCGGGCTATCATGCTAGGTGTACCGTCCTATATACGTAGCTTTCCTTACTTTGAATCGTCCTAGTCTGTAGACCATTCTTCGGACAGCTAGCAAAGCAATATCGGGTAAAACCCCGTACCTTTTGGTGCCTGAACTGAGCATTCGGACGTTTTCATTATTGTCCATGCACTGAGAACCGATAGAGTATGACCTTGCTGGAATAATTCTCTCGAGACGCGGTATTTTTATCTCCTCGGCCGAATTTTTATGTGTAACATCTACGCAGGGTGTCTCAGGAGTCTCGAGACGGTCATCATGAACTCTGATATTCCCTGTGTGGAATGTGGGTAGGCAATCAATGCCTTGATGAGGCGGAGGGTGTGAAGTCATGGGTATCCAGCTAACGCCGACAAGATTGGATATGACCAAGCCAATGTGTATTTGCACCATGAACGCTGGGTTCCGAGGGGGAAAGGAAGCGATAAATTTACGTAAACCGTATGCACTACAGGTTGCGTGGCTTAAACTTCGGGCTGCCCAAGTCCTGCAGTGTAGTTGCTTCACTTAACCACCTGCGTTGGTGTAGTTCACCATGTACACGGGGTGTGGATCGTGTACGGTTGATGGGTGCCACGCTGGCGTAGACGCCGGGAGGGCACTACATAGTAAGGTGAATGCATAGCTGTCAATGCCTGGCTTGAGGCCGACAGGCAAAACAAATGCGGTGGCCAATCAACTAAAAATAGTTGTATCACCCCAGACCCGAATGTTTGCTTTCCACACATGCATGGTTGCGGGCGGCAGAAGCGCAATGAAGACCATTCGGACTATAGGCCGCGGGTATCACGACATGGATTGCCAACATCGTACAGGGTAGTTGCTTGACCGAACAGTGTAAATGGTATCATGCAGGCCACGCAGAGTACGGTCGGAAAGAGGTTTATTTGTCCTGGAATGAACTACATGGGTAGCTGGCGAACTACGGACTGCCCAAGTAATTTTACTTGTAGTTCTTTCGACGACCAACCAACGCCGTTTGGTGGTGCAGTGCATGCTGGGTACATAAAAAGAGGGAACATGCTTGGAGCCAACCTCGGGCATTATGTCGCGGGTTGGGAGAAAAGGAGCTGCCCGAGGTGTGTGAAGTAGTTTTTTACCGTGCTGCGAACATATGTTTCTACCATGAATACGCTAACAGAGTAGGATAGGATGTGTTTCATGAGTGTTCCTCTGCAGTAGATCCTGAAAAGGTGGCGCATACGGGTTGCCTAAATACACGATGAGTACTTGCTTGACCGTCCAGCGAACGATGATTTATACAATATACGTTTCGTTCGGCTAGACGACTAGGATGATCTCGACCGGTGCAGCACCGGACTGGCCGCTGAGAGGGGGAATAGTGAGCTGATAATTAAAAGTCGAATAAGGGCTTTACCGACTAGGGAACAGGGAATTTATATTATTATTAATCGTACGATACACGGATGGCGCGGAGGGGTTAGTTGCTTCACCGTCCAGCGAATGCATGCTTATTTGTACAATACATTCACTTCATCGGTAGTACACTGGCAAGCAACGAGCATAACAGCGGTGGCATCATCGGTGAAAAGAGGAGAATACAGGAATTTAAGCCTATGTGTGAGGGTACCCGGGTGTCCGACATTATTGTGTTTCTCTGCGACACGTCGTGGGACATGCCATGGCATGTCCCACGACGCGCTGCCACGACGTGTCGCAAAAAAACAACAATGTCTGACACCCGGAGAATGGGTCATTTCGATATAGGTACTTGTATCTTCATCTCCAATGAAAAACCTCAACAAGTACGAGTGTTCATATCTGGGTTAGGACACCGCCCGTAGGAGACAACAAATGATCATGTGAATCATACGGCAAAGCGCAGGTACGAGTTGCGCTGTTCGCCAGATAAATAACACCAGTGGTGTGTGTGTGTGTGTGTGTTCTTCACATTAAACCGTTCTTCTACTCGTCGACATCCAGCACACCCAGTGTCCGTACTGATTCTTCACCCTAGAAAGATCAGCTCTGTGGTCACAAGCCACGACACAGAGATAATGCATCGTAATGCATTCGACAACGCAATGTCATGCCCTAGTACTGGGTACGACAGGCACAACATACATACGTCAGCAACAGAAATACATTGGAAGAGAGAAATACGAAATAAACAAAAACAAAAACAAAAACAAAAACAAAAAACAAAAAACAAAATAAGAAAACAAATAAAAACAAAGATAAAAATAAAACAAAAAATGAAACAAACAAAATGAAGGGGAAATCGAAGAAACAACCCAACCGCAAAGGAGAGCCAAAGCTCGGAAAAGAAACATAATTAAGTGGTACGAAGTAGTATGTAACATAGCGGGTAAGGTACACTGAAACGCGATTAGTATTTCATAAATCAACCATTCCGTCGAACTTGAGCATTTATTTCGCTGTTTGTTCAGCGACAGATCTACATCGACAGATATCTAGTTGCCGATCGCCTCAACCATGAGTTAATTCACCATGAATTGCTTTTCGTACCCATCACGCCGACTATCCGCGTGATGTTGCGCTGCAATCGCGCGTCGGTTTCAAGACTATAAATAGTACCAGGTACTATCTAGAGATACGCAGAGTGTCAGAACCGAACCATCCGACGTATTACACCGCTGCCGACTCGCAGCCCCATTACTACTACGGAGGACGACAGTAAATAGGACCAAATATTGTTAGTAAAAATAGATGAATATATAGGTTTTTGTGTCCACCGTAGGTCCTATTTACTAGGGTCCCCCGTAATAGCAAATGCCAACCGCAAAGAATATGACGGCGAGACGTGTGCAAGCCAGCGCACCAGTCATTCGCAAGGGATAAAAAAGAAAATAACAAGGAAGAACAAAGAAAAGAATGGGTGTTTTTACAAAGGTTCCCCAGATGGAGGATCAACGGTCCAACGTTCACACGAATGGACCAAAAAAGAAGAAAAAAAAAACTTTATAATGTGAGATCACCAACAATTTCAACACAGCCACCACAACACAGACACGAACAACAACAAATATCACATCATGCCTGGCGTGTATCATATCAGCAGCAGCTCACAGCAGCACCGTACACTACATAAGAAACCACACCCCGGTGATGACATTTTCGGTTTAAAAAAACATAGTCACCGGATGTGGTATCGTGTGAGGCGTGTGGTATCTTACGTAACCCGGGTGATGAAGTGCAGCTCGCAGGGGCCACGAAGGGGGTGTGATAAACCACGGGGTGTGATAGCACTTCCGCACACCCACAGGAGGGTGTAGGGGGTGTGGTAATGAGGGGTGTGATCAAGAGGGGGTGTAATAACACTGCCTGTAACGAATCATACTGCTGCCGCACCCTTGAAGGGTGTGCCTGCCGGGAGGCTCGACTGGTGCGTGCTGACGCTTCTGCGGTACTTGTGTGCGCTGCTGCGAGCGAGTCAGCAACTGGGTGCTGAGCCAGTGCGGTGGCTGCCATATTGGCGCCTGTTGCTGTTCCAGCTGCTGCTGCTGTCGATTCAATGCACGTGCAGCGGCAGGAGGAGCCGCAGGTGTAGAAGAAATTTGCCCGGGCCGAAAGACCGAGGTGATCGGTCGCGCCCGCACTGCTGCGGTCGAAGCACCTGTCGAAGGAGCGGAGGTGCTGACAGTGGCATTCTGTTCTCCCTCCACGTTCACGTTGTTGGAGGTCTCCATACTGGGTGTTTCCCCGCATACAGAGGGTGTGTGTTGTGTGTGATCCCCAGGCAAATGCCGTATCGCCCGGGTGATCGGAGGAGGGGACCCGTGAATGTATGCGGCATAACCTCAGGGGGTGTGTTATCTCATGTAACCCGAATCCTCGTTTGAAATGCCAAAAAATATCACCGGGGTGTGGTTTTCTGTGGGGGTTGCGATTTTTTATGCATTAATAGTATACAGTAGTACTCGTATTATACCATATTGCAGCAGCGGTATTCATATTGCTATTTAGTTGCCCTCTCTATGGCAGTGGCCACATACTACTTTACGAGACAGATACGCATTGCATTTTTCTTTTTTTTTTCCTTTTGTTACAAATAGCCTGGTTTGCTGGCTTGCATCTTCTTTCGCCCACGTGTCCATTGCGGTGCATTGCACGGCCAACGTGTTCCTGGCTCCATAGCCAGACCGTTAGAGGTGTGGGAGTGGGTTTTGAGGAGCCGCATCTTCGACTCATGGTCGAGTTCGTAGAACCGGAGTTTCCCTGAATCTCCCATATTTCTGAATATGCGACTCATCAGGGTGGGCTAGTGTTAAGATACGGTCTCGAAAGGCCTTTAATTATCCGAATTTGATATCATTTGGATGCGTTTCGTATGACAAGGTTTGCGTTTTATATTCGGGAAAGTTAGGAAATTGATCGGAGGCGTGTGCCTCCGATCTCAGAAGCTATCCGGGGCTCTGGTGGAATCGAATAAAGCTACGTCTCTACGAAGGAAAATAAAGTGAGTACTCTCCCAGGACCTGCTCAATGGGCAGACCTGCAGGGGGCGCTCTGCGTCCCCACCTATAACCTTACACGAATCACCTTGCTGTATTTGCAATGCGTATCTCTGTCTCGTACGTATAATATCGGAGTTTGTGACCACAGCGGTAGCAGAGCTCGTCTTTCCAGAATACATCGGCATGGACACTGGTTATGCTGGATGTAGATAGGCGGAGATATCACTACAATGTGAAGATCACGAACATTGCAAATACAGCAAGCGTGATTTGGCCATGCAATGCCAACCGCAACGGAGCGTTTTTTTCTTAGTCCTGCTGTCGACGCCACGCCATTTCTCAAGTTATTAGGGCGAGGACACAAGAGTGTCCCCTACAGGTCTGCCTATTGAGCAGGTGCTCGACGAGTACTCATTTTCTTAGCCGTACCGTGTAGCAGAGAAGCAGCTTTGTTACTTTCACAGAGCCCCGGATAGCAACTGAGAGCCGAGGCGCCATGCCTCGGTTTCACTACCCCGCATATATAACGCTAGCATATCATACGAAAACGGCGAATTACGTATCAAGCCAGATAATTGCAGGCCTTTCAAGGCCGTGCCTTGACAAATTACCACGAAAAGCAATTTTCCTATTGTGAAGAACAAACACACCTCGGCACGGACACTGGCGATGCTGTACGCTGGATATCGACGTGTGCAAAAGAAAGCACACCTCCGATAGATCAAAATCTAGATCATACAGACCATCTATCGTCATGGCACGTTGCGCAGGATCTGTAAAGTACGGATCCAACCCAGGAACACATCATTCAGACAATCTGGCTCCCACCCGGCAACATGATCTATAGGCCATGCAGATCATATAGACCAGGGATCTGTCTTCCCTGAAAGAAACAGATACTCCAAGATCAATAGGGACCTGATCTGTCAGAGGTGTGTACATTTGTACTTTCAAGAACAAGCTATTAATACACATATCCAAACTAGGGTTGGTAATCAACAAAAATAATAATCAAGATTAATCACGTTTTCAAGTTGTGACTACTTCCAATCATAATTAAATCGAGTTGTCCTTTATCATTTTAGCTGTACGGTTTTAAGTATGGAATACTAAAACGCCGTACGAATGAGGTATATAGTTGTTATCATGGCATAATAAAATGATTTACTTTTGTGTACGGACTTTAGAATTCCATCACGATATACATCTAAAAGGTACACAAACTGACGTCCTTGAAAATTAGTTATAAAATGCGTACCAGTATGTCTTACGACGTATAGTGTACGAATATATCGTTTTGAAGTCAGCATCCCCATACCAAGTACCATGAAAAAATATACACATGTTTTATTACGTTATACTAAACGCCGCACAAGACAAGAAATAAAAAAATAAATCATGGTTAATCCAGTGAAAAAACACCAGGACAATCAAAGCTCAAATCAATCCCCTTTTTTGGTTGATACCAACCCTAATCCATACCTCTCGGCAATCATCTTGACAGCCTCGCTCGTTATCCGCGTCTCCTCCTCCCCCACCGGCGTGCTTCCCCCCCAGCTCCCCCCAGACCCTGGCAGCACCCCCCCCCAAACCCCCAGCCCCAACGCTGTACACCGCCGAGGATGCACTGCCATCGCCATTACAACAGCTAAGATCCGTATGATGGTTATTAGGTTGACCATTAGCGCCCGCTCTATTATCTTGCTTGAAATTCGACCGCCTCAGCGACAGATAGAAGGAGAGGCACCCCAAAGCGGCGAGGAGAGGTCGGACCACCCCTAGTACAAGGAGGTCTAGCCCTGCCGACCCGAAGGGGTAGGCTCCGTGGCCTAGGCCTGCGTGTGTGCGCGGGCGGGCGGGCGGGCGGGCGGGCGAGCGCAAGGCGGCAAGGAGACACCCAGGTCAAATATAAAATTGAGCTGACGACCCCTGGATGGCTGTCTCATCGTCTTGGACAAGCCGGATTGGACGAAAAAGTGAGTATTGACCTGGAATTCGTCGAACTCACGGCTGACATCCTTGAAAATTAGTTACAAAAGAAGACCGTAGGAAGTCCAAGATGCGACCTCACTGAAAGGGTGAGATCAAATCAACAGTCTGTGTTTGTTCAGATGATTGAAAAAAAACTGGAACACGAACGAAACGTGTATTGAGCTCCTAAGCTTTTTCACCCGGATCTCCACGATAATCGTAAAAAGGGGGGGGGGGGAACGTAGCTACTATAGGGTAAGACGCAGCACATGACACCTACCGTATACCGTATGCCACGCATGGTATATTAGCACACCCGTGTGTAACCCTCGGTCGAACATCCACGCACATACTCTCTCTAACGGAGAGGGGAGGGTGCACACGCCGAGCCAGGCGTCTATAGAAACATCTCGATGAGATATTTACACACGGAGGACAGATCAAATCAGATCGATACCGTATTAGTTATTAATGATCTAGGTCATTCAGGGCGGACAGATCCCTGGTTTATACTTCGTATGATCTGTACGGCCCATAGGTCATGTTGGCCGGGGGGAGGCGTATGATCCCGTCACTATCGTCGCACTACTCTCGCCCTCCCTCCCAGTAGTAACTCAGATCCGGGGTCACATAGCGGGCCCTCCTCCCCCCCCCCCAACTACGGTACACGCCTTCACTTTTGTCGCGAGAAGAATTCAGCATTTGCTTCCCTCGTCGACTCGCATCGAATTTTACCTACCCACGCCGCTAGGCGCTCTCAGCGGTTGAGATGCATTATATATATAATATATATATAATATATATATATATTAATATATATAATATATATATATTAATATATATATGATCTATAATAGCACAACTGTTCTGGGTTGGACCTGTACCGCATAGATCCCGCACAATATATCACAGCAACACAACATGGACGATCTAGATTATCTAGATCATTATCTGCCCGACGTGTTGATATTATCAAAGTCATCATGTTCGTCGGGAGTCCCCCCCGAGGCTTGGGAAAAAAACTGTCCGCGAAATCCATCGGAGGGGGTGTGTTATCCTGCACGTTGCCAGTATATATATGGTAACAAGAGCAAACTGGGTAATAACAGCTGGAAATATTAGAAGGAGGTTCGCGGTTTCCAGAAAGACAATGTTCAGGTTATTTCCTCGGTCTATTGGCGAATATTGGTTTTTGGTTCCTGTTTAACCTTCTTGGGCCATTTCTTGTACAGTCGGATTCCGCAAGTCGAAAACGGCCCTTTCCGACTGGACTTTTTGTCGACAGGATTCTTCTGGTCCTTTTCCTTATCGTCAGTCGAGTCGATTTTATAGTTTTTGCGCTCCTCGAGGCGGTTGGTGTGAGGGAGTGTACTGCTGTACAGCAGGCGAAATCGGTTGGCAGCTCTGTGCTTCGCGCTTTTTAACATAAAACTCGCGAAAATAACTCCGTGGTTACAGGACAGGCTCCTCCAGTCCCTCCGGTTGCTCTGAAGTGAAAGAATTACCCCAGGAGGGAAACAAAAATAACGAAATAAATAAATGTGGTACTGGTACATGCGGTCAGCAAATCCCTTCTTTTTCTGCACACATGTTTATAAAACAAACACTTAATTATTAAAAGTACAACGCGGGCAGCGAGCACTCGTACTCGTACAGCAGTTAGCAGGTTACTCCTATTTGTAGCCAAATATGTCGGGAGGCGGTTGGTCAAGGCACGTCCAGCGGTCAACGGTGTCAAACTGATCGTTCCACACTAAAACCTAGTGATTCGGCGTCAGTCATGGCAAATTATTGGAAAATTGCCGTCTGTCAAGGACTGAAAGTGCCGTCTCCTGACATCTTCGTTTGTAGCCCCTTTGCAGAAAACAATTGGCCCCGCCACTACATTGTACCTTGTACAGGTACACTGCAAGTGCTGCTCCATCAAAATGCCCCAGGAATACATCGACTCGACCGTAGCGGAGGGTGGGGGAGGCCCGGGGTATACCGTCATGTAGTCAAGCACAGCTTAGAGAAGAAGCTGCTGTAAGTAGCCACGCGCTTCATTTTGAGGTGGTCGTAACTAGAATGGTGCCTGATATGAAAACACAGAAAGCCGCGTATCGGGTTAGCAATGTATAGTACCGTGGGTATATTATACGGAGTATATTATAAAATGCACTCCAGCTGTGAGATCGAAGATTTTGTCGAAACTCATCTTTGCAAGCTGTGTGTGATACTCCGATCGCGCGTGTTACTGGGTACGTGTCCTCATCAAGGATACAGGTCGGCGACTCCCCTTGGAACTTTAGTGTAGCTTGTACCAGGGTCACCAGGGTGATGTTAATCAGTTTGTGCGAGGGAGCTATAAAACCCGTTGTCGAGAGGGACAAAATCTGACAGCTGTGGAAGGAACTGCATGAGTTTATCAAGTATATCCTGTAAGTCGTATAACCGGTGAGGGGAGGGCGGAGTTTGTAAGGGCGTGGGGGCCTGGGTTTGAACAAGAGGGAGCGGGGGGGGGGACGGGCGGGGGGCAACTCAATCTGTCAATCTGTGCGCGGAAACTATAAACCCTTCAAGGGGACAAATCTGACGGTTGTGGAAGGAATGCATCAGTTTATCATGTATATCCGGTAAGTCGTACAACCAGTGAGGAGAGAACGGAGTGTTCGAAGCGGGGGGAAGGGGGATTTCCAACAGCTTTAGGTCGCATAAATGTACATCAGTTGGGAGCTTGTTATTCGCGTGGTGCTAGGTCTAGGTGATTATGCGAGTGGTGGGGAAGGAGGTGGCGTTGGGGTGGGGGGGTGGGGGGGAGGACGGGACAACTCAATCTGTGCGCGGAAACTATAAACCCTTCAAGGGGACATATCTGACGGTTGTGGAAGGAACGCATCAAGTTAATCGTGTATATCCTGCATTCATACAACCAGTGAGGAGAGGGCGGAGTGTTCGATAGGGGGATTTTCAACAGCTTTAGGTCGCATAGATGTACATCAGTGAGGAGCTTGCTATGTGCGTAGAGCTAAGTCTAGGCGATGGTGCGGGTGGTGGGGAAGGAGGGGACGTTCGGGGGGGGGGGGGGGGGGGGGGGATATAAATTGGAGCTACGGCATGGATGGCTAAAAAGGAATGAGGTAATATCAACTGCCTGGTAATGTTTATTACTCTGGCAGATTTTGATTTTAGGTGGGGCGGCGGGAGAGAACAAAACGAGGGGGGGGGGGGGGGGAATTAAACCCCTTCATGTCGCATGATTGTATACCTGGGAGGAACTTTACTAAACGTGCTAGGTCTAGGCGATGGTGCGGGTGGTGGGGGAGGAGGGGGCGGGGGTAAATGAATTGGAGCTACGGCATGGCTGGTTGGATAGGTAATGAGGTGATATTACCCGCCTGGTAGAATAGTTTAAGATTCTCGCAGATTTTTTTATTTTAGGTGTGGTAGGCGATGGTGCGGGTGGTGGGGAAGGAGGGGGCGGGGGGGGGGGGGGGGGGGGGGAGGCACATGAATTGGAGCTACGGCATGGCTGTTTGGATAGGTAATGAGGTGATATTACCTGCCTGGTAGTAAAAAAACATTTTCTAGGCGTGGCATAAAATGTGTCTCGTACAGCTTCGTAGTGTGTTATTTTACATGGATCGCAAGATAGAACATTGTAGTCGACAGGTGCAACCATGTAGCTACCATGATTTTTTACCGTGTTGATGTGGGGCTCTGAAGTCGCCAATGATAAGACAGAGATACGTACTTGTATTGCAAAAAAAAAATACAACAAGCGAGGTGATGTGGTCATGCAATGTCGCCACCATGGAGCACGAGGGGGATAAGTGCAAGTACAAATATATAGACTATACAATTATATATACGGGATGTAATAGATCGGGTGCGGGGTGCGGCACGCGGTATGCGGGTGGTGAAGGGGCGCGAGAGAGGGAGAGAAGAGGTACGAAACGGGAATTCTAATTGCTACGACCAGGTATTTTACAAAAACCATTGTAAATACTGGTATGGGAGAGAAGAGGTACGAAACGGGAATTCTAATTGCTACGACCAGGTATTACAAAAACCATTGCAAATACTGGTATATACGTACGATACGTCAGCTATTATGAATTCGAAGAGATGAGTCAAGTCAGTCATGTTGTGTATTCATCTTTGCGCACCGATGTACCTGGTGTGACCGAGGGCATGCGGCTAGTTTGCAGCTGGCAAAGATGAGTACCGAACCTAAACTTGTAGAACTCACACCTGACGTTGTAAAAATTTCACCAGGTATAAACTTATGTACCCGGGGTGCAGTTTGGAGGGTTCGGATCCGGGTGGTATCAGGTTCGGTGGGACCGGGTATGGGTGCCATCAGGTGCCGAGCGGGAGCATTGTAAGGTATCGCCAAGGACGGAGTAGGAGTGTTATTTTGTTGTTTGGCTGTGCTCTCATTCGGGCGCAAATAGGTCTTTACGGCATTTTCTAGAGCTACTCTGTGGCACCAACTATTTCACATTGATAGTAGCTATTACGACTATTAATAAGTACCAAGGACACTTCTTACGAAGTCGGATTTGTCAGTCGAAAGGGGCCTTTTTCGACTGAAGCCCAAAACGGGCTTTCTTACACAGTCGAAACAGAGCTTTTTTCATCCAGTCGAAAAACTCAGTCGAAAACGTATCACACGTGTTGTTTTAACCCATCTCATCGCTCATCCCACCACGAAGCACACACCCGCACACCCATACCAGGTACCACACAACACACAGTATCATACAACAGCGCCGACGCTGGCTTGGCTATCACTGCCTTGCTTCTCGCCGCAAGTCAGCGTCGCGCATTCCTAGCTCCGCTCGCCAGCAGCGTGTATCACACGACGACCGCAGCACGCGGTATCGATGCCATTTTGCCAACAACGGCTACGCCTGCCGTAGCTTTGGCGGCTCTCCGCTGATTGCAATGCCACGAACGTAGCTTCGACGGTCTTCGGCTAAGCCCAACGCCACTGGGCTCCCAACCCGCTTGGACGAAGGTTCGCCGCGCGTGAAGCACGCGCTGCTCGCGAAGAACGTGCGAAGCACAGAGCTGCCAACCGATTTTCGAGTGCCATACAGCAGTACTCCCTCACACCAACCGCCTCTAGGAAGAGCACAAAAACTATAAAATCGACTCGACTGACGATAAGAAGGACCGGAAGAATCCAGCCGAAAAAAAGTCCAGTCGAAAAGGGCTGTTGCCGGCTGGCGGAATCCGACTGTGAAAGAAATGGCTCAAGTAGTTGGTCGTTTCACGGAGGTGCCGACTATCGGACTTAAAGGTTTCCATACTAGAAATAAGGATTCGTTTTTTTTCGGGGGGGGTCCCCCTTGGCCGAGGAGAGCTAATTTTGGCTTCGCCAACCGACTTGCTGACTAAAGCCAGTTAATATTCGAAATAGTTGGCGAACGACACGTACTGATTTGTAGTCATTACTAGTCGTGAAATCCTGCCGAACCGTACCTCTAGTGCTTCCGATTATTAACTGCCCAACAAACGCCAAACTAATTCCAAGTAGTTTATCCCGATAAACAATCAACAACATTAAAGTCGTAATGTTTGTTCCTTCTCATGTGCCTTCGGGGCGCGTTTGCTCCGCGCACCACGCGCACCGCGCGCTGCCACGCCAGCATTTACTTCTTCTTTCGATTCTAAAACCTACAACGAAAGTCGGCTTCACTAAAACATGTTAGAAACGCTGCCTAGAGAGGCCTTCCGTTTAACTTTAGACCATTTTCAGCGGGGTACCTCTTGAAAACAAATCTAATAACAATATTGCACATCAGATTAGATGCTCCGAGTACCTGGCCGGGAGTAAAGTGAAGTATTTACACAAAAAAAATACTTCGGGTACTTCATGCACTCGCAGCATTTGGCCTGTGACTGCGAGATACTCTTAGTCCTCGGAGTATTTCAAGCTCTGATGTACTTCGAATACTGCCTCACTCGCAGTATTTCGGGGTTCGATACTCTGGAATACTGCTGTGCTTGAAGTATTTTGGGGTTCGACACTCTGGAACGCTGTTCGTACTTAAAGTATTCAGGGATTCTGTACTGCACGTACATTGGGTACTCGCAGTTTTTCAGCATCCAACACTACTTATACTTTCAATAATCGGAGTATTTAAGGATTCCATACTGCGAGGTGCTGTAATACTCGCAGTATTTCAGGATTTTATACCGCGAGGTACTGCTGGTTAGAGTATTACTCGGAGCATTTTACTCGAATGCTTGAAGTATTTGGGGGTTCAATACTGTCGATACTAGGAGTACTCTTAAGTATTTCAGATGTTTGTGCTGCTAGTACTCGAGCATATATACTGCTCATACTCCTAGTACTCGCAGTATTTGGGCCATCAATACTGCTCATACTCCAACTACTCCGAGTATTTAGGCCGCCAGTACTCTAATTACTCCCAAATACTCGAAGTATTTGCTCCGTCAATACTGTGCTCATACTCCAAGTACTCACAGTATTTGCGCCGCCGGTACTGCTCAAACTACAGCATACTGCTATTATATTAACATTGTTCTACAGTCGTCGTAGGATCACTGCACAATACGAGTAGTGCACGCGGAGTAGCTCTATACATCGGCTCTTTATTCTCCTGGCGGGGACTGACGCTAGGAGGCTCCGGCTGCTGCTCTTCTTCTTGCAGCTCTGACGCCTCTGCTGCACACTCTCCAGAAGCGGCCGAAGAAGTGCTCATAAATGCTGTGTAGCAGGCAACGCAGAGCTGGCTAGAGGCACCTACTCTTCTACCGAAACGGTATTGATTGGTATCGCATACACTCTGTTGTGAATACTGAGTGAGGTGTGTGGTTGTGTGCGGTTGTTGCTGCTGTTGTTGTTGTTTTTGTTGTTGTTGTTGTTGTTGTTGTTGTTGTTGTTGTTGTTGTTGTTTTGCACACACATCTACTTTCCAGCTTCTGGACAAGCCGTGGTCACAGGTGTCGTCCCTTCTGCCCCCGAACTCAACGAAAACGAACAAAGTAAAAACTACCTCTCAATACTCGTAACTGTGCGGGGTTCACATCTATAGTAGTAGCACATGCTCGATATATTAGCTGAACCGGTACCTTGCCACACGATCTGCCATTTCATTTCTGCATTCATCTACAGCTGTATCAGTACGACTGCCCCCTCCCCCCCGTCCCCCCGGTTTCCTTTTGTTGCTGCTCTTGGCGTCCTCTGCTGCGTGGGGCAGCAAGCTCCCGTCCGCCTCGCCCCCGTGCCATCTCGTCACGAAGCGGTTCGCCACGTCGACGATACCCCGGTGTCAGTTCCCACTCTTATTAGCCGCCGTCGGCGATAGCACAGCAGTCTCTACTCTGAACAGCAAGAGGGGAACTATCCGTGGACCCCTCGGTGGCTTTGAATACCTTGATGCTGTCTGCTAGACAATGGGCCCAGCTCTTTTCTGGTCGGCCTGGTCCCGGGTTCGCTCCACCAGCCATCGTCCCGAACATCACGCGATGGATCAGCCGCTTCTTAAGTCGTCCGTTGTACGGCTCCCGCAAAGAGGAGGCGTCTTTCTCTCTTTTTTTTTTTTATTCTCCGGCGGATGGGGAAAAATAAAGCTTAAGCTCACCACACTTCCACGTATTGTCATACACGTCGTGTGCCGGTTTAACTCAATTGCCCCGTTTGCGGATGGTCGTCTCAACGCTCTCACATTGTGCCTTCTTGAGAGCCTTGGCATACGTCATGAGGTGGTCGGTGCGATGTCGGCGCCGAAAGCAAATTATCCTTAGGAGGAGGTTGTGGTGTGCCGTTCGGAGCTCCGCGAAGTGCTCCTGGCCGAGAGTCCAACTCACACACCTAGTACAGCTGGGTCTCCATCACCTCGGTCTTGAGCAGGCGCACCTTCAGTGTGAACGGGGCATCCTCAATATCGTACAGGTCACGCTTGAAACGATCGTAGCATGCCCACGCGAGTCGGATCCGTCGTTTAATCTTTGGCATGATGTCGGCGCTCTTGCGTCTGTGAAGACTGCCCAGGTGCAGAAACTGCATCGTCTTTGTGTGCATTGTCTTCACAATAAACCGTTCATCCTGCCCAACGACATCAGCACATCCAGTGCCCGTGCTGCCGCTCTGGGTTCTATGATAGAGATATACAAATTATGTGGTCACAGACCGTTCATGTTGTGAAACACAACAAACCAAACAGTTTTGTGTATTCATATTGTTACTAAAAATAACCGAAAAAATATTGTACACATCTATAGGTTGGAGCAAATACCGGCCAGCGCTATAACATTGTGCTGTCGGTTCTGGCGGTATTTTCTGGCATTTTACATCGCATCATGCGAAACCTGTTGCGGATGAGGAAAAATAAAGCCCACCGCACACTTCCACCTCTTCCTCTGGAAATGGAACATACATGTACACATATGTATATGTATACTTGTGATTTTTTTCTTCCTTCGGGCACATCTCTTCGTGCTCGCACCTTTGTCCGAAACGTCGGGTGGGGTGGGCACAATTCGACCGCCCCCCATGTTTCCGCTGTGCTGCCGCTTCGTGCGCATCTCCATTGCATGTCCATAGATCGCGTCAATTTGGGCGGTAGTATAGGAACCTTCTAAATACTAATTTATATACCAAACCATCCTTACATTAACGTCCAAGTAGAATGTATTTTTACGTACATAACAGAGAGGTAACGTTATGGGTCGGAGAGTTTGCTCACACCACAGATGACAGGGACCAGGCAACATGAGGACAGCACAACGCTACGTGTACAACCTTGCCGCACAGCAGCAGCAGTAGGATACATCATGTACGTGCGCGTGGCGAGTCCTCGCCGTGCTGAGGCGAGTTGCTTTCGTCTCCACGAGGGGACGATTTCGGATCGGACGACGATCTAAACAATCCAGCGTGATTTTTCTTGAATCTAAAACGCAAACAGCAGTAGATATAGGCGCTTATACTCCACGAAAAGGGGCTTCTTTGTCTCAGCGATAATAAATGCCCTACAGCAGTTCCTCATTCCGCGCACTCTCTGCGACGAACTGGTGGTGAAGGGGGATGATTGCCCGTCCTGCGTGTATCACTCGTCGTGAAGTTCAATATCTGGCTCAACAAAACACGAAGAGTACCTTTTCTGAAATTGCTGACTTCCGTACAAGTGCGAAACAGGAAACAAAGAAGAAACATCGAAACCACGATAGAAAGACGGCGCACGGAACAACCGCTGATTTTGTTTTTTTTGCCGGTTGAACATCCACCTTTCGACCTTTTATGTTTTACCACGCAAATTTTACTGCGTAAGAGTCGCCCGTATAAAAAGTCCGCATCGTACGAGTACTGGCGCTGGACACGTACTCATGGGAGTAGCACTTATTTACGGTTCTCCACCACGACGGGGCGAGAGCGAACCGTACCCGGGAGAGCGCCTCCCCACACTCCGCTTCTCGAGCTGCGGACAAGAACAAAGTTTCACTACCACCAGGAACATCTTATTTGCCCACAGTCAGTCAGATATTGGATGCTCTGGTTTCGTTCTTGCGCCACTCCCTTAGGCACTTCCCGGAGGGGAACCTTGTAAATATTATAAAAATAAAAATACATTCCAGCTGTGAGATCGAAGATCTTGCCGAAACTCATCTTTGCAAGCTGTGTGTGATACTCCGATCGCGCGTATTACGCGTTGTGTCCTCATTGAGGATATAGATCGGCGACTCCCCTTGGAACTACAGTGTAGCTATCAGGGTCAACAGGGTGATGTTAGTCAGTCTGTGCGCGGAAACTATCAAACCCGTTTTTGAGGGGACAAAATCTGACAGCTGTGAAAGAAAATGCATCAGTTTATCAAGTGAATCCTGCAAGTCGAAAAACCGGTGAGGGGAGGGCGGAGTTTTGAAGGACTTGGGGGCCTGGGTTTGATCAAGAGGGAGCGGGGGGGGGGGGGGGCAGCTCAATCTGTGCGTCAAAACTATAAATCCTGTGAGGGGGTAAATCTGGCGGTTTTGGAAAGAATGCACCAGTTTATCACGTGGGGGGGCGCGGGACGGGCGGGGCAGCTCAATCTGTGCGTGGAAACTATAAATCCTTTAAGGGGATAAATCTGACGGTTTTGGAAATAATGCACCAGTTTATCATGCATACCAGTATACTGTAAGTAGTACAACCAGCGAGGAGAGGGCGGAGTGTTCGAGGGGGTGGGGGTGGGGGTGGGGGGAGTGAGGGAGGGGGGGCGAAACTTTTTTGTTTTAAACATCTTTAGGTCGCATAGATGTAAAGGTTTGCTATACGCGAGGTGCTAGGTCTCGGCGATGGTGCGGGTGGTGGGGAAGGAGGGGGCGTTAGGGGGCTGGGGGGGCGGGGGCGAATTGCAGCAGCGGCATGGATGGCTCTAGAAAGATAATGAGGTGATATCAAGTGCGTGGAAGTGTTTTATCACTCTGGCAGATTTCGATGTTAGGTGGAGCGTTTGAGTAAGAGGGATCGGGAAATGTATATATTTACAAGGTTCCCCTCCGGGAAGTGCCTAAGGGATTGGCGCAAGAACGAAACCAGAGCATCCAATATCTGACTGTCTGTGGGCAAATAAGATGTACCTGGTGGTAGTGACAACTATGTTCTTGTCCGCAGCTCGAGAAGCGGAGTGTGGGAAGGCGCCCTCCCGGGTACGGTTCGCTCTCGCCCCGTCGTGGTGGAGAACCGTAAATAAGTGCTACTCCCATGAGTACGTGTCCAGCGCCAGTACTCGTACGATGCGGACTTTTTTTACGGGCGACTCTTACGCAGTAAAATTTGCGTGGTAAAACATAAAAGGTCGAAAGGTGGATGTTCAACCGGCAAAAAAAACAAAATCAGCAGTTGTTCCGTGCGCCGTCTTTCTATCGTGGTTTCGATGTTTCTTCTTTGTTTCCTGTTTCGCACTTGTATGGAAGTCAGCAATTTCAGAATAGGTACTCTTCGTGTCTTGTTGAGCCAGATAATGAACTTCACGACGAGTGATACACGACAGGATGGGCAATCATCCCCCTTCACCACCAGTTCGTAGCAGAGAGTGCGCGGAATGAGGAACTGCTGTAGGGCATTTATTATCGCTGAGACAGAGACGCCCCTTTTCGTGGAGCATAAGCGCCTATATCCACTGCTGTTTGCTTTTTAGATTCAAGAAAAATCACGCTGGATTGTTTTGATCGTCGTCCGATCCGAAATCGTCCCCTCGTGAAGACGAAAGCAACTCGCCTCAGCATAGCGAGGACTCGCCACGCGCACGTACATGATGTATCCTACTGCTGCTGCTGTGCGGCAAGGTTGTACACGTAGCGTTGTGCTGTCCTCATGTTGCCTGGTCCCTGTCATCTGTGGTGTGAGCAAACTCTCCGACCCATAACGTTACCTCTCTGTTATGTACGTAAAAATGTAAGGATGGTTTGGTATATAAATTAGTATTTAGAAGGTTCCTATACTACCGCCCACATTGACGCGATCTATGGACATGCAACGAAGATGCGCACGAAGCGGCAGCACAGCGGAAATATGGGGTATGGTGGGGTGACAAATGCCACGCTACGATCAAACAATCAGCTTCTACAACAGCAGCCAAACGCGCATAGAGTTGCAGGCTGCTGATGCTAGGGGGCTGAACCGCTGCTGGGCGGCAGGATCGTAGCGTGGTGCCTTCAGCGCCTATATCCACTGCTGTTTGCTTTTTAGAGTCAAGAAAAATTACGCTGGATTGTTTCGATCGTCGTCCGATTTAAAATCGTCCCCTCGTGGAGACGAAAGCAACTCGCCTCAGCATAGCGAGGACTCGCCACGCGCATGTGCATGATATATCCCACTACTGCTGCTGTGCGGTAGGGTTGTACACGTAGCGTTGTGCCGTCCTCATGTTTGGTACCTGTCATCTGTGGCGTGAGCAAAATCTCCGACCCGTAACATTACCCCTCTGGTATGTAGTACGGAAAAACACTGCCTCTTTGGACGTAAATGTAAGGATGGGTTTGTATATTAATTACCTTCAAAAGGTTTCTTATATTACCGACGGAATTGGCGCGATCTATGGACATGCAATGGAGATGCGCCCGAAGCGGCAGCACAACAGCAAGATGGGGTATGGTGGGGTGACAAATGCCACGCTCCGATCAAACAATCAGCTACTACAACAGCAGCCACACGCGCATAGAGTTGCAGGCTGATGCTGCTAGGGGGCTGGACTGCTGCTGGGCGGCAGGATCTTAGCGTGGTGCTCTGTGCAAAAAGAGGGAATGGAACGTGTACCCTTTACGAGCAGAAAAGCCCGGTTTGCATCCAAATCATACGTGCGTACGCGGGGATAGGGGATGCAGAAACCCAATCTCCCGGGATGTTGCGGAAACCCGGGGGTTTGCCTCAAGTGTGCCCAGGGTCAAAAAATTTTAAAAGGGTTGCCACGCGCGACACACTACACGGATCGCGCCCAAACCTCCGGCAACGTGAGCCCGACGGTCGAATTGTGCCCATCCCACCCGACGTTTCGGACAAAGGTGCGAGCACGAAGTGATTTGCCCGAAGGAAAAAAAAAACACCATTATACATATAGTCTACATACATTATAGCAACACTCGATGAAAAATCGACGAGCAGTGGGATGTTGCTGAACCCTATGCGCGATAAACATTGATTCAATTGAAGGCAAGAACCGGGAGAGAAGGGAGGACACCTGTGTTATAAGGCTTAGTTTGGGTGGTAAGCTGTTGGTTAACCTTTTGCAAGTGGTCAAACGGACCAATACCCCACTAAGTCCTTAACAAATGGCGTCGTCGACAGACAATGGGTTTTTGGGTCGTGGGTTCAAATCCCACTTCCACCACCATGAATAAACTTTTTCAGATTCCCCCCATGTCGAACTTGAAAAATACTCTCGCCGGTATCCCTAGGAAATGATACCGCTTGGATATTGACAGGTCCGCCCGTGTATCCGGCCGACCTGCTATCCCGCGGTTTCAGGGGGTAAGAGTGTTATACCTGGTAAGGCTTAGTTTGGGTAAGCTGTTGGTTGACCTTTTGCAAGTGGTCAAACGGACAATTACCCCACCAAGTCCTTAACACCTGTGGCCATGGCTTGTCCAGAAGCTGGAAAGCAAAAGCGTGAAGAAAAAAAGAAAAATGTGTTGGCTTCACATACCACTGGTGTGCATGTACATGTCGTGTGTCCAAAATTAACTCATTTTTATTCGCGATCCAGGGTTGTTGTTGTTCTTACATTAACTCGCACAATCAAGTCCGTGGTCACAGGACAGGCTCCAGTCACTCTGGAGCTGAGGAATACCCCAGTGTATCCTTCATAGATCCTTCAGTTGCCGTGGTGGCGACAGCACGAGCTGTCCCTACCAACGGTCACTGTTACTACCCCAGAAGCCCAGGCTGCCGTCGTTGCATGCGGATGCGTGAGTATGTCGACCCGCCTTGATCCGTGGGGATCAGGTGCCGTCAAGATAACCACCCCGAAACTATGCGAAACGTTGTGCTTGGTGCTGTGCCCCTGCGCAATGCGATAAATTTGGCGCACCTTGAAACCCTATTAGTCACCGACTTACATCTTCATGAGGATCAAACATATAACACGCGCGAACGACCTTCCGTAAAGTTTGTGCGACTACTGCTGTATATTACTCGGCAGTATATATAGACATGTACCAAGCAGCTTGCAACGTTGAGTTTCAACCGTTCAATCGGTCGTACTCACAGCTAACATTTTTCAATTTTTATATATGAAAAAATAGATATAATAAGAAACCGGCGGCTCTCGTCGTACACATCATTGTCCATGCATCGCGCTGCGTCATGCGGTCGCCTCCGAAAGAAGTTTCGAAGGGGCATCAACAGAGCTGACATGCATAGCTCTAGCTAGCACACATCCACGCGAATCGTACCACACATGCCAGGAGAACCTCTCGTTATCGCTGCATCCTAGTATACCATACGTACCGAGTCGTCTCCACCAGGCCGAGCTGAAGCCCCCCGTGCAAAAGTAAGCGCAGAGAAGGCCGTCGATAACGACGGAGCATCCGAGCCAGACGCCGAGCAGAACAAGTTTCCTGCTCGGTAGCTTGATGTCAGGCCGCCTCCGCTGCGGTAAGAGCGGAGCGAGGCCATCATCGAGCGGCATGGAGCTCTCTCTCTTTCCCTGTGTGTTTCTCTGTCTTTCTCTGACGCTCTCTGTGCGGTGAGGACAAGAAGCACGCGACAGCAGTTACAGCACGGCACCCCGAGCTTTTCTCAATGAATCCTGGTGTCTGTCACGAAGTTTCACAGCAATCCCCAAGTCCCCTGTTTTTCAAGTCTAAAAAATATCAGGTCTATAAAAATCCAGTATCATGTAGTGATTTCCAGAGCCAAGCCATCCAGCTGCCAGCCATCCCCCTATACTCAGTACATAATCCTTCGACTCCGGCTCTGAGGTAATCACTCGTCAATTCAATACTTTATCTGAGTTAGAAAATTACGCTCCATGCGTCCAACCGGCATTTTGAAAATTTGTCCCCTCAGTAAAACGCCATTCCAAGACATACCACCCCCTCTCGACCACAAGCACCAACAAGAGACAAGACACCAAAACACGGCTCGCACGAGCAGCTCTGTCAGGAAGAGATCACCATCACGTGAGAAAACTATGCAGGCGCTTCGAACGGAAGTGTTGGCCCAGGGATCCCTGCGTGCCATCCGGGGAGGTAGCCGAGCTTCCACGGGGCGAGGATGGTACCAGCGGTACCAGCGCATGGGACCGGATGCATTCCGCAAGGCTAGAGCACCCAATTCCTTCGACTGGGAAGCAGCAACGCCACCACCTCAGGCTGCAGTCATCGCTGGGCAGAAGGGGGACTCTGAGAGAAAACGACGTCGACGAGCGTTCTTCGACATTGCTGTTGATGGCGTGTCGGCAGGACGGGTGGAGTTTGAACTCGCGGCTGATCTGCTCCCTGTGACTTGCGAGAACTTTTTGCGTCTGTGCAGTGGCGCTGGTGTTGCCTCTCATCTGAGGCAAGGGGTGCGATTGAGCGCGACAGATGGGACACAGCTAGAGGCACGGGGGAACGAGGAGGTAGAAGACGTAGGGGAGAAGAAGCTAGGCTACGAGGGCACTGTGGTGAGTACGCTTCCCTTAAGAGGGAGAGGCACCTCAAGTGTTGATTGTGCTTTTCTCGCTCTCCATGTGTGAGACGGCACGTACTAGCTGTTGTGCTAGCTGCACCATGTACCACAATATGCCGTTCATGAGTATCAACAGCAAACCAAAGCTGTGCTACTACGACGTACTGCTGCTGCCTCTGCGTGTTCATGCCAAATACGCTTCGTACGGCAGTCTTTGTGGTCCTACTTTCCCCGGTAGGTCTTATCTCTCTGTACTCTGTACTGGCATTTGGATTTGTACTATGGCCATGTTTGCGAATTACCAGGTACCAACTGTGGTTCAGTTCGTAGGACGTGGGGTAGGAAAAAGTAGCGGTAACACGTTTGGTTGGTATTGAAACCGTCCACTCTTCGCGCAAAGGGCACATCATCGATCCCTACAATTAGGGCTGTGAGTTGGCTGGAGTTCCCGCCTAGTTATCAGTTGGCTGGTGAAGCCTTAAGCCAGCCAACTAGTCGACTAAAGTCAGGGCGAGCCAAGCGAGCCAAAAAAGGCTCCCCCGGCCGAGGGGACCGTCGGAACGACCAATTGATCGATGCCGGCTCCATCACCGCCGTGATCTTTTGACGGGCCGGGTTCAACGCCGCCAGCACCTTCGGCACCGCCATTGGCACCGTCGATGGCGACGGGTTGATGCGCTATGAGCTGCCTCTCTGTTTGCAACGAGTTTGGGGTCCTGTCGCGGGGAAATGCGTGCCCCGTATGAAAAGCCTTTCTACGTTCAAGGAAACTCAAAATACACAAAGTAGTTGGATAGTTGGCACCGCCGCAACTAACTTAAATACCTAGCCAGCTAATAACTAGCTGACAACGTGAAGTCAGCCAACTCACAGCCCTAGTGACAATATAATGCCAAAAGTTTGAAATTCCCCACGATCCCAGCCAAACTTTGCCTGAACGGTCGCCTATGGGCCCAATTTTGTAGTTTTGTAGATTTGTTTTTGGAGCTTTCCTATTTTCCGAGAAAAATCAAGCATGTCGGGAAAAATCAAGGCATGTCATGGGCCGAAAATGCGGGCCGGGCCGGGCCGGGCCGACAATTTTTATAATGTGATGGGCCGGACCGGGCTGGGCCGAAAGTTTTGAAAATGTGATGGACCGTGCCGGACCGGGCCGATAGTCTTGAAAATTTGATGGGCCGCGACCCATGTGGAAATTTGATGGGCCGGGCCGGTCCGGTCCGGGCGGGGCCGGGCCGCGGCCCATCGTCTGACAAATTGATGAACCAGGTCGGGCCGGCCCATCGACTCGAACTTTGATGGGCCGGGCCGGGCCGCGGCCCATGAAATGTGCGCTTTATATGGGCCGCTCTGCCCAGCCCATGAGGTGGCCCACGAGTTTTCACAGGCCGGCCCGGGCCACGGTCAGTGCAGTGTGGTGTACTGTTGCTGCTACTATAACGAAGTCTCTCCTGCCCATGAAATGGCCCACGCGTTTGTGCGGGCCGCGGCCCATCCTATGTTGTGTGCTGTAAGTTCTACTACTTCGACGTCGACGTCCGCCCTTCCCATGAGGTTACCAACGGACGTTCACAGGCCGAGACACGGCGGCCCATATACAATGTGTGCTAAAAAGCCGCAGAAGAGCGGTTCACTGTTGTTGCGTTGCAAAAACAGTAACAGCAGGCGAGGAAAATAAATGGATTCGATACTCGCAATATTGCTAAAACATCATGCATGGAAAAACGAAAACTGGTTGTTTGCAAATCAGGCGTATCTCTGCATACCATGCACAACCGCTGCTGTTGCCAGAGTAAATAAATTCAGGACGGGACGCAAGCAGAACCAAACGATAACCTTCGCCCAGAAACTATGTATACTGCCCCACACACAACCTTGACGAGGGGGCAGCTGCACATCCACACTTGGCTTATCACGTTTCACGACCACCACTCTAGATTGCACCCCCCACATTCCCCGCGCCAACAACAGCCCCCGCCTTTGCAGCAAGGCTTCGTAGCGCGTGTGTTCCTCATCTCTGGCTGTTCGTCAAAGAGGGCGGCTGAGTGGCTAAAGGCCCCCACGAGAGAAGAAGCAACCTTCCCAGCCCGCGTCTTGCAGGGGAGAAGTGCGCTTTGACGAAGCGCCGGCTAGACCCAACGCCAACATGATTGCGCTGTTGACCCGGTGTCCACGGCACTTGACCGTGTCGAGGCCGAGATACTTGCCAGCGTTGACGACGTCCTCCGGAGTCAAACCCTTGCAGCCTGGGGGGCAAACTCGATCGTGTCCTGCCGGAGGATTAGAAATTATATTCATGAACGGATATTAGAAGAGAAGATGAGGTGCGTATCATAGCATGCGTACGACGATCACGTCTTCTATACAAGCCAATCTGTCCGTGGGTTTCAACTGTTTCTTGTCTACAGCAGTAGCACCAAGCATCAAGTTATCAGATTTTTCTGGCATTGATTATTTATATTTTTAAATATGTGCAATGCACCGTTTTAACCGAAATGTAGAAATGTAGGACCCCTCCAGCCGTCTATACGTGCTCTTATGATTACTTCTCGTGTCGTGTACCTGCTCCGTTATTCTAGTCGTCTGTCGTATGCAGTATCTAGGTGTAAAATAGGTGGTGGAATGTTGCGCTGGCGCACCTTGTTGTCGTGAATCCCGTTGTTGTAACACATACCGAAGGCATGGCGCTAATGGTGCGGGTTGCGGCACCGACCTCTTCCTGTGCCGCACTTTTTTTCGGGTGTCTTACATTGTTGTGCTTTTCAAAACCATGGAACTAACCCTAACCCTAACCTATACGAAATACCGGTCGAAGTGCCACCATCACTGGGGTGAAATGGGTGCAACAACACGATAATAACAATGCACTAGTGTGTATCACCCCCCGTTTTTTTTGCCGTAAGCGAAAAAAAATGTGCGGGTCCTTTTTCGCCGCAGGCGAAAAAAGAAATTGGGTCTGTTTCATTTTTTTTTTTGGCGAAAACGAAATTGAGGCGTTTTTTTGTGTTGATTTCGTCTTACAAACCGCCCACCAGCAACTGCTGCACACTGTCGTCCAGGCTGCACACTACATTGGAGTCGTTCAGGATGCACACAGCATTCCAGTAGATGTAACTAAAAAAGAGTTCGAGGAACATATAGCACGTATGATTTGGGAAATTGTTTACGCACCTCGGAAAATTCCGCGCTGCGGTTGCTCTTGCAGGAGCTGGCCTTAGTCGAAGCTGATGCGACCAGCTTCGTGATGGACACCCTGTTTTCCGCGATTCTGGAAACCGTTCGCGGACGGCAGCCGTACCGGTCTGCTATCACGAGATGTGACAGACGCGCTGCATTGGGTTGTCGCAGTCCGGATCGGCTTCACCACAGAGTCCTTGCAGTCGACCACCGCATTTTCCGCGACATTTGTGGCCGTCAGGGCGCTCGGGGGTGCGGGATGGAACCAAACACAATTCGCCTGATACACAGGGCATCGTGCGTATCCCCTCTGTTCGTTGTGTGCTCGGGGTGTGTGTTCTCGCAGCAGCAACAACAGCAGTAGGGAAGTGACACTGCTGCCCATACTTCGCTCAAAAGCAGCACCAGAGCGAGGTTTTGTACTGATGTGGAGGCGAAAGTGGGCCATGGATAGGGCGGTAGCCGCCCTGAATAACGCGGTAGCCGCCCTGATTAGGGCGGTACGCGCTCTGAATAGGCGGCTACCGCTTTACATAGGGTCCGTTGCTATATAGGGCGGTAGCCGCCCTATTCGCATCTTCTGTCGTGTCAAGCAGTTTTCGACCGCCCTATCTCGAACGACCGCCTTATTCAGATCGCCTTATATAGGACATAGGCTCCCCTACTGTAATATAATCAACTTGACCTTGATTATTTGATTATTTCAAAACTAATCATGATTAATCAATCAACTTAAAGTTGGTGATTATGGATGATTGTTGATTATTTTTCGTGAACATAACTATTTTGCTTCGTGCTATGGCGCCGCCGCACTGCTGTAAGCTTCCGTCAGCATGGCAAGAAGAATGGAGGCCGCCCTGCTCGTTGTCATGGATGGAATGGATGGTGAGGGTCATTTCTAACGACACTTTTTTGGCAAGTTTCTTTCCAATTCGGCAAGGCTTTGAAAATTTGGACTTGCCAAAATAGTAGAAAACTTGCCAAAGTTTTTTTTTAATATTTTAGTTCCATTCCGCTTCGTTGGCAAGTTTTTGGAAAGTGAGATTTGCCATTTCATTTGCGATTTTAGACCAATAACGCCAACGCGAGGTTGTACAAACCAGACCATCCCACGACGCCCGACGCTAGACTTGCTCTAACTTCTGTAATAGCGGGAGGTACGGAGGATACACGGTGTCATTGGCAGCAGCTGTGATAGGGCTGTCGACACTGGCCGTGAGGCCTGCGTGAATGCCACATGGGCGTCGTTTTTAGCGGCTGCTGAAGCATCATAACAAACAGCAGCCGCCCCAGCTTTTCCCAGTCGAATTTGGCCGGGCTGGGAGGACTGCCAACCTCTGACTCAGTGAGATACATGGGCTGTGCCTCGAGTCCTTTCTGCCTCACATAAATAATCAAAATCGGAAAAGCGCTGAAAAGCGCTGTTTCAGGCATCCGAGCCCCCGCTCAGCCGTCCGGAGAGGAAAATATCCTAAAGTTAGTGTGGAAGCAAAAAAAATGGAGGCCGCTCAGGAAATCGATATTTGTAAGTAGGTCTATAGGACTATCCACTAGACCACAGAGTCACTTTGACATTGTGGTCTAGTGGATACATTGTCCGCTTCTGAGCCTGTGGTGTGCGTAGGTTCGAATCCCGGTATCATCGGGGGGGGGGGGGTTGTATATAGGACTATCCATTAGACCACAGAGTCACTGTGACTTTGTGGTCTAATAACAGTGGATAGACTGTGATTCTGAGCCTGGTGTGCGTGGGTTCGAACCCCGGTGTCAATATATATATATATATATATAGATATTATAAAAATGAAAATACACTCCAGCTGTGAGATCGAAGATCTTGTCGAAACTCATCTTTGCAAGCTGTGTGTGATACTCCGATCGCGCGTATTACGGGTTGTGCGTCCTTATTAAGGATATAGGTCGGCGACTCCCCTTGGAACTACAGCAGTGTAGCTATCAGGGTCAACAGGGTGATGTTAGTCAGTCTGTGCGCGGAAGCTATCAAACCCGTTTTTGAGGGGGACAAAATCTGACAGCTGTGAAAGGTAATGTATCAGTTTATCAAGTGTATCCTGTAAGCCGTATAACCGGTGAGGGGAAGGCGGAGTGCGTGGGGGCATGGGTTTGAACGAGAGGGAAAGGGGGAGGGGGGGAACGGGCGGGTCAACTCAATATTTGCTATATGATTTTTTTTTTCTTGGGGGGACAGGGATTTGTTCGGGATTTTTTTACGTCTCGGCCTCAGTATGGGATTCTCGGAACTGATATTTCTGGATCAAATCGCTTCGATCAAGCGCCGTCTTCGGGGGGCGGTTCCAACGCCCCTCGCCCTGCCTTATCCGTTCTGCAGCTCGACATGAACGCGGATAGACGCTGAATGAGACAAGCGAGAAGTGCGATATTTTTTGTATTTTGGGCGATATATACGCCCGAGCTATTCTTGGAAATTGGCATGTGTAGAGCTTGAACGAATAAATCAAGGGACAACGTTTCCAAACTGGCATCATTTCCAAATTGGCATATAAATTTCTTCCCGACGACGCTTTTTTCATGGCCTCCTCGGAGCGCTTGCCCTATCGTAGCTACTACTGCTGCGTGTCGTTGCCTTTCGGCCCAGTGGGTATAATAACCAACGAAGGATGTGTCGTGAGTTCGATTTTCACTGAGATCATATTTGGTATTCAGGAGCGTGCGCGCTGGAGACGTTATGAATGGTTATGGCAATTGAGTTAAATCGACACACGACGTGTATGAAAATACGTGGAAGTGTGGTGAGCTTGAGCTTTATTTTTCGCCATCCGCCGGGGGATATATATATATATATATATATATATATATGTATACAAGGGCTTCGCTCGCGGGCGGCTGGGCGCCGCCCGCTACGCTTGCGGAAGGAGGAATAGACATTCAGTAGAAAGGCGGAAAAGAAGCACAAATGGCGCAACTGGCGACTTGAAAATGCCAAGAGGTCCATATATAGTACAACGGTACAGGATAGAGACGATTATGATTATGAGTTTGTTATTATCATCCATTCGCCCAGTCCATGATGGGCACGTCGGAGGACTTGCTTGGCATATCCTTCCACCTCTCAGGTAGCACCTAGGTCCTGTACACTTATTAATAGCTCTCTCTAAGTCGATCATCAATGATAAATTATCGCAGTGCATAAACACCAGGCACGCGCTTGTCAAGGATAGAGACAGGAAAACTACAACTTAAGATGTAAAGGAGCGCAGTGCCAAAAAAAACATGCTGGAAGCAGGAACTTGAACGCACACACCGCAAACATGTGAAGTACATTTGTATTCCTGAAAGACGAAGAGCACGCATTTAGGCATAGTTCTCAAAAAACGATGCTGGTATATTAAACCACAACTTAACGTTCTATAAAGAACGTGCTGTCAACATTGCTTCCGAAGGAGCATGCAGGCTTGCTTGGACTCTTCCTCCTCAGCGGAGGTACCCAGCACCTTGCACTCTTGTTTTTTGTCGATGGTCTTGTGGATCTGTCCACAAACGTTGAAGCATGGCGGGAGAACGTCGATAAGTATGTGTAAAAAAGTATTCGTACTTCTCTCCAGCAGACGTCGTAACCATCCAAATTATTGGAGCTCCTTTCGCTGTTAGTAATTGTTGTGGTATTGTTGTACTTTCTCTTGGTACTTGGAAAAAGAGCCGCACTTCATAGACTATATCCGCACGCCATCCCCTAGTCTTGAGCAAGAGACATGGATGTCTCGACTCGTGACACACAGGACGCAAGATAAGAGTAGAACGTACCTCGATGTCGAACGCCCTCGTGGCACCGTGGGAATGGAATGCGGGATGTATATCGAGCAAGTGGTCGCCTGCCTTCTTCAGGAGGTCACCGACCTTGATGTCGCCGGTGCACTTCGTGTTTATGTCCTCGCCGACTTGGCGGCCCTCGGCGGCTTCTTCGCGGGGCTTCTGCAAACGACAACAACGGATGGGAATACCTTGCGTTCAGTGAATGTTCAAAATAGTAAGGCCACGTAGCTGTCGTCGATTTCCAAAGTTGGAAAGGAAGTCGTACAATTTAACACTGTTGTAATGAAAGCGGTCGTTTATGGGCAAAGCCCTGCCTGGTACCACAACGTTGCTAACACCTATGAAACCACCACTGGGACAGGAACGAACGGGATTCACAGTCGCAACTGGTAAGCGTAAGCCCCGGTATACTGCTATATAAGGCCTACCGGCGGAATACCGACAACGAAGGGTAAGAGACAGTACCTGCTGTATATATTGTTCGGTACTACTCTATTACTGCTGCTATCAACACTATTACGACCGACGTGTACTGCGATTCCTGAAGAGGTTGCGCACCCTACTTGTACTCGTTAATACAAAGAGTTCATGTGGTTGTATGAAAAATGAGTAACAGTAGTAGTACACCGCGTCACTACATGAACAACTCGCTAACCCCAATCACGGGACTGCTCTCCAGCATCACCCAGGTTAACTTCAGCTTCTGTTTACTGCTATATATCAACCTCCAGTGTGTACTGCGACTGGTGCTGAGGTATCATGCTGCTGTGTTATTTATCACTGCATGGACCATTTTTACAACCCTGGCTGACCCCCGTGATGAGACTTGCCCGTTTTCATTGCGTCTTACATGTATAGATACCACGTAGTCGTAGTCGTACATCCAAAACGTGTGTTTATATCACAGCACAAAGCGTCACTGCATGGACCACTTGTTCAACCCCCGCTTACCCCGATGACGGGACTGCCCCGTACTCGTAGTCGTACATACATGAAGTGTGTTTGGCTGTACGTATGAAAAAGAAATCGCATCACACAGCGTCACTGCATAGGTCTACTCGTAGACCTGAGTACTTGTACAATTCCCGCTTACACCGCGATGACGGGACTGCCCCGTACACGCACTCGTACATGCAAAAGTGTGTTTGTACGCATGAAAAAGAAATCACAGCACAACAACAGAAATGTAACTCACGCTTCGTCAAGCTCTCAGCTCCTTCGTTAGGGACGCCGATCGAAGGTGAATCACAGGTGTCCGCGTCACACCAGTCACACACACGAGGGTTGTCGCCGCTTCCCCAGTGCTTCTTGTTAAGGTTATGAAAAGCTTGGCACGTGGAAGGCTCGTCACTCCTGCAGGTGTCGCAGACAGCGTACTGGGAACTCCTGTTTTTCCTATTTCGTGCGATGAGGAAGCCGTCACAACCCTTGCTCGGGCACGGCCAATCAGGATTGCCAGAAGAAGCTGAGTCCCGTTCTTGCCCGACCAGCTTCCACATGCCTGATCCTGAACCTCCACCACCCCCACTGTTGGCGGAGCCTCCTCCCGCACTAGCCTTGGTCCGCTTCGCAAATTTCAACTTCAAATTGTTATTGCCGATCCGGCAATTTTCAAATTCAAATTGTTTGCAGCCGTCAACGGCAATTCCCTCTCAACAGCCAGCAATTGGCCAACTTCAAATAAAAGTACAAAAAAGAAGTTGCTGAAAAAGCAAAATAAAAAATATCAGAGAGCAAGCAGTAAAGACCAGAGAATGAGAGCTAAAAAGTAAGTAAGAATGAGACTAGGGAAAGCAAGGAAAGCAAGGAACTTCGGGACGGTTCTTTTCCCCAGCAACTAATTTTCTTTTCGGCAATTACGGGCTGAGAAGCGCTGAGAGGGGGGAGGATATGCCGAGCGAGACGTCCGTGGGGGGCGAGGTCTAGGTATACAGTTATATATATATAAAAGTAGTTGTTAGTGTTCTCCTAAGTACTTCCACATCGTAGTACGTGGAGAGGGGATAGCCCCGGAGATCCCTCTTACCAAGTCGGTGAGAATTAATTAACGAACACTCGAAAACATATTTGGTTGTTTTTTTAGCATAACCCACTGAGTTACTGAGTCACGTGACAGAGTGTGTAGTGCCATGTGTCGTGAGTTCGATTCTCACGGACTTCATATTTGTCTTTTCCAAGCGTGCGCGCTGGCATTATGAATGGTTATTTTGATAGTTTGCTCCTGAGTACTGCTACTGCTGTAGTCAGTGGCGAGGGGAGAGCCCCGGAGATCCCTGTTAAAAAGTCGGTGAGAATCAGTTTACGAACTCGACAACATATGTAGCACCATCCACTGAGCTACTGAGTCAAGTGATTAAGTAGCTCAGTGGGCAGTGCTATAGGATTTCTCGGTCAAATCGCTTTGTTCGAGGGGCGCCGTCCAACGCCCCTCGCCCTTCCTTATCCGTCCCCTACCCGATCGTGAACGCGTACTACGTACGGGAGGTAAAAAACACATCCGAGAATGTGCGACGATTTTGGATTTTGGCCTCCTGAGCAGTTTTTTTTCCGAGAACGGGTCAACACATGGTGTACTTATCGATGACACAGCAGCAATCTATTTTAATAATCTTCTTGACAACATGTAGTGTGCGCGAGCGATCGATGATACAGCAGTAGATAATCTGTAATAATACTAGACGATACACATATATATACCTGGTACGCTGTTTTCAAATTCGGAGCTTCAAGAGCAGCAGTAAATAATGTTGACTGGCACCACTTGCAACACCTCTCTCGGTAACGCGGCGTCAACCATCGTAATATCATACAATATGGGGGCATGTAATCTTTGCGCAAAGATCCTGTTTTGTTTTTTCAATTGCCAGCCGGTCGCCCCGGTGGTCTAGTGGTTACCCTCGAATACTACTAGCGGATGTTTGTCCTTGAGTTCGATTCCCACCATGATTAGATTTGACTTTATTTGCAAAAATGCAAATAAAAAGGGATCAACTGCTGGGTGTGCCTAGCAGCGTGGGTAGGTACGTTTCGACGCGAGTCGACGAGGGAAAAAAGTGCTGACTTCTTCTCGCGATAAAAATGAAGGCACGTGCCGAAGTGGGGAGAGGGAAAGAGGGCCCGCTATGTAACCCCGGATCTGAGTTACTACTGGGAGGGAGCGCGAGAGTAATGCGAGGATAATAAATGGGATGAAGAAAAAAATGTTGCAAACGTATGTTATTACTACCACACACAGCACCCCTATCCTATTCCGGGATATATATATATATATATTTGTATATGTCCGTTCTTCTCTAGGCAAAAAATATTGACAGATTACTTATTTTTGGTGCAGTAGTATTTCATCCTGAAAGAAGATACTAGAGCGTCTGCGCCTTTTTTTTTCTGATGTTGGATTTTCAGTCCGAAATGAAAAAACTTGACATCGACCTTCCGCGATGGGCTTAGTCCGAAATGAAAAATACTTCGACGAGTAAATAATATTAGTCTCTAAGGCCATTTCTTATACAGTCGGATTCCGCCAGTCGAAAACAGCCCTTTTCTACTGGACTTTTTTTCGACTGGAATTTTCCGGTCCTTCTTCTTATCGTCAGTCGAGTCGATTTTATAGTTTTTGTGCTCTTCCTAGAGGCGGTTGGTGTGAGGGAGTACTGCTGTACAGCAGTCGAAATCGGTTAGCAGCTCTGTGCTTCGCGCTTTCTCCGCGAGCAACGGCTCGACGAACCCTCCTCCCAGCGAGTTGGTGGCTGTGGGCTTAGCCGAAAGCCGCCAAAGCTACGTTCGTGGAGTTGCACTCAGCCGAGAGCCGCCAAAGCTACAGCAGGCGCAGCCGTTGTTGGCAGCATGGGATCGATACCGCGCGCTGCTGCCATCGTGTGATACACGCTGCTGGCGAGCGGAACTAGGAATGCGCCACGCTGACTTGCTGCGAGAAGCAACGGCAGTGACAGCCACGCCAGCGTCAGCCCCTTGTATGATACTGCAGTGTGGTACCTGGTATGGGTGCGTGGCCGTGTGGCCGTGTGAGTGTGTGTTTGGTGGTGGGATGAACGATGCGATCGGTTCAAAGAGCACGTGCAAAACTCTTTCGACTGAGTTTTTCGACTGGAGGATCAAATTTGACCTTCAGAATCTCATGTTCGTATTAAACTCTTGGCATTACTGTACAGTTCACTAGAAGTCAAATCGGACAGCTACAACTTAACTTGTCGAAGTACTGCCCTGCCCATGCGGAGCCCTTGTGTATATATTGATACACATGAAAAACATTGATAGTATACTCATACAAAAAGGAGACAGTGAAAAGCGCCGAGAAGAACAATACAGAGTAACTATGACTTTGTGGTCTAGTAGATAGATTGTCCGCTTATGAGCCTGGTGTGCGTGGGTGCAAATCCCGGTGTCATCGGATCAAAATATGAAATGTACGACCTCATAACAACGCGTAGACTGTCCGCTTCTGAGCCCGGTGTGCGTGGCATTGAATCCCGGTGCCATCGGAAAAAAAAATGGTGCACATAAAAAAGCATTGATAGTTTAGACTACTAATACAGAAAGGAGACGGTGAGCCGCGCTTAAAAAAACACATCAGTTACTGTGACTTTGTGGATTAAAAAGTAGATAGACTGTCCGCTTATGAGCCTGGTGTGCGTGGGTTCAAATCTCGGTGTCATCGGGAAAAAAGAGAATGATACTCATGAAAAAAAAAACATTGATATTATACTCTTGAAAGAAGGAAGCGGTGAGAAGCGCTAAGAAGCGCCGTTTCAGGCATCCGGGCCCGCCCAGCAGTCCGGGAAGGAGAATTTCTTAACGTTAGAGTGGGAAGCGAAAAAAATTGAGGCCGCTTAGGAAATCGATATTCGTAAGTAGTTGTATTAATAGCTCATGTTGCCGGGTGCGAGCCGTCCTATCTGCATGATCTGGCACATGTTTCCGAGGTTTTATCTGTATTCCATATGCACAGACCCTGCACGTGTCTCAACGGCAGCTGTAGGATCTACATGATCTATATAATCTATTGTAGATCGTCATCTTCATGAGGTGTAAAACCGTCGAACGTTACCGGCAGCTTGCGCTGCCGGGGTAGTAACGGGGACCGCCGGTAGGGACAGCTCGCGCTATCGCTATCGCGGGAACTAAAGGGCACGCCAGAAAACCAGCTGGATTACGAATACAATTGAGTTAAACTGACACACAACGTGTATGAAAATACGTCAAGTATTTTTTCCCTCCGCCGGAGGATAAGGGAAACAAAAAAAGTCATAATGCAAGGCCAACCCAACCTACGAAAAGTCAGCGAAAACTCAGACGAGAAGTTTGTTCTCCTACCATTCGTTGTTTTTAACCTGTTTTTTTTCGTGCGTGGCTTAGCCTTGGGCTATGACGTTCGTCGGTTTAAATACTACCAGAATCCTCGAGTGTTTACGATAAAAACATATAAACAAATTCTTCCTTGGAAATGGCCAGGTTCATTCCGGCAGGCAGTTGTTGGCTGTGCTTGCGGTGAGTGACCACAAAACACACACATAAACACAAAAATACCATGCTGTGTACAGAATCCACCCACAGCATCGATTCCTGTGCACGACAACGAGCACAGAACACTTTAGGATCACGCGTAGGAGAGAGTGAAAACAGCAGCAGCGGCGGCAACTTCGGCGGGGGTGGAGGTGGTGATGGCGACGGCCCAGCAAGAGGGATTGCGGCACAGCAGCTCGACTGGCTCGGCAATCGCCACGATCACCACCACCACCACCGGCACAACAGACAGCGGATACTTTTAATTTTGAGAAACACACAGGAGACACCAACAGCAGCCACAGCACAGCAGCAGCAGCGGCGGCGGCGGTAGCGGCGGCGGCGGCGGTAGCGGCGGCGGCGGGCGGGGGTGCGGTGGGCGTGGCTGTGGCGGTGGAAGCGTCGGTGACAAGAGTTGTGGTATAGCGGCAGTGGTTGAGAAAAACAGCACCGAATACGAGAACATCACAGAAGCAGCGACAAGAACGAGGTCATCGCAAAGTGCGCTGGAGCGCTGGGTCGCTAGCACCTATCCCTGAGGTTGCGCCTACGCGCCATGCTCCCCAAGCTATCCTTTGGTGCTTCCATGCTGTCAAGGTTGGGTTGTGTCTACAGCTGCTAAGGGCAGCGGGCAGCGAGCAGTGTCTGCTCTGTGCTGCTGTGGGTTGTGCCCCCTTGCCCCTTGGTTGCTGTACCGTTGTGCCTGGAGAGCGTCGGGGTAAAGCTCGGTACATGTAGACCATGGATAGGCTGCGGGGGATCGATTGAACTTTTGCAGAAGCTTGGTCCCAATCGTTTCGCCCAATTCGGAATTTTCCCGGTCGTTTTGGGTCAAACCCTTCTTTCAACACTAGTTCGGGGGATTTTTTAGATTGAATTGTAGCTTGACTTTTGTCCAAAACACTAGAGTATTACCTTATTTCCAACCCTACCGAATTTGCATATCGCAAACACCCCATCGTCTACAACAGTACTGTGTGAGCATGTTGGCAAGTGAAGCATGAATTGGACCGTCGCTTAAGGAAAGAGCACCGACACCTGCACACTGCACACGGTCAATGCCAGCCTGGAAGTACGTGTAGGTGCTACGGTCTCAACATGGGCCGGTTGCGAGGATCACTGATCACTGCTGCTGCGTTCAGTAGTTAGGATCATTGCTGCTATTGGTCATGAGGATCACTGCTGCTGTTGGTAGTGAATTATCACCTTTGCTTATGCTCCTCGGCTTTGTATTTATTATTTGATTCCCTTGGTATGCGGTGAACTCGGTTTCAGTTGGGATTCTTGAAACGTACCAGATATGCACCAGTAAGGGCCTGATACGTACGTACGCTGACTTCCGATTTCACTTTTGTTTGGCTGCTGTACGGCTTGTTTCGCCTATGATATATACGTGTACCGCTGTTTGTTTGCTTTTATTTTTTCCTGGGATGATATTCTTCCCCTCCAGAGTGACTGGAGCTTGTCCTGTGACCATGGACTTGATTTGTTAATGTGAGAACATAATCACCTATGTTGTTGGTGGTGAGGATCGCTGCAGTGGTGTGGATCACTGCTGCTGTCGGCTGTCGGTACGAAGTACATGATCTCTGCTGCCGTCAGTAGTGAGGATCATTGCTGTCGGCGGCGATGGTCACTGCTGCTATCGATGGCGATCGTCATGGCTGCTGTCGGTAATGATGATCGCAGCTGTCGGTAGTGCTGTTATTTTTCTGTCGGTAGTGAGTGCGCCGCTTCTACCGGTCGTGAGGATCACTGCTGCTTTCTGTATTGAGGATCGCTGTTGGTGCCGATGGTGAGGATCACGGCTGTCGGTATTGCTGCTCTTTGCTGTCGGTAGCCAGGATCGCCGCTGATGTCGGTGGTCACGATCACTGCTGTTCTCGGTAGCAAGGATCATTGCTTCTGTCTGAGGACCGCCCCTGCTGTCTGTCGTGAGGACCACTGCTGCTTTCGGTAGTGAAGATCCCTGTTGGTGTCGGCGTTTAGGATCACTGCTGTCGGTAGTGCTGCTCCTTGTTGTCGGTAATCAGGATCGCTGCTGATGTCGGTCGTGAGGATCACTGCTGTCTTCGGTAGCGGGGATCATTGCTGCTGTCTGCAGTGATGATCGCTGCTGTCGGTAGTGCTGCTCTTTGCTTTTAAGCATTGAGGATTACCACTGCTGTCGGTGGTGGGGATCACTGCTGCTTTCGGTAGTGTGGATCGCTGTTGCTGTCGATGATGAGGATCACTGCTGTCGGTAGTGCTGCTGTTTGCTGTCGATAGTGAGGATCGCTGTTGCTGTCGGCGGTGAGGATCAATGCTGTCGGTAGTGCTGCTGTTTGCTGGCGGTAGTGAGGATCGCCGCTGCTGTCGGTCGTGAATAGCACGACTGCTTTCTGTAGCGAGGATCGCTGTTGCTGTCGGCGGCGAGAATCACTGCTGTCGGTAGTGCTGATGTTTGCTGTCGGTAATAAGGATCGCCGCTGCTGTCGGTCGTGAATATCACGACTGCTTTCGGTCGTGAGGACCACTGCTGCTTTCGGTAGTGAGGATCGCTGTTGCTGTCGGCGGTGAGGATCACTGCTGTCGGTAGTGCTACTATTTGTTGTCGGTAGTGAGGATTGTCGCTGCTATCGGTTGCGAGGACCACTGCTGCTATGGGGATTGCCGAGAGCTATCACTCGTGTCGGCATTAGTGCTTCTCTTTGCTGTCGGTAGTGAGGATCAACGCTGCTTCGGTAAGGATTGAGGACCACTGCTGCTGTAAGGATCGCTGTTGTTGTCGGCGGTGAGGATCACTGCTGTGGGTAGCAGACGAGAGAATGCTGCTTGCTGCGTTGAGCGGCGAACAGCTTGCGAGTTCGTCCGGTGGTGGGTGATTTCGCCTATTTAATGGCGTTTTGACCGTAGCACCTTTTTTTATTTTTAGTCGAGTCTAGATACTTGCATGTCTCTGATTCGAAAATTATATCACCCCTGTGTTCACGCCGTGTTCTCGATTATCGTAACGGTTTCATCGGATTATCACGCACCGTCGCTGAATCAATACCTATGCCCCCTCTCCCCTCTGGTGACACCGCCTGCTTGGTTGTCGTGACAGTTTCATCGGGTGATCGCCGGCACGGGGATAATGGGTGGCGATGTTGAGGGCGCTAAAGGGTCAAAGAGCCACTCGGCGTTCGGCATGCGCTTCTTCCCGGATGAGGCGTTCCTCATCCCACACACGTGCGTAACAGGCTTATATTAATTTGTGTTAGCAAGCATGTTAGCATAATTAGGCGTTTTTAGTACGGTAACAATAGCATAGTTGTGAATGTTTTTTGGAGCACAATTGCGCTTCTTCCCGAATGAGGCCTTTCTGATCCCGCATACGTGCGTCTTCCAGAAACGGCTGTGACTGACGCTATGATCAGGGTAGAGAGTTTGGACATCACGTTTCTGACCGACGCGGCTCCTCAACCACCAATGAACGACTGCACTACCCAATACCATTGGAATGCCATTTGTATTGTACAACGTTGTTTGTTTATACCTAGGCCATGGGATGAGTTAGTCGAGCTGCTCTCATACATATCTTTTCATTTTTTTCATTTTTTGGCTGCGGTACGTATGGAGCTCATGCAAGGAGCCTTAAAAAAACATGTGAAATTAGTTGCTCTTTCAGTTTTTTTTCTTCAAAAATGTTGCAGCGCGTATGGGGCACGTTTTACCGTAGGGTACGTCTCTCTTGCTCTGCTGTCTTGTGCCCTGGCTCGCAACCTGGTGATGCGCAAGATGGGAGTTGCGGCCGTCTTGAAGAACTTTCAATGTCCAGGTTTTTATTCCTCCTCGTCTGACCTCGTCTCGCCCCTTTTCCCCCCCGCGTTGACGCAGTGCTCCTGGTCTACTCACAATGGCGAACTCAGGCGTGCACACCAATGGGTCTCAGTTCGTCATCACCACTGGACCTGCTGGACACCTCGACGGGCGGTCGGTCGCGTTCGGACGCGTAACGTCGGGGTTGGAAGTTGTGAAGGCGGTGTACGGCATGTACAGCATTCGGGGCAAGCCGGTGTCCGACATTAGGGTTTCAAAGTGCGGCGAGATGTAGCCCCTTTCGAACAGCGGCGAGATTGGTTGGACCCGTTAGAGCTGCGTGCACGTTTTGGTTTTCGAGAAAATGTTTCCAGTCAGCAAGAAGCGTCAACCCCTTTGGAACTTCAGAGGGAAAAATTGTTGGGGCTTTCACGGATCACTAAAACCGGCCTGCGGGTCGGATCTGGAGGTTTAAATACAAATGCGGGTCGATTCGGGTCGGGTCAGGTGGTGTTCGAAATCTCATGGGTCGGATCACCCTTTTACCCGATCCGCCCCGCGAGAAGGGACCCGATCCGTGAAAAGTCGTGAAAAAAAACTGTCGGTTACAGCGCCCGCCACACGAAGCAATCCGGGCCGCTGGGCGTAGGAGTTGAGCCCGAAGAACTGTATCGTGAGGAGTTGCGTGGCACGCGAGCAGCTTGGTGACACCCGTACTGCTTGATGCTCTTCCTGGACGCTTGGAAATAACTCTTGTCAATCGTCTCTTTTTTGGTCCAAGTACATGGGTCCCAAACGGGTTGCTACTGTAGACCAATTCACTTGGAGATGGTGTGGGATAAGTTTCCGGAGGCAGAAGAGGCTTAAGGGGGTCACTCAGTAGACTCTTCCCCCCCCTCCTTTCTACGGTGCTTGCCTTTCGTTTTTATCGCGGGAACGCTTTCAGCTCTTTCTTCCCTCGTCAGCTCGCATCGAATTTTGCCCACCCACGCTCTAATAAGGCCGGTTGAAGCGTGCCACTCCTCTGCAGTGCCTGTGAAATCGCTCGGCACGGTTGCAACTCTTTGTAATAGCAGCTATGCACAGTATCCCTATTTCGGATAGCGCCGGTACCTTCTAGAGTGTTGGTATATTAGGCTGGCACATACCGGCACTCCTCTTGCCAGCCCCACTATAGCTAAAGGGCAAAGACGTATCGTAGGCTCTGCGTGCGTGCGGCACCTGTGTGTGGGTGGCGGGGAAGCGTGGTTATTATATATCTAAAGGTTGCGGGGAAGTGTGGTTGTACCAACCCCTTCGGGGCTTCAGAGGGAAAAAATCGTTAATATATAATAGTGACGCTCACAGCATCGGTTACCCGTAGCAGCCAGGGCTGCTGGGGTGAGGTGCGTGAGCGCGTGCTCTACGACAAAGAAAGGTAGCACTTTTTAGCTTAACTTTTGTTCTGAAGGACGTAGATCCTTTTTTCGGATTTAAGATGGAAGAACTGACAAATAAAACTGGCGATTGCAGCATCCTTCACACGAAGCAACTGGGGCTGCTACTACTGTAGATGGATTAGTAGGTGACGACGATTTCCCAGTCGAACTCCAACAATGCAGGCACATGTAAGACACACGCACAGCTCGCACTGCCGCTGTGTGTTGCATGCTCGCACCAAGAAGGCGTCCGTTCCATACTTTGGTTTATCGCTGTACACGGGCCTCAAAAGGATTAACAACCCAAGATCGTCGCAACGCCATTGGCTTTGCTTACAATGTTTACCTCTTTTTTACTGTTTAAAATACGTCAACAGCTGTGAGTTCGACAAGTTTACGGTCGATACTCATATTTGCGTGCGAGTCACCGGCCGCTCGTTTTAAAATATGTAGTCTAGACCTAGTCTATACTATTATCCTATTTTTCAGAATTATTTTAACAATGTCAGCTGTGAGTTCGACAAATTATCCTATTCGTGTACCTCGCCCATGGGGTCTGTTCATCGGGTTGCGCTTTCAGTTCAGCCCCTGTCGAGACCCCAAAGCCCCTCCTTATTACACTAATTCCATGGCCAAAACGTGTCTCATAATGTTAACAGGTTGAGGCCCTCAAAAATTGTACAACTATCGGTTAATATTAGTCCATGCTAGTACGAGTACAATGTTTTTTTGTAGGACCAGCGAAAGAAATGTCTTGGACGGGTTGCGCGAAGGAATGTTCTCCAAGTCATGTTTTGGGTGAGATATTGACCTCATGTTTTACAGCCCCCGCGAAGCTGCATGTACTACGACGTGCAAGGTTTTTTAGATTTGCGCGTAAATTCAATAGCGATTTATATATGGCTGCTCCCTAGACCTATATGTGCAGGTCCGCACAAAACGACGGTTGCGCTGCCCAGACCAACCCGAACCCAGACCTGCCCCTAACCCCAACCCAACCCTTCGGGGGGATCGAGGTCTGCTCTCGAGGTCGGCAGGGGCAGTGTTGTGTTTATGTGCAAATCTGGAAACCTTGCACGTACGTGCAATCAAACGCCTGGTCCATGTTTTAGGAGCTCAGAAATTTCTGCTGCCCCCCTAGGGTGGGATGAGTCCACAGACAGCATGTATCGGACACACCTGGATGCGGACCACAGTGTCAACAATGCCAGCTCCACCCTAATCTTGCCTGTTCGCGGATCCTTCGGTTTTTATGTTCATGTTGGGACGTGACTTGCACCGATCGGAGCCACGAGGTTTAGCCAAACAAGTCAAACACCGAAACCTGGTATCCTGCGGTATGTTTGGGCTGAGGAGGTCACCGTTACTTTGCGACCAGCTTTGTCGGGCCGCGGTAATACCGGCAAAACAGTATGCCGTGTGGTTCACCTGTAGAAGAACATATCATTTCCGCTTAGCTAGGTAGGGTACCCCCGGCTGCACGGGCGGCAGAGTGCCGCGTTACACCAATGAAATGATAATCTGCCTACAACACCCATTAATACTCAAAACGTTAACCTTCCAGCCGCACATCTACCACAAACCCCAAGACCCCCCCTCCCCTACTGCGATATTTCCAAAACCACATTTCCAACTGGCACGGACGTTGAGGTATATCAATCGACCCTCTCTTTGCTCTCCCCTCCTCCCCTCCCCATGCGTCCCCCTGCCCCCCCCCCGGTCTTTCCGAACAATATTTTCCAAGTGGCGCAAACCATCAGGTACACTTAAGCCGCCCTCTTGTCCTGGAGATCGTTCCCAACTATATATCTTCCAACTGGCTAGGGCCTTGAGGTACACCAACCGGCCTCCTCCCGCCCCCCCTCCGGCCCGTGTGCGACCGATTGCTATCACAAGGATAGCGCTTGACAAGCTGTTTTCGCAACATCCACCTTCGCGGTATAAAACATTACAAATTGAGCGTTGTCATGAAAGGCAGCACGATACCTTCCATGCCAGCAAGATACCGCACACATGTAATACACCAGGATATCGCACCATGCACAGCAGCAAATATCCCTCAACAGCGACGGTATGTGCCAGCCGGAATTACCGGCACTGCAGCGGCAATCGGCACTACACCGCTTACTACTACCACTGGTTGTTCCCATATGTGCCAAGCGATTCCACAGGCACTATAGCGGGCAACCGGCACTACCTACCTAACCACTGTTGTATAGTACACTAGGAACAAAGCTTGCATACGCCGCCAGATTTACCTTCAGCCTGCAGAGAGCGCACCTAATCACCAAGCTTTGACCTCTGATTCATACCGACCGTGGTTACTCGGTGAAAAATAGACAGCAGTCCCACCAAGCTCCGGCAACCCCCTCCCACACAGGAAGGAAAAGGCGCACGCTAATTCTAAGGGCAGTAAGGGTCCCCCACTTAGACGGTGGTGTGCCAGACCGCCTTACTGGGGGAAGCCGCCTTGCTCATTCTACAGCAGTACGTTGTGAGTGCAATTCCCCGGTTGCACCAAGCGATTTTGACCGCCTTATATCAGGGTACCGCCTTATATAGGGATACCGCCTTACTGGGGGGGGGGGCGTAGTGTGTAGTGCGCACGAGGATCTCGTCAAGAGAAGCTGACCGCCTTATATCGGGATACCGCCTTCACTCCGATCGCCTTGTTGGGGTAGGGGGCTACCGTGTAGTGCGCACGAGGATATCTGATTATCAACTCCACGCCAGCGTATACAACGTAAGATAACCCACCCCCTGCGACGAATTTCAAAGCCGATTTATTTTCCAAAACCACGGGAGGGGCTGCACGACGAAAATGGCGGTTTTGAGGAAGAACGATATCATCAATATATTTCCATTGGCGCGTCGCTCGGCGTTTGCGTTCTCCCCGTTGTTGGTTGGAAAAACAGCTTTCACTTCGTCTCAGGGGCTAGGGTGTGCTATCTGGAGTGTCACACAGTAGCTCCCTCGTTTTCGCCGTGAACCCTCGCTCCTCCCCCCACGCCCCCGCCGCTTGAAGCTTCGTACTTTGTTTCTACCGTACGCCAACGTAGATGCTCTATTCTCTCCGAAGAAGAATGAAGCCCGCTATTACAGGCGCTTGAGCTACAACAACCAATCAAACACGAATATCAGGACTTCTCGCGCGCACGACAGTGTAAGGCCCGCCTCAAAAAGGCGTATCAGCGATCTCAACTGCACGGTATTTAGACCAACGTAGCCAACACCACCATGGCACGTCGAGTACGGACAGGGGGGAGATAATGGAACTGCCCCCGTCGATGAATTGTCACCGTAAAAATCGGTGGAGTCAAAATACACACAACAGCACCCGCGACCAAAAACGCCGAACGTGAAATAAAAAAAGGTGAGAATCTGCGTCATCCAAGCGACGCAGCTGTCGACCACCACTAAACGAAGGTCACCACCGCCTATGGCGAGCCCGCCCAAAGCTGTGCACCCGCACGCAAAACACACATCGTATCCCGGCTACCCGAAGACGCAAACCAAGGCAGGTCTGCAGCAAACCTCGTGCCTGCACACCAACGCGCGTCTGAGGCAAATCCCGTGCCTGCACACCAACGCGAGTCTGCAGCATACCTATCACATCGACCCCACCCCATGGTTGCAAACTAACGCGGGTCTATAGCAAACCTGTCACATCGAAAAGGGCCAAGGCTTCGGTGTGGGGGGGGGCGGGGGGGGTGTACTCATCTCGTGCATAGCAGCAGTCGCACGACCACAGACGTAGGGGGGTCACCCTGAGTGCTCGCACGAGTATGATAGCTACCCCATACCTGGTTATTTATATGACACGGTGGGATTAGGTGCCACAATTGGCTTTCTGAGGGTGCTCACTCGAGGGGCTCTGTACCTCCTCACCCCATACAAACTGTCTCGGAGACAACAAAAAAAAGACTCGTACTACGATAGAGGAAGACCCTGTAGGGCAAAATTTTTGCGAGTGACGGAGCTCCTTGACCCAAGATCGTCGGAATTTCGTTGCAATCTTGGGAGTTTTGTGCTATTCGGTTTCGTAACATGCACTACTGTCTGTCGCCTTGGAATAGGTTGTTACGCTGCGCCGAACAAACCATTTTCAAGTCCGGGTTTTTGGGCGGGGTACAGAGCCACCCGCGCGGGTGCGCCTAAACTCGGCAAGGAACACGGGGGTACGCTCCCTGCCGTAACCAGGGTCAAGGATAACGCCTCCAGGAAACTGTGTGTTCCATTTTTGTACACGTCACACCGTCAGGGAACATTTTTTTGGAGCATCGTACCCACACGGTATGCCGAGGACGGCCGACAGTCCTTCCTTCATGGGGCGAAAGGCCAGGGCCGCATGCTCTTCGGCAAGCTATTGACCGAGGACGACCATTTCATCTGCCAAAACAAATCCGGAAAAAGGAAGGAAAAAAAAAAAAATCAGTAGCGTAGGCTCAACCATGTTAGAATTTGCACTGCCCTTTTTCGGGGGACAAACTGCCTGGATTCAGTTGTATCGGTAGGATGATTTCCGCAGTAGTGACCGCCGCCAACGTCGCGGCGCTACCAGGACGTGGCAAGAAGCGCGCTAGGCTAGGGGTTGCACCGATTTTTTGCTGAGAGTTATACACTTGTTGAGCTCTTTCACCCGAACCCACAAAACTTTTTTAGAGAAAAGAAATGCAACCCCAAAAAATGTCTAATTGTTCCATGGCCTACTGTAGGGATAAACTAACAACATCGTTAACACACAATTTCCTAAGAGTTTACTCTTGGGTATTCCGTCAGGGAGATAAAAAAATCGGGATTAAAATTCTGAGCGCACTTTTCTGAGGGCAGCTTCCACTAGGATTTTAGTATGGAACTTTGAGCGCACTTTTGTAGGGGCACTTTCCACTAGGATTACAGTATGGGATTTTGAGCGCACTATGTGCAGGGTACTTCCACTATGGTTTTCGTGTGGAATTTTGAGTGCACTTTTTTTCCATTCCCACGGTCAACCCATTACGTGTAAGGCTCCGCTGCCTGAATTATTCGAGCACACTCGTACTGACCCGCTGCTCTTGGCTATCGTGCGTGTGGCGGGCAATGACCTATTACAGCAGCAGCAGTGCTGTCACGCACGTAGCCCATACATTGATGTATGTGGCAAGCACACAGTGTCGCCCCGCCTCTGCGCCCCGCCCCAAGCCCCGCCTGACTTCGATGGCGTGGTCGAGATTAAATTAACCCACGGTCAACTCTCAACCTCTTCAGTGTCGGGCTCCGCTTCCCGAATTATTCGAGCACACTCTTACTGACCCGCTGTTGAAGTATGTGGCAAGTACACCCGCCTTTGCGCCTAGCCCCAAGCCCCGCCTGCCTTCGATGGCGTGGTCGAAATAAAATCAACCCACGGTCAACCCATTTCCCCAGCCCCGCCTGCCCCAGATCGTGTGCCTATGATGTGGCGATGTGACAAGCACATGCAGGATCGCCCGGATGTTCGTCGACGACCCCCACACAATGATTTCATCGTTACGGTTCGATGACATAGAAGTTATGCCGCCCTGGAGCATATGAACGAAGTTACGGTTCCATGATATAGAGGCTGTGCCGCCCTGGTTGAGCACGCCACGTGAACGAAGTTACAGCAAGCAGTTCGATCGTATAAAGATTGTGCCGCCCTGGAGCACGTGCCCGATGTTACGGTTCGATCGTATAGATATTGTGCCGCCCTGGAGCACGTGCCCGAGGTTACAGTTCGATTATATAGAGGATTGTGCCGCCCTGGAGCACGTGCCTGATGTTACGGTTCGATCGTGTTGATATTGTGCCGCCCTGGAGCACGTGCCCGAGGTTACGGTTCGATTATATAGAGGTTGTTCCGCCCTGGAGCACGTGCCCGATGTTACGGTTCGATCGTATAGATATTGTGCCGCCCTGGAGCACGTGCCCGAGGTTACGGTTCGATTATATAGAGGTTGTGCCGCCCTGGAGCACGTAGTAACCTCTACCGATTACCAGGTATACATGACACTGCACCGACGAGAGCATAGTTATCGACCCCGGTTTCTACGCCGAATTGACTTGGGAGGGCGGGACGGGGGGAAAAGGCCATCCTCTACCTCGACCCCTGGACCTGCCGAAAAAGTGCTTGTATGTAGGGAGATGATATATTTTGCAAAGGCGTGTTTTTGTAACGCATTCTACATTTCGACAGATACGAGGACTTGAGCTGGGATCATGCAAGCCGGCGGTGAAGGCATAATCTTCCAGACGCCGAAAAATCCAGACGGTGGTAGTCGCTGACCTCTATGCTGCTGCTGTTGCTGCTGCTGTCCAGAGGTCTTCCGTGTCTGTTTAGGCGTGGCCGCATTGTTTCGATCATGCCAACTGGCAAGTTGGCAATGCGATAACGAAAACAATACCAGAAACTAAAGCACACCACTCTCTCGGGGCCTCCAAATAAAGCCATTATTTTTTGCGCCAGTTGGTAGGAAAGGTAATGACACCTCGGCGAACGTTCACCCGCAGCCGTTGCGGACCTCCGCTATCTCGGGAGCAACAACTACGATTGCCTTGCTTCGCATATTTTCTGCTCTGCTTTCTGTATTTCACTGCTGTTATATCTCTGGGTCGTGGTCTTGTGACCACAGACAACGGACACTGGGTATGCTGGGTGTGCTGGGTGTGCTGTCAGCGGCTTGTTGTCCATCGTGTACGAACTGCAAGTGCTATTTACGCTATTTCAATGTTAACTGTATACTCGTATAGTTATGGGCACGGCATATTTCTTTTTTCCTTTTTTCTCTTATTTTTTACCTGTTTTTTTTGTTTGCTTTCGTTTTTCTCTCTTGGTATTCAACTCTTCTGTCGCGTGGCTGTCGTGTCCAGTACAAGGGTATTACAACGGGATTGCGTTGCATTGTCGACTCTTCTTGCTGTATTTCACTTATGTACTGTCTCTGTGTCATGGCTTTGTGACCACAGGTCACGGACACTGGGTGTGTGCGGGGTGTGCTGCCGACAGGTAGAAAGAACGCTTTCGTGCGATGAACACATATATTGCCTTGCTCTTCGAGCGTTGGTCGCTCATGTAAAAAAAAAAACTTCTAAACACGTCAGCGGTGAGTTCGATAAATTCAGGATTGATACTCATCTTTGCAAGCTGCGTGATACACCCGCCTTGATGCATCTAGTTTTCATAGCTTACGTTGTTGTCGCGGTCGTCGTTGTTGTTGTTGTTGTTGTTGTTGTTGTTGTTGGGGGACATAGCGCTTATTTTTGGTGGTCTGGATTGTCTGTCCTTTTGTCATGTTTTGTCTTGGCGCTCACGCTACACCTTATCGGATGGCAAGTGACCAAAATCAAATACTTCATGTTTCGTCTTCGAGCGCGACATTTCACCTACCTCCTGGGGGCGTGTTGTGAGTTTTATACGTTGAAGCTGATTTACACCGGGCGTACTGCTGCACTTATATTACGCTGAACCCTGTCGACAGCTGTTTCCTTGACAAAACTACGGAATAATATATAATATCTTCATGCGTACGTATCACGTTGCCCGCGATGCTCACGTCTAACACCCTCGAGCATGCGTAGTTTGTATTTATGTTTCTTCCGCAAACACACGTGCCCATCACGTTGCGAGCGATGCTCACGTGCAATACCCTCAAGCATGCGTTGTTTTCCCAAGATTTTTTCTGCCTCACGCTGTTTGGCACCACATATTGTTTGTATCTCTCTAGGATGAAGAATCAGGAAGGACGCTGGGGGTATGGTACTGCTGATGTCGTTGGGTACAAGTTCATTCTTATACCAACGCATCATGTTGCGAGCGTTGCTCACATTATATACCACGTACTCTCGAGCATGAACTACGGACGAAAAAAAACACGAATAAACTCAGGAAAGAAACCAGCCCCAGCCCCCTCCCCTCCCTCCCCTCCCTCCCCCCTGGCCATCTATGTTATATTACAATCATAATGAGTGATGTAGTCAGTAGTTGATCAATATAATGCCGTATGATGCCGTCCGGGAGTCATCCCAGGCCAGGAGTGCAGCAGACTCTAAGAAATTTCCGAGCTCCCAACGTGAAGAGCTAGCTCAACATCATCCATCATCATCATCATCCATCATCACCACCCGCAGCATGACTCCGAAAACATTCGTTCGCGCAATCCGACCAACATTTCTACGAGCTATTAATACTGATAATACTACTAATACTGATAGTAGTATAATAAAACAAACAACCACACCATAGAGGCCGGAAGGCCAGAAACATTTAGTTCACCTAAAAACGAGCAACCGCAACCGTGGATGATGATTCGAAGGCAAACATACTTCCGCCAAAAAAGTACTTCGTAGCCGTACCGCAGCCCGTGTCGCAACCCACCTTCCCGTCTTTGTGTAAGCTAACCCTTTCGCCGCTGTAGACAAGCTCGAATGCCGACTCAGTAGAGCCTTTAGAGCCAGTCCCGGCCGTCCAAATCTTGGCCGTGCGCTCGTCTGGGGCCCTTCCCCCGTACATGCCGAGCGATCCGTCCCGACCCAACTGATGCCGAGCCAAAGGGGGGGGGGGAAGGAAACATAATCTTGCGTTTGCTGTTTCGACCCAACTGATGCCAAGCCAAAGGAGGAAGGGAAAGGAACACGAGGCATGCGTTTTTTATATTGGAGCCGTTGTGTTGATTAGGAAAGGCGAACGGAAAAAACTCAGCCCTCTCCCTTGTGGGGTTGGGCCTTGCGCTCATCGGGGGCTCTGCCCCCGTACACGCTAAGCAACCCGTCCCGACCCAACTGATGGCAAGCCAAACGGGGTGGGAAAAGGAAAAATAGGCATCGTGTTTGTTGTTTTGACCTGACTGATGAAAAGCTCAAGAAACAAGGGGCTTGTGTTTGTAATTTTGCAGCGGTTGTATTCATTAGGAAAGTCGAGTCGAATGGAAAGCAGTAAGCCCTCTCCCCCGAGTGGGTTGGGCCTTGCGCGCATCGGGGGCTCTTCCCCCGTATATAACACGAACGATCCGTCGCAACAAAATAAGGGGAAAGGAACAAGAAGCTTGCGTTTTGTATTTTCCAGAGGTCGCGTTAATCAGGCAGGTTGCCGTAAAAGGAACAAGGGGCTTGCGTTTGTTGTTTGCCGGCGGTTGCGTTGACTACGCAGCGCCAACGACATACGTTACCGTGCTGGCGCCCGGCGTACTGCTTAATATTTAGGTCAAAACGTCGCATCGTACGAGGAGGGATCGATCCTACCGTAGAGGTGGAGCATTTTTTCTTCTGAGGTTCTTCACTTGAAGAGAGAGCTCAATACCCAAAACAAAAACAAAAAAAGCAGGTTTTGAGAAAAAACCGATCGCGCGACCCGACGAACAAGCTCTTGGCCTAGGCACACACAACTAAAAATCATATTTTTCAAAACAAGAACGACGAAAATTTCGACGATGTTGGGTTAAGGAGCCCTGTCATACAGAAAAAACAAAAACGCCAAAACGTGCTCCCTCTATCGCAACGTACGTCGAGGACACAATTTCCACCAACAAGGTTTCCAGTGGTAATGTTGCATAGGCAAGCCGACTAGAAAGCCTTCAACCCTCTTTGTGGACGCTAAAAGGGACGTGAAAAGGAACAAGAGGCTTGCGTTTCGCTCCTTACCGACGGAAACTGCGGGGCGCCATGATATGCGGCACTCACGACGCAGGACAGACTTGGTACAGACCGGATTTTTCACAGCATAATTTCTCCGAATGTTTCTCCAAAGCGCCTCCTGAACTCAAACTGCCGCAAAAACGAAACGGCGCAGACGATGGCCGGGCTGTTGCTTACCGGCATATATTTCTCAGATTCTTCTCCAAATCAATCTCCTCAACTAACTTTAAATGCCACCAAAGCGCGCCGAACAGAGAACCGGGGCGGCACTTGCCGGCACCAATATCTTCGAAATTCTCCAAAGCGCCTCTTCAACCCAGAACACCGCTACGAGCTCCTTACGAGAACCGGGGCGCCACCTCCCCGCATAAGTTTCTCCGAATTTCTCCAAAGCGACTGCTTAACTCAAAACGAAGCACAAAGGAAAAGCGCGCCGAAGATAACCGTGGGCGTCACTTCCGCCTACCTCGAAAAACTTGGGTTCGCATCCGGTCGAAATGATGCTCGTGCAGAAAGAAATGTACTGGCCGCCCTTCAATCGATCGCCAGGAACAAGAGGAGCATCCCGCTTCACAAGTTTCGGACCATCTCCCTCCCTGTAAAATTCACCCATGAAAACGTACAAGCAACAAAATAACAGGAAGAGAGATGCATACAGTACCGGGGGCGAAGCGTGGGGGTACTGTGAGTACTTCCGTTGTTTCAGCATTGGACACTGTTGGGGCATGCTGCGATGACGGTATCATTATAAGGCCCTTCTGGCCGACGGTGTTTCCTCAACTATTGACTACATTACCAAAGGCATTGGATAGTTATTGCCGATAAAACTCATCTTACACCTACATCATGGGTTGGCTCAACGGATTGCACTATTTTCAATAATAATCTATTTTTTTACTTCGGCCTGGCTGGTCCTACAGGAGGAGACGGAGGACCATTAATCGATGCCATATAAGGCTGCGCTACGTAGCCTTCCATACCATCTACTGTTGTTTTCGATTGATGTGTCGTAGTTGCTGAGATGTGGCTGTCCGAGTACAGAGATGCGCCTTCTGCGGCGACGGTCAACGGGCTATTGGGAGGGCCCTAAAAAAAGGGCTCTTCACAAGGGTGGCTTCAAAATTGCATGTGCGATCTGTTTTTACCCGCGAGGGAGACGTACAAGGAATCTCATAAACGGTCGTTGGGGAACTGAGCCTGGTACGTGTCTGACAAACTAGTCTGGAAGTCAATTGTCATTCTGATGAACATAGTTACCAATACTTAAAATGGTACTTTGATGAACAAGCTTAGAAGGGAGTATGATAACTGAGACTGACAAAGGAATCTGACAAAAACGGGCTTTAGAGAAAAGAGGCTCGTAAATGTCAGATATGAGACAGGGAACTGAACAGTATGTTGCGTATAAAACAGGCTGAGAAACTTGAACACATTTTGCACAAAAATGAGACTGGTCGAAAAAGCTCAGAAGTGAGACTGAGAAACTCACACTCGCTGATAAAGGAACCTCAAAAACGAGGCTGACACAGCGTCAGGGGAAGGAGACTGAAAATTATTAGGGAAATGACACTGACAACCGAATATCAGAAATGAGCAAGAGAGACACAAATCGTACTGGATAATGAGACCGACAAACGAAACAAATGAGAGAGTTGAGACTGATGAAGAAAATTAATACTTCATCAACAACTGTGAGAACTGGTAAGTGAGACTGAGTCCTGTCATCCCAGGCATTTACTGTGTGGTCGTGCACTGTGCACGTCTCGTTTTTTTCATTCTGTTGAAGAAGGGCAAGGGTAAGCTTATCGTGGGAAGTGGCGTGGCCATGTCAGTGGAGTCAGCCCCTGACCCCACCAGCACCATTTGCCACAACTGCGGCAAAGAGGGACATTACACGAGCGGCTGCGCCGTGCCCGGCAAAACCTACAACAAGCGGAACAACGGTCACGCGCGGAAGAGCAGGAAGTCTGGAGGATAGGCAAGAGACACCACGAAGAAATGGTGTTCGCTCCACAATGCCACTTCACACAACGACGCTGACCGTTTCAAGCAGGGAGCGTAGAGCCCGAAGGAGGGCGGGGCGTTTTCTGCTACTGCCCTTGGCGCTCACTCTCTTCATTCCCAGAGCGACCAGATGCCGGCCATAAACTTTGACGACGACTTCGACGGCGGCCTCCAGGTATCACAAGCGTGCTAACAACCATAGCAAGGAGCGTTACTGACTGGGGTTGCTGCAGCAACATCACCATTGCCTGGGATTGCCATCATCTATCGTTGAGGACTGCCGAAACACTGCTTCTGGTGTCGCTGAACATAATCGGTTGGGCCTGTTGAGACATCGTTTCTAAGGGTCGATGCACCGTCATCATCGTGGACCACTGCGGTATCGTATCGCCCGGGGTCGCTTATCGTGCGTTTGCCGGGGTGTCGCCTCCGGGATCGCCCCATAATTATCGTGGAGTCGCCGGAGAGACGTGTTTTCAGGATCAGTCCGCAGAAAATATCTGGGATTGCCGGGGAAGAACGCCTCCTGGATGGAATAGATGCATCATCATCAGCGATCGTTTGGGGCTGCTGAAACAAGCTTCTGAGGTCGCTGGACATCGTCATCACGTTTTGGGCTGCTGGAACACCGCTTCTGGGGTTGCTGGGCCTTTTCATCACGCTTAGGACTGCGCCGGAACACCACGTCTGGAGTCGCTGAACATCATCGCCGTTTGAGACTGGGCGAGCATTATTCTGAGCTTACTGCACCATCATTATCTCGATTTCCAGGAGGACATCTACATTGTCTGGGGTCGCACCAGCATTTCGGCAGCATTCGTTTCGTGGCACCACGCGTATTCTTTGTGCGGAGGGGCGGCAGAAACGTGGTAGGTTGCTACATAGTTATCCCTATTTCTTGGTCACCAAACTGACCGTTGGAATATTGCTCATTCTTGGGACGCAGTTGTGAGCTTTTAGCAGTGATTTGACTCTCTCCAACATAAACCTGTCTTCCTGTTCATTCACCCTTTGAACGGCATAGTACCATGACAGTGCGGAATGTGTTGTCAGAAGCAAAGTTGTGATTGTTAGCTGCAGTTTGACTGGTATCTTTTCAGATTAAAACCTACGGCCAAAACGACGTATTAAGCGTATGGAGATATCTCGTACTGCTCTGTCTTGTATGTGCATGGTGAGACCTGCACGGTTTGCCAGGTCTGTGTGCTACATAGCGGCTTGAATGTTCGTCTTTGCTTCAAACCTGTAACAACACCGTGCGTTTACGTGGCCAGATTACGTGTTGTAGTGATTGCATTGGCTGTAAAATGACTTATCACCTGTCACAAGCGAAGCAGGAACGGTTGATATTGCTGCGGCGCGGCAAAGCAGTAATGGGCCTTTGTTGCGGCACAACAATGGATTCACGTAAATAACACAGACATGTAAAGCACAGGAAGAAAAAGAGTTGGTATTGCGATGACATGACATACTAACGTTTGGCGTAAGTAGCACGTTCCTGTAGACCAAGTTGATTAAGTAACTCTTTCGTGGTATTGGTTCCAATAAGTGCTGGTGATGATGAGCCATGATCGATACTCTAGTAATGTTTCTATCGCTTCTAGCAAGTGCTGGCGATCGTTAGCCATGCTCGACACTTGAGTAAAGTTTCTATCGGTTTCAACATGCACTGGTTATTGTTACCCATGATCAGTATTATTGTTGGCGCTTCCGTTGAGGGGGGGTGTTACGTATACGCTGGGTAGCCTATACGTATTCAACGTTCAGTGCGAGTAGCTGCTTCTAACAGTAGCAGCGACAGTGAGCAGCAAAACTGCTGTGGTAAGGATAAGCCTAGGGATAGCCTATCGCTATATAAGTACACCCGCTGTAAAACGCGGTACAATAATAAACGGGCTATGAGGAACATTGGTTGAAGCGGAACATTCAGGAATATGCGGTGGGATTAGCTTTGTTCGAGATGAGAATTGTTCTAGATTACTACCAAAGGAGTCTAAAGAACCCAGAGTTTTACAGACGACGCCAGGACCGTAGATCTGGACATTTTTGCATAGAAGACAGCCCACACGCTGCCACTCCGTGATGCTCCTCACCGCTCCTCACTGCTCCAGCACCAACACAGACTCCAGCAAGTCTAGTGTTCTCAGCCATTATTTGGGTCATGGTTTGATAAACATCTTTCTCTACTTACCTAAGTACGCGCGTCAGCACCATCAGCCTGAGCTCCATCGGCACAAGCGCTAAGCCTCTTGTTACCACGTCATTTCGGGGACACGCGTCGCAATCTCTAATAGAGAAGACCACAGATATAAAAACCTAGGTGTACGGGTCTAGGCATATACGTATTCGTTTCGTTCTTCTCTTCTACGTTTATCGGTATGGTCTTTGCTGGATAAGCAGCATAAAAAAAACTATGCTACCATGCCTTCCCCCCCACCCCAATTGTCTGTCGTTTTTAGTTTTTACCGTTATGCTTTGCTGGACAAGGAGCCCAAAAACACTTAAGCAACCAACCACATGCATCGTGACTGGACTGTGTCCACCAACCAGTCGACCGACCCATCCTCCACCAGCTCACCCGAAGAAAACAATAGCAGCCACCGCGACAGCCACCGCAGAAAGAAATGCCGAGAGCTTGGCCGGCAGACTCTGAGATACGTACTTAGACAGGATGCTTTTCTGCTAGCCACGAGGGTCCAGCAACAAGAACGGGACACAACAGCAAAAAACACGGGGAAAGTATTGCATCACGCGCAATGAGAACGGATGCAGACGCATGCTACTAATAGTACTACTAGTACTACTAATAAAGCTTCCTTCGGGATTCGGCTGGCTTGAAACCCCGGGGGGGGGGGTTGTCGCAAGTTGGAAAGGGGGGGGAGGGACTCTTGGAAAACGAAAAAAAAAAAATGCAAAAAATCGTGAGCAAACCGTGCAAGTAAACGGGCAAGTAGCACCGACCAGCCCAAACGAGTTTATATACCACGGCGTATAGGATACCATAAAGGGTACAGTAACACATTATTTGGCTCCTCAGTCGATCAGTTAAAGAAGAGTTCCATGTACACCCTCCCCCAAACGCCGACTTCGAGAACACAACAAAAAATTAACCCGACGAACAATTCTGTGGCCTACTGTAAGTTTCGTAAAACATAAAAATGAGATTCGAACGATGTTGGGCAATTCCTCAGTCGGGGAACCTCGGCCAATCAGAAACAGTTGACCAAAAATGTGCTATACATATACGTACACCACCGCCATAATAGGGATCCCCCCAGTAAGGCGGTGGTGTGCCAGAGCAATACGACCGCCTTGTAGAGGGAAGCCACCTTATTCACTCAAGGTTACGAGTACTTTAGTGCAATTGCCCAGACGCGCCAAGCGATTTTGACCGCCTTACATCGGGATACCGCCTTGCTTAGGCCGCGCCTTGTTGGGGGACTCCTGCCGTGTACAAACAAGTGATAACCCTATCGCAGCTCGCGTCTGATAGCAAGTGGCAAAATAACTTGCTTCGTTCTGACCTCCGTTGTCGCCTCGGGTGGAAGCTCGCGGCGACGCGAGCCTTCCATCAAACGCCTTCCAGCCGCCAAAGGTCTGAATCTTCGATCGGAGGGTCCCGAAGGCTCGCCGCTGCATTCTCCGTGCGCGTTCTACAAAAGGGCAACGCACAAAGCGAAGACAACACAGCAGCGGCTTAGAATTGCATTCAATTTTTGACAAAAAAGACGCTGGTATTTTTTGTGCACTATGTTTTGAGTTTGTACAAAGGCTATAACCCCGTTCGATCGCACCCACGTTTTCGAGGACAAATTACACCAGGGGTCCCCCCATAAGGCGGTCTGAGTAAGGCGGTATCCCATACTAGGCGGTCAAAAGCGCTTGGCGCGTCTGGGGAAATGCACGTAAGTACTCATAACCTGGAGTGAATAAGGCGGCTTCCCTCTACAAGGCGATCAATTGCCCTGGCACAGCACCGCGTTACTGGGGGATCCCTACTGTAGTTGAAAACAGTGTGGGATTTCTTTGCAGCGGTGAAAGGACTACTGCAGGCGTGTACAGTAGTGGTGCCTCTATAGTGCCGGTACATACCAGTAGGACACAGCGGTACTATAGCGGCAACCGGCACTACCCCGCATACCGACACTACTCGTCGCTCCCGTCCGCGCCAAGCGATTTCACAGGCACTATAGTGGGCAACCGGCACTACTCAACTGGCACTATAGAGGGGCCTCTACTTTGCGCTTGACTTTTCTGAGACTGTTCCCTTGAGGAGGTTTCTAAAACTATGTTAAGGCAAAATGAGGGTGCAACCAGACTAACAATACCATGGCCTAGGTGTACAGTGGTGCCCTACCTTTTGTGCCGGTATGTACCAGCCAACAATACCGGCAGTAAACCGGACACCGGCACTATCGGGTATAGTACCAATGCTGGTGGTACTAGTGTAGCGGATTCCAGTCGTGCCAAGCGATCTAACCGGCACTGTACAGGAAATAGGCACTATTCAACCCGCACTATGGGGACCCCCCCATGGTATACCGAAGTATTGTAAAACAGTATGAAATTATTCCTCGGTTGAGGGGCGCCGCCAGCAAGAAATGCTGCGGTCAAAAAGTACCACCCCTGTTGCGCCACGGGTCCTTTGGACAGGGCCGGGCCACGCTTAAACAAGGCGACGCTCGCGACGCACTACAGCTCATAGGTCGATATAATGTGGGTCTGTATGATAGAGCTGGACGGCGCACGTCACAATCGCAGGGAAGGCGTACGAAGAACCGAACTAGATTCCAACATCTAACCACAAACTCTGGGCTCGCGCATATCTGGTAGACACGTTGCACGAAGAAATGCTGTGTAACCTCAGACAATGCGGTGGAACCCGAACCAATGGGATTAAACATATGCAGATAATCTGTTACAAAACGAAATTGTCCGACAGCTCACGTGTGTGGCGTGCGCGGAACGAGTCTTTGGGGGAGAACGTGAGAGCGGAGGCCTGGGTCGACTTCGCACAGCCTTGGGGCTGATTGCCTGCAAAATTAGAGCAAGAGCAGCCGCGGGGAAGGGTAAAAAAGCAAACGACGAACGGAGGGCAAAAATAGAGGGGCGCGTCATGCACATATATAGGCCATCAGCACCCCCGCTTGTATAGCGCTTCACATGCATGCTACCCGTGGGGGCGAATCTACATGTGCTCGGGGCCCTCATTTGAAGACCTGGTATCTTATCCAAAAATTGATTCCGAGGAAAACTGGAGATGCAACACAATAGGCAGTCCCACGGCCTAGGTGTATGCCTCATTATGATTTGCAGTTTCTCGGGTCGTTCGAACAGCCCAGCTCTTCAGAAACAGCCCAACATCTACACGGACGCGAGGCTGAACGGTATGCAACGAATATTTCAAGGGTATGTGAGGTAAGGTATACCTACACCCGGGTAAGTTATTGAGGTCGTGCCTAACGTACCCAAACCTTGGGTAAGGTATTGACGGCCGTACCTAACGTACCTGACAGCTCGGTCCTAAACCCGGGTATTTCGTCGACGGGTATACCCTTCTTTTTTTTTTTCTCTTCTCACACTTTTACTTTCCAGCTTCTGGACAAGCCGTGGTCACAGGTGTCGTCCCTTCTCCCCCCCGGTTCTTGCCTTCAATTTATATCGCGCATAGGGTTCAGCAATCCCGCTGCTTGTCGATTTTTCATCGAGTGTTGCTAACTCGCGCTTTCCGCAAGTCAATTTGTGCACAAGAAAAAGTCCCAACGAATTTATACGAATATGCACTCGGCGGGGCTCGAACTCACGAAACTGACCTATACCAGGCTCGAGGATAACCTGATACGCCACCGGGGCGACTATACCCGACTAAGTGTCGGGTCGACGTGCCTATCGCACCTAAAACTTAGTAAGGTATCGAGCTCCTTACCTAACGTACCCAACACTTAAGTAAGGATCGGGGTTGGTACCTAACGTACCTAAAACTTGGGTAAGGTATTGAGGTCGCCCCCAGGCTCGTACCTAAACCCGGGTATTTCTTCGACGGGTATACCTGAACCACGGTAAGTATTGGATCGACGTAGCACTCGTACCTAAGTTTTAGGTATATATGGCATCGAGGTCCGTACCTAAGTGCAGGCACGAGTACGTACCCGGGTACCGTACCCGTACAAGAAACGTCAAATTGGTGGAGCTGGGCACTCGAGCAGTATGTACTGGCAGTAGTATTGGCAGCAGCAATCTACTGACTGGGCTTGCCAGTAGACGCCGCTAGTATGCTTGATCTCCCGTACCTCCAACCGCGACAAATTTATTTAAACGAAACACCATACTGGTGTTATTTTTGGCTGGGTAGCAGCCTACAAAACCACCCTGTACCCCAGGGGCTGGAGCGATGGAGTAACGTATAACGCCGGAGTACATGAACGACGCCTCACGAGCCCCTTCTCGTCGATGAAGCTTCGGCACGACAAGTCACCAACGGGTACTCTAATTTACGCCGGCACATTATATTGTAAACAAGCTTGGGAGTGATGGCGGCCGGGTTTTCCCGGCGCGACCTCGATCACCTCTGGCTCGGGAGCTGGTTCGGGGCCATCCTGTGTGCTGGCTCCCTCCCTCGGTGAAGCTTGACCCTCGTGGTCTCCACCAGTGGTTTTCGATCATTGTCCACGCTGCTACTCTACCCCAAGGGTTGGGCACGTCTGGGCGACAGGTTTCCTGGGTGTGTATCTCAGGTGGCACGTGTCCTGGTTGCGTGGCGGGGAGACCGTATGCCTGATTTGCAATTCCATTTTTGAAATAATTTGTTCTCGCAGACGAAGTCGTGAGTACTTCGTATGGCGTATACATTTCGGGAAAGGTATTCGAGCTCGTACCAATGCCCGAGTATTTCATCGACAGGTATACCTATACCCGGGTAAGTATTTAAGTATCGGGGAGACGTACCCAACGTAGCTAGCACTTAGGTAGGGTATCGAAGTCCGTACCTAACTCAACTAAAAAATTAGGTAAGGTATCGAGGTCCGTACCTAACGTACCTAAAACGTAGGTAAGTAAGGTGATGAGGTCGTCTCAGGCTCGTACCGAAACCCGAGTATATCGTCGACGGGTATCCTGTACCCGGGTAAGTATTTGAGCGGCGTACCTATCGTACCTAACTCTTCGGTAATTTATCGTGGTCCGTACCAGACGTACCTAACTTTTAGGTAAGGTATCGAGGCCCGTACCAAAGGTACGTAAGCTTCGAGTACGGGTATTTTACCCGGGTATACCTAAGTACGTACCCTACCTAACATACCCTCGGAATATTTTAGCGAAACACAAACCGGTATTCCAGGGATTAATGGGTACGAAGTTCCAATGACTGATGACAAGGTACAACCGACTCTTTTCCGCCTGAAACAGGAATCTTCCTGAGTTGAAGCTGAAGTCGAGGCGCTCCCCGTAAATCAGAAATGTGCCCGAAAAGTGCCACAGCAGTGCCCACATCGTAGCACGTGCGTCTTCAGAAGGGCGCGCCTCCCGCTTGGCGCAGTCGTACAATGGTTGACTGGGCCCGAGGGCGGGTATCCTGGGGGCTCGGAGCCGCGGAATACCAACAGGCACGTTTACCACTTCAACTATACTACGAGTACCGCTAAGCTGCTGCTGCTACTACTAATATATTTCATAACACTGACCAATACTCTTCTGCTCCCGTTACCTCTAAAATATGCTATGTACGCGCGAGTATGATACCCCAACGAATCATCATACCATTGGACCGCCGCACCGCCCTTCCTCGATACAAACCCAATTCCACCCCCACTATGGTACATATGGCACAGTACTCGCGCAGGCGATATCGTACATCAACTGCATCTGAAGGCCGCATGTTCGGGGGGTATTGGTGTATCGATCGACGCTCTAGTCTTGCCTGTCAACCTGCCGACGCCCTCCACTGTCCTACCTCGTGCATCTTTTGGCTGCGTCTCGAGCATGTGCGTATGTATTGAATACCTCAACGATCACCACATTATTGGACCGCCGCGCCGCTGTTCCTCAAACACACCCAGTCCCAAACCATCGAATACAGCCGTAAATGGTATGCAAGTACAACAGTACTCGTGTCGTATGCTCGTTACATCAACTACGCCTGAAGGTTGCACGTTCGTGGTAGAACATCTCTCTCTGCTAGTTCTTCGACTTGAACTTGCCGACGCCGTCTCGTATCCCAGCTCGCGCCTTCCTTGACTGTGCCTTCGAATATAACGCGTACCGAAAAATCACCGCACCATACCATTGGGCCGTCCCGCAGCCATTCCTCAAGCACACCCAACCCCATCCAAACCATCGTACAAACAACACTCATATTGTACGTTAACTACACCAAGGCCGCACGTTTGGGGGTTATCCATGCGCTGTTCTGCTTGTCCTGCCGCTTCAACTTGCCGACGCCCTCCCCTGTCCCGGTGCGCGCCTCCCTTGACTGTGCCTCGGAACATGATGCGTACCTCAACGATCATCACGCTACTGGGCCGCCGCGCCGCCTTTCCTCAAACACACCCAATACCACACTATGCCACGCTATCGAATTATGTACATGAGTACATAATACTGTACTGCAGCGTCAATACGACTGACTTGCTTTTCCTATTGTACTATTCTGTGCCTACACCGACAATTTGAAGTATTGGATTAGATTAGGCCTCCTGCCCCAGCAGGGGGGGCTCGCCCTGGATGAAGTCCGCGCTGAGTGTCCTCTCGGCGCGGCGCCTGTCCTAGAAGGTTGTAAACGAAGTAACTACTGCGTGTTACGCCGGGCGGGTGGGATGGCCAGTGCTCTTCCCACAACCTCTATTTTCTGGCTTTTAGTTGGTTTGAAAAGCACAATGACCGGGGTTGCTACTCACACTCCATGTCATTTTGGCTCCAACTCATGAAGCCACCTCCGCACCTTCGTTGACTGCAATTTCGCGGCTCCCGATTATACTGTTGCATTATTCTGCGCCTACACCGATCATTTAAAATATCAATTGGATATGAGGCCTCCTGCCCCAGCCGGTGGCCCAACCCATACACTGATTTCTTGTTATCTCCATTTGCCACTGGACTGAGGTTGGTTGTCCCACCCAGTATTTATTTGCCTCTAGTATACCGTGGCGTAGCTGCAGGCGGTGTACTACTTGAAGGTTGGACATTTCACACGATTGTATACTGTCCTACAGTATGCAATATTCGTAGAGTCGTACATTGTTTGTACATCAACTACGCCTGAAGGCTGCATGTTCGGGGGGTATAATATCGATATATTTATCGGTGCTCTCTCTGGCTGTCCTCCTGGGCCTCCCTTGACTGCACGTTGAACGTAACGCGCCCCCCAGCGATCATCATACAATTTGGTCACCGCGCCGCCCTTGCTCAAACGCACTCAGTTCCATGCACAATATCGTTAGCCAGAGTGCCTGGAAATATTGCTGTACTCGTATACCTGGAATCGTACATCAATTGCGGCTGAAGGCCGCACGCTCGGGGAGTACCGACTACCGATGTATCGGTGTATCGATGCTCTGCTCTGCCTGTCCTTCCGCTTAACATACTCAACTTGCCGACGCCCTGCCCCATCCCAGCTCGCGTCTACTCTCATTTCGTCTCGAACATGACGCGCACCTCAACGATCACCATCATACCATTGGACCACGGCGTCGCCGTTCCTCAAACACAACCAATCCCACACGCACACGATCGTATATCATACATCAACTACGCCTGAAGGCCGTACATTCGAGGGTTATCGTGTATCGACGCTCTCTCTGGCTGTCTTTCCGTTTCAACTTGATGACGCCCTCTCCTATCCCAGCTCGCGATTCCCCTGCTTGCGGATTAACATGACGCCTAGGGATACCACTCTTGTCTTGTCTTTTCTTGCTTTTCTTGTCTTTGTCTTCTCTTTGCTTGCCTTTTTCGTTTTTTTTCGTTTTTCTTCTCTTTTTTTTCCTTTCCTTTATCTTCTTTTCTTTTCTTTTCTTTGTTTATTTTTCCCCAATTGACTTAAGCCTGTCGTGCGTATGCGGAGTGATAGATACTACGTGTAATATATACGTGGTAGTCTTCCTTGGGTGGCAATCGGAATATTTGGTTTCTTCAGGCGTGAGTAGTGAGACGTATGCACCGGCCTGGACCTGGCACATCGTAGACTGACTCCCGATTTCACTTTTATACGTTTCTGGTGGAGGCATGAATTGCGTCAGATGTGATATATGCGTGTACCACCTTGGGTTGTGTGTGTTTTTTCCTGGGGTATTCCTCAGCTCCAGAGTGACTGGAGCCTGTCCTGTGACCACGGACTTGATTATGCGAGTTAATGTGAGAACAACAACAACAACAACAACAACATCAACGATCACCATACTAGTATCTTTGGACCGCCACGTCGACATTCCTCAAACACGTCCAAGTCCACCCACACTATCATATACCTGGTATCTGGGTACCGGGCCATATTGCTGCACTCGTCTACTGGTACCAGGTACCTGGTACATGCTTCCGTGCGTACATGAACTACGCTTGAAGGTCGCACGTTCGGCGGGTATCGATGTACTGATCGATGCTCTGCTTTGCCTGTCCTTCCCTTCCAGATAACTGACACGCAGACATGCAGGACAGCCCAGCTCGCTCTCCCTTGACCCTTGGTTGCGTCTCGAACTTGACGCGTACGATACGTCAACGATCAACATACCATTTTGTAAAGCTGCTTTAAGTACGTCAGCTGTGAGACCATTTTACGAAAATATTGTAACGGCGTCAGCTGTATGGCCGCAGCGCCGCCGTTTTTCAGACATATACCCCATTCCGTTCAAACTATCGTGTACCCGGTACCTACCAGGTGTGGGCTATGACAACATTACTGTCACCCCATACTGCTGCCATACACCATAGCCTAGTCTAGCAGCACCTGGTGTATAAGCAGTACTTAGTGTTGAAGTACAGCACTACTCGGAGCGTACATTCTACTTCATACGCCTCGTTCAACTACGGTTGAAGGCCGCACGTTCGGAGGGCATCGGTGGGTGCATCGGTCGATACTCTTACCCTTCCACTTCCATTTACCGACTCCCTCCCTTATCCCACCTCGCGCCTCCTTTGACTGCGCCTCGACCAACGACGCGTACCTCAACGATCATCGTACCATTGGGCCGCCGTGCCGTCGATATTCAAACGCATCCAGTTCCACAACGTCGTCTATCGAGCAGTAGCTACTACTGTAGTATACGAGTACAAGTGCAACAGTGGAACCGGGAATTCAAGCACGCACCCTTCGACTACGCTTGAAGGCCGCTCGTTTGAGGGGTATCGAACGATGCTGTGTCCGTCCTTTCACTTCAACTTGCCAACGTCTTGGGCACGATATCCCAGCCCGCGCCTCCCTCTGTCGGAATATCCCGCTTGTACAGAGTTCCTACATTTGTTAAAAATACATACAATAGTTTTTTCATGTACTTTTTCGAACGCACACTGGTGAGGGTCCTTCCAACGCACACTGTGTCGGGCCCGGGGGGGGGGGTTCGGGGGGGGGCGCGTCGCCCCCCCCCTACACTGCTACTAGCATCCAAGCACCGTTCGGCTGCCCTGTCAACCCAGCACATACATCAACACCAACACACACTACACTTCGAACGCACACTGGTGACGGTCCTTCCAACGCACACTGTGTCGGGCCCGGGGGGGGGGGTTCGGGGGGGGGCGCGTCGCCCTTGCGGGACACTGCTACTAGCATCCAAGCACCGTTCGGCTGCCCTGTCAACCCAGCACATACATCAACACCAACACACACTACACTGCTAGTACCATCCAAGCACCGTGCGGCTGCCATCCAAGCACAGTTCGGCTGCCCTGCCAACCCAGTGCTGGTGGTGCATTTTGGGACACACACACCAACACCAACACACTCTACATTGCTAGTAGTAGCATACAAGCACCCTTCGGCTGGCCTGCCAACCCAGCGCTGGTGGTGCATGCGCTGGAACGTTTGCGCCTCTGCTGTTCGATCCTGCTACATCACGATGCGGGACAACAAAAAAAACACAATACACAAACATTTCACTTCGTTGTGCCCTGGGCTGCGGACAAAAAAATCCCTTCCCAAAAAACCCACCTCGTCCTTACAAAACCATAAAATTCAAACGGCTGCGATTCAAATCAAACGGCGTGACGAACTACACCCTGGCACGCAAACAACCACCTCGTGGGTGCATTTTGGGACACACACACCAACACCAACACACTCTACACTGCTAGTAGTAGCATACAAGCACCCTTCGGCTGGCCTGCCAACCCAGCGCTGGTGGTGCATGCGCTGGAACGTTTGCGCCTCTGCTGTTCGATCCTGCTACATCACGATGCGGGACAACAAAAAAAACACAACACACAGCAAAAACATTTCACTTCGTTGTGCCCTGGGCTGCGGACAAAAAAATCCCTTCCCAAAAAAACCCTCCTCGTCCTAACAAACCCATAAAATTCAAACGGCTGCGATTCAAATCAAACGGCGCGACGAACACCCTGGCACTCAAACGGCGCGACGAACACCCTGGCACGCAAACAACCAGCTCAGTGGTGCATTTTGGGACACACACACCAACACCAACACACACTACACTGCTAGTAGTAGCATCCAAGCACCGTTCGGCTGCCCTGCCAACCCAGCGCTGGTGGTGCATGCGCTGGAACGTTTGCGCCTCTGCTGTTCGATCCTGCTCGTGCGGGACAACCAACACAACATACAGCAAAAACATTTCACTTCGTTGGGCCCTGGGCTGCGGACAAAAACAACCCTTCCCAAAAAACCCTCCTCGTCCTTACAAACCCTTAAAATTCAAACGGCTGCGCTTCAAATCAAACGGCGCTACGAACTACACCCTGGCACGCAAACAACGAGCAGCGCACACCGCACACCCTCTTATTCTATCCCTTCTCGGGTACACCGCGCTCTTCGGCGTTACGCTGGAACGTTTGCGCCTCTGCTGTTCGATCCTGCCCTTGCGGTCTGCCGTGTCTGCGTGCAGTCAAACGGCCGCGCTTCAAATCAAACGGCGCTACGAACTACACCCTGGCACAAACACCCTCGCAGCGCACACCGCACACCCTGTATTTATATCCCTCGTCGGATACACTGCGCTCCTCGGCGTTGTGCTGGAACTTGCGCCTCTGCTGTTCGATCCTGCCCTGTGTGGTCTGCCGTGTCTGCGTACGGCGGCGACTGCGTCCTTCAGTTCGGCTGCTGCATACTTTCTCTCGCTGGTTCCTGTCGCAGCTCATCTCCGCCGCGTGCTGTGGGTGTCTGCTATGAGCCTCTTCCCTCGTTCTAGGCTCCTCCTTCCCTGCGGCTGCGTGTTCTTCGCCCTCTTCGAACCTTACGGCGTACCACCTCCTCGTGCTGCGGCAGAATCTTTGCACACACCGTGCAGCGGAACGTCCCTACAGCAGAGCGGTATCTTGACGACTGAGGACACCAACTCTTCCGATACACATTAACAGGGCTCTCTCTGTGTGGTACATACATGGGTAGCGCAGCAGTACTTCTGTGTGTTTGCGTGTGTAGGATACCCGTACGTGTTTGAACCTGCCATACTACCTCACCTTCCTCCAGCGCTCCTGCGGTACAAATCCCTTCCATCACATGTGAATGCGTGCGTTTTCGAACCTGCCATACTACCTCACCTTCCTCCAGCGCTCCTGCGGTACAAATCCCTTCCATCGCATGTGAATGCAGGTGTGTACACGGCACTGCTTATACGCTGCGCACTCAGCATGGTCACAGCAGTGTGTGTATGTACAGCGGTGTGCACACAGCTCTCGCTGTGTGTAGCACATACTCTACAGGTGTAGCGCAGCAGTACTCCTGTGTGTTCGCGTATGTAGGATGCGCGTACGTGTTCGAACCTGCCATACTACCTCACCTTCCTCCAGCGTTCCTGCGGTGGTACTAATCCCTTCCATCACCCGTGTATGCGGGTGTGTACAGCGGTGTGCACACAGCTATCGCTGTCTGTGTGTAGCACATACATGACATGTGTAGCGCAGCAGTACTCCTGTGTGTTTGCGTGTGTAGGATACGCGTACGTGTTCGAACCTGCCATACTACCTCACCCTCCTCCAGCGTTCCTGCGGTACAAATCCCTTCCATCACCTGTGTATGCATCATCTCCCACGTATGTAGTCTAGACTATGCGTCTCCAGCTACGGCTGTGCGTCCTGTAACAAGTGTTCGTGTCTTTCACCACGTTACATCCTACACCTGCGTACAACGTAACCCATGCGCACATTGTCATCACACCATGCGGCCTTCCTCGCCAAATTCTGCTGTTCCCTTTACAGGGGACTAAGTACGAGCATCCTATCGGTGACATTCTCCGCCTCAAAGCGAAAGTCGCCGGCTAAACATTCCGCCATTCCCGACGATCGCCAAGTGCCTTCTCGCGCAGTCAAGTGTGACAAAACATTCAGCCACTCCCGACGATCGCCAAGTGCCTTCTCGCGCAATCCAGTGTGAAAAATCATTCAGCCACTCCCGACGATCGCCAAGTGCCTTCTCGCGCAGTCCAATGTGACAAAACATTCCGCCACTCCAGACGATCGCCAAGTGACTTCTCGCGCAGTCAATTGTGATAAAACATTCCGCCACTCCCGACGATCGTCAAGTGCCTTCTCGCGCAGCGAGCCACCAGTCAAGTATGACAAAACACTTCTCCACTTAACACCAAAAAGCACTTGACTAAACATGTATTGTTTACGCTTATTGGTTTAGGTTCCACCGCCTTAGTCGAACTGCAGCTGTAGCCCTACTACCTAGCAACATACAAGGAAGCATCGCTGCTGGCAGCTACACAGGCAGGTACCATACAGATCCATCTTATCTCGACACCGTCCAAGATGCATCTCGAACGCATGACCCCTCGAACATCCATCAAGACTATCAAGTTAGACACGACCGCACTCGTTCCAGATCAAGACTTGAGACTTATCCTCGTAGACTCTCCCAGTAAGGGCAAACATGGAACGCTATTCTAAACTGCCGCTGCTGTAGAACAAACTATCCTGAAACTGGCATCATCGTACTGCCGACAACTCGACGACAACCGACAACACCCACAGACCCATACTGTAGCGCAATCCGACGTGAGGCATCTCGAGAGTGCTTCTGACATCCCCTCTGCAAAACAAAAGGGTTTCCAGGTGGTAGCAGACTCTGCTATTCGGCAGGCTACATGGCATACCGCGCCTTGCAGTGGTGCGCCAGCCCGCCGCATGCCTCTAGGGGCGCGTGTCGTCTTGCTGTTAGAGTTGCTGTTAAGCATGCCTAGTCTGAGTCGAATCTGGACGAGAAAGATGGCATGATACAGAACTTTCATCCCTTGACAGTCGGCTAATTTGCCTTGACTGACACCAAACTACAACCAGGTCATAGCGTTAATCACTTGGCCTCACACACTATTGATTAACAACGCAAGTGTTCCCTTGCTTGGCATGGCTCCTGGCATATTTTCTACCACAGGTAGACTCACCATGTTGACCTGACCCACGTGAGTGTCGGAACGATGCTGCTGGTTCTGTGAGACAGAAGCTTCGTGCGTGGAAAAGTGGTGATCGACAAAAACGATTCCCTCCAAGACGAATGGACCTGATCACAGAAAGGATTGGCGTAGCTTGTATCCACCCCGACCTAGACCAGGTTTATCTCTGTGCGTGAGAAGGCTGGCTGGTTGTAGAGGTAGTTTCGCGTCTTCGCAGTTGTTGCCGCTGTACCGCGCAAACAACAGCTGAAACGCTGAAACACTGCAATCACGGGTTTCACTGTTCTCGCGAAGGCGGTTGTAGGCTAACCTGAGCATCCCCCCCCCTTCCTCATCAACCAGTAGCTATCAACCATCAAGGCAGAGACAGGAGAATCGTCGACCGAACATCATGCGATTCTGGGCTGCAAACAGGAGCGCAACGAACACGGCAGCGTCGACAGAGCCGGCCCCAGACATCTCATCAGTGTCAGCGCTTCATGACGGCGGTCCGGACTGGGAGGGGAGAGAAAAGGCTTCTTTTGACAGCCGGTAAGTCGCGGAGCACGCACAAGTTCAACAGCAGCAGTCATGTTGTGGTAGTTCCATTTCCAAAGCATTCACTACCAGTATTAAATACAAGGGCTTCGCTCGCGGGCGGCTGGGCGCCGCCCGCTACGCTTGCGGAAGGAGGAATGGACATTCAGTAGGAAGGCGGAAAAGAAGCACAAATGGCGCAACTGGCGACTTGAAAATGCCAAGAGTTCAATATATAGTTCAACGGTACAGGATAGAGACGATTATGATTATGAGTTTGTTATTATTATCCATTCGCCCAGTCCATGATGGACACGTCGGAGGACTTGCTTGGCATATCCTTCCACCTCTCAGGTAGCACCTGTAAACTCATTAATAGCTCTCTCTAAGTCGATCATCAATAATAAATTATCGCAGTGCATAAACACCAGGCACGCGCTTGTCGAGGATAGAGACAGGAAAACTACAACTTAAGATGTAAAGGAGCGCAGTGCCAAAAAAAACATGCTGGAAGCAGAAACTTGAACGCACACACCGCAAACATGTGAAGTACATTTGTATTCCTGAAAGACGAAGAGCACGCATTTAAATTTAGGCATAGTTCTTAAAAAACGATGCTGGTATAATAAACCACAACTCAACGTTCTATAAAGAACGTGCTGTCAACATTGCTTCCGAAGGAGCATGCAGGCTTGCTTGGACTCTTCCTCCTCAGCGGAGGTACCCAGCACCTTGCACTCTTGTTTTTGTCGATGATCTTGTGGATCTGTCCACAAACGTCGAAGCATGGCGGGAGGACGTCGATAAGTATGTGTAAAAAAGTATTCGTACTTCTCTCCAGCAGACGTCGTAACCATCCAAATTATTGGAGCTCCTTTCGTTGTTAGTAATTGTTGTGGTATTGTTGTACTTGCTCTTGGTACTCGGAAAAAGAGCCGCACTTCATAGACTATATCCGCACGCCATCCCCTAGTCTTGAGCAAGAGACATGGATGTTTCGACTCGTGACACATAGGACGCAAGATAAGAGTAGAACGTACCTCGATGTCGAACGCCCTCGTGGCACCGTGGGAATGGAATGCGGGATGTATATCGAGCAAGTGGTCGCCTGCCTTCTTCAGGAGGTCACCGACCTTGATGTCGCCGGTGAACTTCGTGTTTATGTCCTCGCCGACTTGGCGGCCCTCGGCGGCTGCTTCGCAGGGCTTCTGCAAACGACAACAACGGATGGGAATACCTTGCGTTCAGTGAATGTTCAAAATAGTAAGGCCACGTAGCTGTCGTCGATTTCCAAAGTTTGAAAGGAAGTCGTACAATTTAACACTGCTGTTGTAATGAAGGCGGTCGTTTATGGGCAAAGCCCTGCCTGGTACCACAACGTTGCTAACACCTATGAAACCACCACTGGGACAGGAACGAACGGGATTCACAGTCGCAACTGGTAAGCGTAAGCCCCGGTATACTGCTATATAAGGCCTACCGGCGGAATACCGACAACGAAGGGTAAGAGACAGTACCTGCTGTATATATTGTTCGGTACTACTCTATTACTGCTGCTATCAACACTATTACGACCGACGTGTACTGCGATTCCTGAAGAGGTTGCGCACCCTACTTGTACTCGTTAATATAAAGAGTTAATGTGGTTGTATGAAAAATGAGTAACAACAGTAGTAGTACACCGCGTCACTACATGAACAACTCGCTAACCCCAATCACGGGACTGCTCTCCAGCATCACCCAGGTTAACTTCAGCTTCTGTTTACTGCTATATATCAACCTCCAGTGTGTACTGCGACTGGTGCTGAGGTATCATGCTGCTGTGTTATTTATCACTGCATGGACCATTTTTACAACCCTGGCTGACCCCCGTGATGAGACTTGCCCGTTTTCATTGCGTCTTACATGTATAGATACCACGTAGTCGTAGTCTTACATCCAAAACGTTGTTTATATCACAGCACAAAGCGTCACTGCATGGACCACTTGTCCAACCCCCGCTTACCCCGATGACGGGACTGCCCCGTACTCGTAGTCGTACATACATGAAGTGTGTTTGGCTGTACGTATGAAAAAGAAATCGCATCACACAGCGTCACTGCATAGGTCTACTCGTAGACCTGAGTACTTGCACAATTCCCGCTTATACATTGATGACATGACTGCCCCGTACACGTACTCGTGCATGCAAAAGTGTGTTTGTATGCATGAAAAAGAAATCACAGCACACAACAGCGTAGACAACTAGTACAACATGCTTACCCCGACGACGGGACTGCCCTCCTTGACCACCAAGGCGAACTTGAGTTTGTTCAGGCTACGCGTCCCCAAGCACAGCTTCCACACCGTGTGGTAGTTCGACCACGCTGGTGTAGCACACACATGCTACAGCAGACGTTGCAGACAGGCACACAAGGTCAAACAATGTAAATTTCAATGTGCATCATCATTATTGGAAACAGGATTCGCTTGAGTTCACCAACACCCAAAACCACATACATGCATACTGGTAGTCTATTGCGCACAACTTGCAGCACACAACTCTCAACATCATCAGTAGTATAGTAGCTGACAGCAAACATCAAATTCCAACAACACGAAGAAATGAAACTCACGTTTCGTCAAGCTCTCAGCTCCTTCGTTAGGGACGCCGATCGAAGGTGAATCACAGGTGTCCGCGTCACACCAGTCACCCACACGAGGGTTGTCGCCGCTTCCCCAGTGCTTCTTGTTAAGGTTACATGAAAAGCTTGGCACGTGGAAGGCTCGTCACTCCTGCAGGTGTCGCAGACAGCGTCCTGGGAACTCCTGTTTTTCCTATTTCGTGCGATGAGGAAGCCGTCACAACCCTTGCTCGGGCACGGCCAGTCAGGATTGCCAGAAGAAGCTGAGTCCCGTTCTTGCCCGACCAGCTTCCACACGCCTGATCCTGAACCTCCACCACCCCCACTGCTGTTGGCGGAGCCTCCTCCCGCACTAGCCTTGGTCCGCTTCGCAAATTTCAACTTCAAATTGTTATTGCCGATCCGGCAAATTTCAAATTCAAATTGTTTGCAGCCGTCAACGGCAATTCCCTCCCAACAGCCAGCAATTGGCCAACTTCAAAAGTAAAAGTACAAAAAAGAAGTTGCTGAAAAAGCAAAATAAAAATATCAGAGCAAGCAGTAAAGATGAGAGAATGACAGCTAAGTAAGAATGAGACTAGGGAAAGCAAGGAAGGCAAGGAACTTCGGGACGGTTCTTTTCCCCAGCAACTAATTTTCTTTTCGGCAATTACGGGCTGAGAAGGGCTGAGAGGGGGGAGGATATGCCGAGCGAGACGTCCGACGGGGGCGAGGTCTAGGTATATAGTTGTATCATACAGTAGTGGCGGCTACGGTTTAAGAGAAAATGTTTAAGATAAAGTACGGGTTTAAGAGAGGTGAATTGGCTGGCACGATCAAAGTCGATTTTAAAGAGAACTGGTCATATGTCTACGATTTTCTCTCAAATCGAGCTGCTGGAAATCACACCACATAGCCATCACACGCATCACACACAGCAGCTGCAGACACCATGCCCTGCGCAGCGGGCAGTCGCTGCACAGCTGTCCCCGACCACACGCCAGGCCCACCGAAGTTCACAAATCACAAATGCAGAGGCGTCTGCGGGCAGTACCTCCATGGCACTTGTGGTGTGGTGGACCCGCTCGGGACCAGCGAGATGCACCGGATTGGCCACACCTGTGCGACCTCCCGCGAGTGAGATATGATTTAAGAGAATATTCTCTTATACCGTAGCCAACACAGTATATCAGAAAGCCGGATCTAAGAGAGGGAAACTGGGCTGGCACGGACCTCTCTTAAACCGTAGCCGCTACTGTAATTCATAATTCCAATTTGTTCCGAGCTACCAGGTACGAGCTTCATATCATACTCGTCACATTGGTCTACTGTATTAGTATACCAGGTACGTTTTTTTTTTATTCTTTTTTTTTTCTCCTCGCTTCCTCTTTGCTTAAACGCCCCACCTACTATCGAAAACGCCCCACCTACTATCGAAATCCGCCAGAGTAATAAACACTTCCACGCCCTGGATATCGCCTCGTTATCGTTTCAGAGCCGTCCATGCCGCTGCTGCAATTCCAACCCACCCCCGTCCCCAACGCCCCCTCCTTCACCCACCACCCGCACCATCGCCTAGACCTAGCACCACGCGTATAGCCAACCCCTACATCTATGCGACCTAAAGCCCTCCCCCCCCGCCCCGGCCCCCCCCGCCACATTCCTCCCCCTCCCCCACAAGAAATATTTATAGTTTCCACGCACAAATAGACCTGCCCCACCCGCCCCCTCCCCCCCCTCCCCCCCCTCCCGCCCCCTTCTTGATCAAAATCAGGCCCCCGCGTCCTTAAAAACTCCGCCCTCCCCTCACCGGATATTCGACTTACAGGATTCACTTGATAAGCTGATGCATTTCCTTCCACAGCTATCAGATTTTGTCCCCCTCAGAAACGGGTTTTATAGTTTCCGCGCACAGACTGCCTAACATCACCCTGTTGACCCTGATAGCTACACTGTAGTTGCAAGGGGAGTCGCCGACCTATATCCTTAATGAGGACACACAACCCGTAATACGCGCGATCGGAGTATCACACACAGCTTGCAAAGATGAGTTTCGACAAAATATTCGATCTCACAGCTGGAGTGTATTTTAATTTTTATATTTGTATACAAGGGCTCCGCTCGCGGAAGGAAGAATGAACATTCAGCGGAAAGGCGGAAAAGAAGCACGAATGGCGCAACTGGCGACTTGAAAATGCCAAGAGGTCAATATATAGTACAACGGTAAAGGATGTAAAACCTTATGAGTATAAGTTTGTTATTGTCATCCATTCGCCTAGTCCATGATGGACACGTCGGAGGACTTGCTTGGCATATCGTTCCACCTCTCAGGTAGCACCTGTACACTTATTAATAGCTCTCTCCAAGTCGATCATCATGAGAGTCTAATATATTATCGCAGTGCATAAACACCAGGCACGCGCTTGTCAAGGACAGAGACAGCCAAACAGGTAGTGAGTCTAAAACTACATGTAGTTAGTCTAAAACTGCAACTTAAACATCTAAAGGAGCATGTATTTCGGCGCAGTGCCCAAAAACACATGCTGGAAACAGAAACTGAACGCGCACACCGCAAACAAAAGTACATGCGTACTCCCAAGGATTAAGAGCACGCATTTAGGCGTAGTGCTCAAAAAACGAAGCTGATATTTAGAAAACACAACTTAACGTTCAAGAAAGAAGTAATGTCAACATTGCTTCTGAAGGAGCTGTGTAACGTCATACTACTATAGGAGCACGTATATAAGCGTAGCTAATATACCGCCCCCCGTGCTAACATGCCCCCACCACCTCGGAGGACTTAGTTGGCACACCATGTTACACCCCTGAGCTAGCACCTCTACACTCACGAATAGCTCTCTCTAATTCGACTATGAATAGTTCATTATTATCGCAAGCATAAACACCAGGCACGCGCTTGTCAAGGATAAGAGACAGGAAAACTACAACTTAAGATGTAAAGGAGCGCAGTGCCCAACAAAAAAACATGCTGAAGCAGGAACTTGAACGCACACACCGCAAACATGTGAAAGTGCATTTGTACTCCCAAGGACGAAGAGCATGCAGTTAGGCATAGTAGTGCTAAAAAAACGATGCTGGTATATAGAAACCACAACTTAACGTTCTATGAAGAACGTGCTGTCAACATTGCTTCCGAAGGAGCATGTGTATGTGATACTTCTATAGGAGCATGTGTATAGGCGTAGCGCCGAAAATACATGCTGGAAAAAAAGAAAGCACCAAACAAAATGCTAACATACCCCCGCCCGTGTTTACGTACCCCCGCCCGCCCAGTCCATCATGGACACCTCGGAGGACTTGCTTGGTATATCCTCATACCTCTCAGCTAGCACCTCTACACTTATTAATAGCTCTCTCTAAGTCGACTATGAAGAATCTATTGTTATCGCAGTGCATAAACACTAGGCACGCGCTTGTCAAGGACAGAGATAGTTGGTGTGAAACAACAACTTAAAACATATTTGTGGGCACTGCGCCGAAAAAGATTTTGCAAATAGAAACTGAACGCACACATCGCAAGCATGTTAAGTACATGCGTACTCCCAAGGACCAAGAGCATGCATTTAGGCGTACTGCTCAAAACACGATGCTGGTATATAGAAAACACAACTTAACGTTCAAGGAAGAATGTAATGTCAACATTTCTTCCGAAGGAGCATGTCAAACGTCAATACCTACTTCTATATATAGGCGTAGCCCTAAAAAATACATGCTCGAAAAAAAGAAAGCACCTTGTACTGGTATGTACAAAATGCTAACATACCCCCGCCCGCCCAGTCCATGACGGACACTTCGGAGGATGTGCTTGGCATGGTCAAACTTTCTACGGGAAGGAAACTAATTTGAAAGAGAAGGCGGTAAAACTGGACTTGGAAACAGAAACGAGAAGAAAGACAAATTCACCATTACGTACCTAAGGAACCAATAGGAAAAGGGCGAAGACGCACTGGTAAAGCCCCCATGACACGTCGCCGAGAGGGACGAGGGCACCTCTTCCCTGCCCGTAAGGTCATGGTAAGTTGAGCCTGCAGGCGCATAAATGTTGTGGTCTTTCTCGGAGATGAAGGCAGAAAGCCAGGTCGACGGCGCGGGCTCGACAAACGTTGGGACACATGCTTCATTTGGAGGGTCACCGGGCCGAAGAGCGTGGAGGCAGGCTGAAAGACGTTAGTAAGAACGACGGCGTAAACGAGGTGGTGGGATTTGGCAGGAGGCAGATAAGAACAAAGAGGAATTGAGGGATTAAGTGTTGTAACGTAGGGATACATAGTGCGAGGAAGAGGGGAAATACATAACATTGCACGTGTTGTGGCTTGGAGGAGGAGGGTATAGTTGGCCTTGCTGAGCGTAAATGGTAATTGAAATGAAGAGGTTATAGATTAACTGTGCGGCAACGATTTCCAGGTACCCGGCATAGGCGTGAGGGTTGGCCATGAGTTGAAGATATTGACGAGCAGGCGAATACAATGTTGGCGGGCAACCGAGTATTTGCACTGGTTCGATGCCAATGCCAACAGAAATTGCGTCGTGGAAAGATAAGTCAGAATTGGGAAGTGTGACGTGCAGGTGTTCATCTACGTATTGCAGGATGCTGACGCGAACTCAATAATGCTGTTCAGGGTCGCCGAAAACTTTTCGTGATGTGCATCGCAACAGGCAAGCTCCATCTCCTATTTCGTCAACTATGGTCCAGTTGATGCTAGGAGGAGGAGGCGGAGGAGGAATAGAGGGACGAGGCGGTAGGTTGTTGCCAGTTGCTGCTACTATGAAAGGAGAGTAGACGACATTAGGAGCGTGGGCGACGTCGTTGGCTATATGAGAAGAGGGAAGGAGGCACATGATGGAGTGTCTGTTTTTGATACGACTAAGAGCACCGTAGAGCTGGCCATGAGCGAAAATGTCGTTACGTAAATCAAGCCCGATGCGTGACAGGGTTTGGCCTTGCGATTTGTTTATAGTCAATGAGTAGGCAAGGCGAAGGGGGAACTGCACGCGACTGAAATTAATGCCTTGTCGACCAACTTGGGCGTGGAAGTTGATTCGCGGCACAGGGACGATGGGTCGAAGAGGGGTGAGGAGCTGCATCTATAAGACACGAGAATTGAGTGTAACTCCCAATGAAACGCCCTTCTGTCCGTTAACGAGACCCTCTCCGAAATTCAAGTTTTTTGTAAGCATGTCGAGGTCGTTAGAACGAAGCTGAAGTTCGTGAGGTGGAACACCCTGGACGTTGATGAGGTTCAGGTGTTCCGGGGCTGCAAAAGCAGTATAGGGGTTGGATTCATCTGTGATAAGTTGATCCGAACTGAAGAATGATGTTGCGTGTTGAGAACGTCTTTCGGCTATGTCTTTGTTTGCCGCGTCAATAGCGGTGTTGGTCGTAGCAAGGATAGCACGATCATGCATGAGGTGTGTCGCTTCGTTCAAGTCAGGGTACACGAAGTTAACGAGGTCTTCAAATTCCGTAGTACCTTGTATACTTGAGAGTGAAATGGTCAGTTGTAGAATGATCATCGGTGTTCGAGAGGGAACCATATCGCCGTTGGACATGTGCACGACAGGCTGCGTGTCCTCTTCCACGGCACGTACGAAGGGGGCGTACTTTATGCGCATACATAAAGTGTGTTTGGTTGTACGTATGAAAAATAAATCACAGCACACAGCGTCGCTGCATAGACCATTGCTAGTACAACCCCCGCTTATACCCCGATGACGGGACTGCCCCGTACACGTAGTCGTCCATACAAAAAGTGTGTGTTTGGTTGTACGTATGAAAAATAAATCACAGCACACAGCGTCACTGCATGGACCTAGTCGTACATACATGAAGTGTGTTTGGTTGTACGTATGAAAAATAAATCACAGCACACAGCGTCACTGCATAGACCATTACTTGTACAACCCCCGCTTACACCCCGATGACGGGACTGCCCCGTACACGTAGTCGTACATACAAAAAGTGTGTTTGGTTGTACGTATGAAAAATAAATCACAGCACACAGCGTCACTGCATGGACCACTTGTACAACCCTGGCTTACCCCAATGACGGGACTGCCCCGTACTCGTATTCGTACATACAAAAAGTGTGTTTGGTTGTACGCATGAAAAATAAATCACAGCACACAGCGTCACTGCGTAGGCAACTAGTACAACATGCTTAAACTAGTACAACATGCTTACTCCGATGACGGGACTGCCCTTCGTGACCACCCAGGCGAACTTGAGTTTGTTCAGGCTACGCGTCCTCAAGCACAACTTCCACACCGTGTGGTAATTCGACCACGCTGGTGTAGCACATGCATGTCACAGCAAACGTTGCAGACAGGCACACAAGGTCAAACAATGTATATTTTAGTGTGCATCATTTTTGGAAACAGGATTCGCTTGAGTTCACCAACACCCAAAACCACATATTGCGCACAACCTGCAGCACACCCAGCCAACACTCAACGCAGCACTATCGAAAATACAGGGTGTTGACATCTAGTGTCTTACCTATGTCGCACGGCGCTGAACACACTGACAACGGGAACGAATCTCAACATCAGAAGCTGACAGCAAACATCATATTCCAACAATACGAAGAAATGAAACTCACGTTTCGCCAAGCTCTCAGCTCCTTCGTTAGGGACGCCGATCGAAGGTGAATCACAGGTGTCCGCGTCACACCAGTCACACACACGAGGGTTGTCGCTACTTCCCCAGTGCTTCTTGTAAACATAAATACTTAGTTCTCGACCCCCTCGGAGGTCTCGCTCGGCATATTCTCCCCCCTCTCAGCCCTTCTCAGCCCGTAAATGCCGAGAAGAAAATTAGTTGCTGGGGAAAAGAACCGTCCCGAAGTTTCTTAAGAACATTAGTTGCTGGGGAAAAGAACCGTCCCGAAGTTCCTTGCCTTCCTTGCCTTCCTTATACTTGTTAGCTTTTTTTGCTCTCTGATCTTTTTATTTTGCTTTGTCAGCAACTTCTTTCTTGTACCCAAACACTCCTTTTTTTTGCTTTTTCTTGAAACTTTTACATTTGAAGTTGGCCAATTGCTGGCTGAGAGGGAATTGCCGTTGACGGCTGCAAGAACAATGTGAATTTGAAATTTGCCGGATCGGCAATAAGAATTTGAAGTTCAAATTTGCCGGATCAGCGCAAGTTGAGATACATGCAATTTGCTGGATCGGCGAAAGTTGAGATACATGCGCGCAAGTTCCACACCCACCATCTCGCAACGACGATAGAACCTATTAGCCGGCAGCTATGTTGTCGATCTACTATGCGTCGCCTTCGAAGCGGACCAAGGCCAGTGCGGGAGGAGGCTCCGCCAACAGTGGGGGTGGTGGAGGTTCAGGATCAGGCGTGTGGACGTTGGTCGGGCAAGAACGGGACTCAGCTTGTTCTGGCAATCCTGATTGGCCGTGCCCGAGAAAGGATTGTGACGGCTTCCTCATCGCACGAACTAGAAAAAACGGGAGTTCCCAGTGCGCTGTCTGCGACACCCGCAGAAGTGACAACCCTTCCACGTTGAAGGATTGTGACGGCTTCCTCATCGCACGAACTAGAAAAAACGGGAGTTCCCAGTACGCTGTCTGCGACACCCGCAGGAGTGACAACCCTTCCACGTTGAAGGATTGGGACGGCTTCCTCATCGCACGTACTAGAAAAAACGGGAGTTCCCAGTACGCTGTCTGCGACACCCGCAGGAGTGACAACCCTTCCAGCGTGGAAGGGTTGTCACTCCTGCGGGTGTCGCAGACAGCGTACTGGGAACTCCCGTTTTTTCTAGTACGTGCGATGAGGAAGCCGTCCCAATCCTTCAACGTGGAAGGGTTGTCACTCCTGCGGGTGTCGCAGACAGCGTACTGGGAACTCCCGTTTTTTCTAGTTCGTGCGATGAGGAAGCCGTCACAATCCTTCAACGTGGAAGGGTTGTCACTTCTGCGGGTGTCGCAGACAGCGCACTGGGAACTCCCGTTTTTTCTAGTTCGTGCGATGAGGAAGCCGTCACAATCCTTTCTCGGGCACGGCCAATCAGGATTGCCAGAACAAGCTGAGTCCCGTTCTTGCCCGACCAACGTCCACACGCCTGATCCTGAACCTCCACCACCCCCACTGTGGGCGGAGCCTCCTCCCGCACTGGCCTTGGTCCGCTTCGAAGGCGACGCACGGTAGATCGACGAGCTGCCTGCTAATAGGTTATATTGTCGTTGCGAGATGGTGGGTGTGGAACTTGCGCGCATGTATCTCAACTTTCGCCGATCCGGCAAATTGCATGTATCTCAACTTGCGCCGATCCGGCAAATTTGAACTTCAAATTCTTATTGCCAATCCGGCAAATTTCAAATTCACATTGCTATTGCAGCCGTCAACGGCAATTCCCTCTCAGCCAGCAATTGGCCAACTTCAAATGTGAAAGTTTTTTAAAAAAGCAACAAAAAGTAGTGTTAAGGTATAAGAAAGAAGTTGCTGACAAAGCAAAATAAAAAGATCAGAGAGCAAAGAAAGCTAAGAATTTAAGGAAAGCAGTAAAAAGATCAGAGAGCAAAGAAAGCTAAGGAGTATAAGGAAAGCAAGGAAGGCAAGGAACTTCGGGACGATTCTTTTCCCCAGAAACTAATGTTCTTAAGGAACTTCGGGACGGTTCTTTTCCCCAGCAACTAATTTTCTGCTCGGCAATTACGGGCTGTGAAGGGCTGAGAGGGGGGAGAATATCCCAAGCGAGACCTCTAGGGGGTCGAGAACTAAGTACTTATGTTTATTGTACCTGTACCTGCATGGACCTCATACAGCCAACAGCAGCAGTCGTCACCGGTCTCTTTCTTCGAAAGGAGCAAAACCAGCCGTCATCACTAAGGGGAACGCACGGGGGTGCCGCGCCTCGATGTGTCCCTCCCCCAGGGCAGCATGCGATTTTGGTCTCCAAATATTGCCCCTTGCACCGGTATGCATGATGCATGTATTGTATGCGCGTCGTTGACAAGTTGAAACGTGAGAGCAGTGTATCCACACACCCAAGAGATGCTCGTGCGGTAGATGCTCTTGCGTTCGAGGCGTCACAGCAATAATTAATGGCAAACAGCAGACAGCCCCCCACAGATACGTGGAGATTAGGTCCAGGCTGGCCTAAAACAAGGTCACAAAGAGTACAAACGTACCCGTACTACCGGCAGCAGACCCCTCCGCGTATAATACCCGCAGTTCTCTCCCACGGTCTTGAACAAGCCCGGGATTGGTGTCACTCGACGCCGTCATCTTTATGCAAGAAAGTACCGCACAAGGTGCCGAAGTCTTCTTCACAGACGTTAATTCTTGTGTAATTGAGAAAAAAGTAAGCGGCAGCTGCCGACGTATCATAGCGGGATCTCCGCACTGACGTGTGGTGCGCGGCTCCTGAGTTAGGCCAGGCGACCCGCAGGAGAGGGACAAAGCACTCAGTCGGGGACACCCAACTGGTTGGTGTGAAAGCTCAAGCTCCGAAGAGCATGTTGTGAAAGAAAGGCGATTAGGCTTGTTGTATTGATTATCGGCCTTGTCCAAGAGGAGAAGAAGAGGAGGGAGGATATTGTGCGAGTGTGCGGGGGCCACGATTACTTGCCTCAGCTCGACCACCCTGGGCCAAGAAGAAAACAACTCCAATAGCCCGCACCCTGATCGTCAGTTTACCGAACGTCAGCTTCAACCGTTGGGGCCCTTCCTAATTGAATCCTCTAAGCGACGTTGGTTATGCCGCATATCTACGTATTCGGCGTTTGACATACCGCACTGCGTGTACTGCCTGTGAACAGTGGAGCACCTGAGAGTGTGTAGTGTTGTTGGTAAGACGCGAAAGTTGATCTTCTTGTTGGTGATTGACTGTTGAGGATCTGATGTGGTGTGTGGACGTTATCTTGATCTGAAGACAACTCCTGTAGTAGGGGTTTCTACTTATCCTCTTCTGGATTCTGATATAGGGATTCGGGGATGAAGTTAAGATCGCTTGTTTTCTTGTGTTCGGAGCTAATACAACAACTTCTCTCCTTTCTTAGCACCTGAATGGTGCTGACCAGCCCCCCCTCAGGCCAAGGGGGGAAACTTTCTGGTCAGTAGACCTTGCCTAGCTTAGGCGTGTCTACAATCATCGATAATTCAGGTTGAACACACTGAAGTTAGTCAGGGGCTTTTTGGTAAGGATCGATACAGCAGCTACGGGTAGCTGCGAATTGCGCCGCGTCTCGGTAACACAAGATTGAGAGAAGAGCCGAGACGTCTATAGCTGAACAAGGGATCGCCGCAGGATATGTCCCAACGTCGCTCCCAGCGGGGAGGAGCGGCAGCAGCAGAAGGCGGGGGATCGCAGGGCCCCACGTCTGCTGATGATGAGGTTCGCATCGGGTTGAATGACCTCATATTGGGAAATGGTCCCGGCGCTCCGCAGTATGGACGGGTTTTCTCACAGGCAGCGTCGCTCCGTTTCTATACCAAATACGCTGAGTACGAGCGGGCGATGGAACTCAGCAACAACGCACAGTCTATCTCGCGCCCTGTGCTGTCGGTTGCTCAGCTGCTGCGTCAGTCCATCCGTTCGTGCCTGTCGCTGACTTATTTTGATGGGACTGAATTACAGGAAGACGACTTACGCGAGGCGCTTGCGAAGCATGCAGAATGTTGGACCGACGATTCTGTCGACCCATCTATTGCGGCGGCGGAGGTGTGCCGTCGGGTGACCATGGGGTCCGAAGCTACTGCTGTCGATCGGATTGACGCCGTCCATAGCCGCCTTGAACAGTACTTTGAAAACCCCAGTGCTGAACGCGTTTTCCGTGACACGCTGGGTGCTTACAAAAGAGGTCCTGCAGCCGTCATTAGTAAAGCGCTGGTGGCTGGGTTGAATCCCTCCGAGTTCAAACTCAAGGTTGAGCATCAGCTCGAAATGAGAGGGGCCTGGAAGGACAACCCAAAGGAAGTTCTTGGTCTTGTGCGGGAGGTGGCCGTCGCATGGCGCACGGTGGAGATGGCAGATAAGCAGCGGCACCACACACGTACTGGTCGGAGGAATTCGCGCGGTCCGTCGTCCGCGAAGCCGTTTCCCGGCGTATCGGCCGGTGGGGCGGTCGATAAGGCTTCTACCGCGGTGATTACCTGTTTCGAATGCCGTAAGCCCGACCACCTCGCTCGTAACTGCCCTCTGCACACCTTTTCTTCGAAGGCTTCCTGTAGACACGCCTAAGCTAGGTCAGGTCTACTGACCAGAAAGTATCCCCCCTTGGCCTGAGGGGGGGCTGGTCAGCACCATTCAGGTGCTGAGAAAGGAGAGAGAAGTTGTTGTATTAGCTCCGAACACAAGAAAACAAGCGATCTTAACTTCATCCCCGAATCCCTATATCAGAATCCAGAAGAGGATAAGTAGAAACCCCTACTACAGGAGTTGTCTTCAGATGTAGATAACGTCCACACACCACATCAGATCCTCAACAGTCAATCACCAACAAGATCAACTTTCGCGTCTTACCAACAACACTACACACTCTCTGGTGCTCCACTGTCCACAATGCCCCCAAAAGCGCATTGTGTTAATGTGGCCTACTCGCTACAGCCGACCGTACCGATCAGCCTCAGCAAGTACGATCAGCCTCAGCAAGTACTGTATAGACTACTGGCTATTGTTGGGTAACATGGTAGCTACCCTTAATACCGTGTAGTCAACCAACTGAAGGTTGTGTACCCCACCGATCGCTCGCAATGACACCACCACCAAATTTCCGCCGGGGATAATAGGATGCAGCTCGCCCTTAATAGTGTCGGACGAGTCGCGCTTGGTGCATGCCAAGCAATGTCTGCCTGATCGGCGAAAACCCGGCCTGCTCGGTCCCGACGTTGTAGGGATGCGAGGGCCTTTAGTATGCATACGACCATGCATTATATGAGTATCAAACCTGGTATACCAAGTATTAAGGTCTATGCATACCGGTAGATACCCTAGAGGGCACTACGACGGCAGTGCTGTAAACCCGCAGTTCTCGCCCTGATACCTTGAACGAGCCGGAAGTCACCCCCCCCCTCCTTCTCGAAAGGGATGCGTGATCAATGGTCAAATGGCTACGGCAAACAACGAATGAGTACGCCCCCCGCCCCCCCGCCAGAGGGTAAATCACAAGTAGGCAAGATGGATGCGATCCTAACAGACCCGCATATTAACACTAGGATTAAAATATGAATTATGATTATTGTGATTGTACCAAAGTTAGAGTATGCAAGAGAAGTATGAGAAGGGAACGCGAAGTTCGTAAAACTACTGGAAACAGTGTAGATGACAGCAGGTAAAACGATACTAGGATGCTCAAGCGCGACGAGTAATACAGTTATTAATAGTATTAAGAGTAAAACTATAATTATACCCACTTAAAACAAATTTATTTTATTTTATTTTATAATTTTTAGGGTGGAACTTTTACATGATATCTAACAGATCACCTCTACTGTCTTCATACTCCCGATGTATACCAAAACCCGCCAATACAATGAAACGTAAAATAAATAATAATAACAACAACAACAACAACAACAACAACAACAACAACAACAACAACAACAACAACAACAACAACAACAACAACAACAACAACAACAACAACAATAATAATAATAATAATATAAAACCACCCCCAGGTAGAAAAAACTTACTTACGCACTTAACCACAAGTACCAACAACCCTGACCAAGCCATCCATCCGTAAACCATCCACCACACACATGGTAGAGCAATATGGTGGAAACTACAGAAATATAGTTATAAAATAGATATGATAGATTACTCCAAAATTGCCCACTTAAAGTAAAAATACTAGCACCAATCATTGTATTGGAGAAACAATTTTGTTTGTAAAAGAAAAGGACCCCTCCCAAAAAGAAATTTACCCACATAGCGTAGTACAAGTAGCAGCAAGCAGAGTCAAAATATGAGTACTGACTTGAAGTTCGTCGAACTCACACCTGACGTCCTGAAAATATATACATGTATTTAAATATTAGAGTGACAGCGTATCAATTTGGAACAGTGGGTTCGTGTCCCACAGAGTTTTTATTCTCTTTGAGGTGGAAGTAGCTGACTTTAATTCTCGAATGCTGTATTAAGAGCAACATATAAATATATATAAAATCATTCCTTGAATATCGAGTCATTCCTTGGTGTCATGGACTTTCGTCAGGAGTTTTGTCTCGGCCTAAGTATGTGATTCGCGGAACTGGAATTCTTGGTCGAATATGGCTTGGTTCGAGCGCCGCCTTCGAGGGGCGGCTCCAACGCCGCTCGCCCTGCCGTGTCCGTTCCGCACATCGACGTGAACGCGGACGGGTGCCGAGCGAGTGTCGAGGAGGAATTCTGGAAAAATTGTTGAATCTTAATGGCTACAACGCCTGAATAATTTACAAAATTGGCATCATTTCCAAACGGTACGTGATAATGTTTGGAATTTTGCGGTGGCATACTCTCGAGCGTTAGTTTCTTTGCTGTACTTTTTTACTAGTTCGTTTGGTTTCTTGCTCGGCATTTTATTGCTTTTGTTTCTGCTCGTTTTGCCAGCTGGAAATTCAATTTTTTAGTGTGGGTTCACCTAAAACGTGACACAACTTACCGACGATATCCAACAACTTCGTGACACAAATTACCGACGGTAAGACGTTTCGTGACAAAATAACTCCCAAATAGGCTTAGGCCCATTATGCCCTTTTTCTCCATTTTTTGAGTCGTTCTACGGTAGCCCCCCCAACTTTTCTTTAACGAAATCGCCGGTTTTAAAACCAGCTCCCGGTCCCATCTCCTGAAATACGGTGTCCCTCGACACCCTCCCCGACGTCGTTGATCGTTAAAATTTGCACACAAGAAAATATATGGATACTTTTTTTTCAATAGTATCCTTCCTTGTGTCGAGCAACCATGAAACGTTCGATAAAGAAAATCGCTCGTACTACTGGGGGGGGCTATCGTAGAATCAGTCTTTTATGCTTATTTTTTTTTCAAAAGCATATGCTGCAGAAGTCAATTATGCTCACGTGTTATTATGCTGTTTTTTCGTAATATGCCTTTGCGTATGCTCCGTTTTGGTGGCGGGAATATGCTTCAAAAGCCTTTTTATGCTACAGCAGTAGTACTATCGTGCTAGGGTTCCGGAAGCACAGCAGTGGTTCGTACTTAGTTTTTGTTTTACTTTTACTTGACCATTTTGTCGGGCGCAGCTGTGGAAGCGATACCCCGAAAGAGTGGAAAACATTACAAAACAGTAAAACAGTAGTATACACACAGGTAGGTGGACCCCCCCCTCCCCGGGCGCAAAATACTGCCAAGCGTTGCGGCACTAGATCAGCGGGATGCCAACACGACAACACCAACTTCTTAAGCAATACAGCACGGGGGGAAAAAAAAGGCGATCTAGCACTCCTCAGACGCCCTGTTGTACTTCAGAAGGGCCGACGCCGCAATGCGGTCTAGAATAGCACTTTTCCTGCCTAGAGTCCATGCAAGCACGAAGGATAGAAGAAAACACCCGTTCCATGATAGCGGAAGAGGGTTGGATCAAGGCTACGTCTTTGGCTACATTGTATCAAGCAGGAAGTTTGAGCCTGTTGTCATGCCAGAAAGCCCACAAATCGTATCCAGCATCCGTCTCAGCCGCCGCAACGTTGTACGCACCATCTCTGCTACGAGGGCCTCGACATTGATTGGTTCCACGAAGGCGCTTGGCGCTACGTAACACCCTCTTTAGTATCTCGTCTGTCGTTCTGTCTTATATGGGTAGTTTTGTGAAGACCCACAGAGAGTCGAACGATTGAGCATCAGGCGCCATAAAGGCCCTCATGCACAGGCATTGTGCTCAATATGGAGCAGTTACAGGCGAATATGCTCCTTATTGGGCTGAATATGCCCAAAATGTGCTGGAGCAATGCTTTTTTTGAATTATGCTTTTCTTATGCCCCAAAATGCCAATTACGCCAAAAGAAATGCTAGCATAATGGGCCTAAGCCTACTCCCAAATCATGATACTTTCACGTAACAGAATCTCGAGACTAAACCAAGCAGGTAGAGCCGTCTCTTCGGCCTTTGGCCCTGGCTTTAGCACGGCCGCTGACACTCCAGCCAGCCTCTGCTGTAGGCATGAACGAATGCGGTTGATTCGCAGCGAACTATCCCGCTGTGCTCGCTTCTATGTGGCCATTGTCCATGCCATTTCATGTCACCTCCGTTCTGTTTTGAGCTCGTCGTCGTACGGTTGAGGTACGAGGAAACCCGTACGTACTCGGTGAGAACAGCAGTATGTACGACGAGCATGAACGCCAATTGACGACATTGGCAAGCGCAAAACAGCAGGTGTAGCAGCAGTAGCCGAAGGGCGAAACGTCTAGCACATAATGCAGCAACAAGTAGCAACCAGAACTACAGCAGATAGCTCAAAGTGCAGTGCGAGTGCCGTTGGCAAGTTTAGTCGTACACGCATCACTCTGTCCAATATACTGGAGTATATAACAGAATCTCGAGACAAAACCAAGCAGGTAGAGCCGTCTCTTCGGCCCTTGGCCCTGGCTTTAGCACGGCCGCTGACACTCCAGCCAGCCTCTGCTGTAGGCATGAACGAGTGCGGTTGATTCGCAGCGAACTATCCCGCTGTGCTCGCTTCTATGTGGCCATTGTCCATGCCATTTCATGTCACCTCCGTTCTGTTTTGAGCTCGTCGTCGTACGGTTGAGGTACGAGGAAACCCGCACGTACTCGGTGAGAACAGCAGTATGTACGACGAGCATGAACGCCAACTGACGACATTGGCAAACACACAACAGCAGGTGTAGCAGCAGTAGCCGAAGGGCGAAACGTCTAGCACATAATGCAGCAACAAGTAGCAACCAGAACTACAGCAGATAGCTCAAAGTGCAGTGCGAGTGCCGTTGGCAAGTTTAGTCGTACACGCATCACTCTGTCCAATATACTGGAGTATATAACAGAATCTCGAGACAAAACCAAGCAGGTAGAGCCGTCTCTTCGGCCCTTGGCCCTGGCTTTAGCACGGCCGCTGACACTCCAGCCAGCCTCTGCTGTAGGCATGAACGAGTGCGGTTGATTCGCAGCGAACTATCCCGCTGTGCTCGCTTCTATGTGGCCATTGTCCATGCCATTTCATGTCACCTCCGTTCTGTTTTGAGCTCGTCGTCGTACGGTTGAGGTACGAGGAAACCCGCACGTACTCGGTGAAAACAGCAGTATGTACGACGAGCATGAACGCCAACTGACGACATTGGCAAACACACAACAGCAGGTGTAGCAGCAGTAGCCGAAGGGCGAAACGTCTAGCACATAATGCAGCAACAAGTAGCAACCAGAACTACAGCAGATAGCTCAAAGTGCAGTGCGAGTGCCGTTCGTTGGCAAGTTTAAATACATTAGTCGTACACGCATCACCCTCAAAAGCCAACAAGAGGCAGGGCAGAGGCCCCCAACACAGAGACACGTGACAACCACGGCCAGCTGTCGATCGCGTAATTGGCCGGTAGTCCGTGCTTCGGTGGGTGTGTCGGAAGTCGTTCGTAGTACTACTGCTGTAGACCGTCGAAAGACCACGTGACATGTGACATCCCGTTCTGGTGGCAGCCTCGCCAGTAGACCCCCCAAAATTTATTCTTCTTTTCTTTTTCTTGGCCCCATGCACCCATTTCCTTTCCTTTCTCTTCTTTGTTCTTTGTTTCTTTTTTCCAATTGACTTGCGTCTGTTGTGCGTATGCGTAGTGATATATACTACGTGTGATATATACGTGGTAGTCTTTCTTGGGTGGCAAGCGGCATAGTCGGTTTTCCCAGGCGCGAGTAATGAGACGTATGCACCGGTATGGACCTGGCACATCGTATACTGACTCCCGATCTCACTTTTATATGTTTTTGGTGGAGGCATGAATTGCGTCAGCTGTGATTTATGCGTGCACCACCTTGGGTTGTTTGTGTTTTTCCCTAGGGTATTCCTCTGCTCCAGAGTGACTGGAACCAGTCCTGTGACCACGGACTGGATTGTGCGAGTTAATGTGAGAACAACAACAACTGAAATATTGCCTGTTTCTTGACCTTTCAGCTGCTTCCTGCAAATTTGGTTTTCCTGCCAACACGATTTTGAACCCTATGCAAAGATCCTGTTTTGTTATAATCAATTGTCAGCCGGCCGCCCCGGTGGTCTAGTGGTTTTACCCTCGAATACCTCCAACGTTTGGTTGTCCTTGAGTTCGACACCCACCACGATGAATATGACCTAATTTGCAAAAATGCAATCAAAAAAAGAGATCAACTGCTGAGAGCGCCTGCTAGGTACAATTCGACGCGAGTCGACGAGGGAAGAAAATGCTCGATTCTCCTCGCGGTAAAAATGAAGGCACGTGCCGAAGTGGGGAGGGAGGAGGAGGGCCCGCTATGTGACCCCGGATCTGAGTTACTACTGGGAGGGAGCGCGAGAATGGTGCGGGGAGGATACATGGAATGAAGAAAAAAAAATGTTGCAAAGAAAGGTATATGATTATTTCTACCAGTAAATAATACTCCGGAGTATGTCAGTCTCTGGGAAATACGCACGACACCATCAGCAGTCGTCATGGTAGAGACACTCTGGATATTATGTATTGAGGGGACGCGTCCGATTTCGACAACGTGAAAGCACCCACGAAGCAAAGATAGCAGACACACATATCCCGCCTTCTCGAGAAGAAACAGAGAAGAAGCGCTACGCCAACCTCCCGTACGAGCAAAGCCACCCCCGCACCTATCTTAGACAACGCCGACGCAACGAGAGATCGCCCTCCTCTTCTTCGTTTTTCTCCTCGCCCGCAACCACGCAGACCAATCAATGCGACAGCCTTCACGTAACAAACAAAGCAATCTTCTTCCAAAACCTCGCCGGCTGACATGGCCCCATGTCGACGTTTGATGCAAACCGACTTTGCATCCTGTCGACTTCGAACCTCCATTGCCACGGGGACAGCAGTGCAGTCTCTTCATTAATGCCAAGGCCTTTTTCGTTTCGTCTAGAGTCGACGCAGGTCTCAATAATACTATTTTCGGTATTTTTGTTTGATAGACGCCAACTTTTACTTGACGGCGCATTTAACATAGTGTGTTTCGCCTATCCTTGCCTTCTTTGTTGTATAATATTACGTTTTTTTTCTGTCAAATCATGACTTTCATAATCCCATGTTCGTATTAAACTCTTGGCATTACTTTAAAGTTCAATGCATGCCTAATCGGACAGCTACACCTTAAGTTGTCGAAGTGCTGCCCTGCCCTACCCGAAGCATGGGCGCCGGCGAATGCCGGCGCCCATGCGGAGCCCTTGTAGATAACTAATATTATTCTGTATTCGTACTCTTCCCGATATTAAACCCGGGGGGAGAGAAAGAACAAAATAAGCCGCCTACCATACATATGATAGAGCAGTATAGTGGAAGCTACAGTAATAAATTTATAAAATAGATGTGATGTTTTACCTAGCTCATAATTCCCCACCTAAAGTATAAATACCAACACTTACCATTATAGTGGACAAAAAATAGGACACCTCCCTATAAAAACTCACCCATATAGTATATTACGAGTACCAACAACGCAGCTTGCACAGATGAGATTTGACCTGAAATTCGTCGAACTCACGGCTGACGTCGTTGAAAATTATTTATAAAATAGAGAAGTGAGAAAGTTGAAATGGCAATAAACAGTAAGGAATAGAAGGGCTCCGCTCCGCGGGCGGCTGACGCCGCCCGCTACGCTCGCGCAAGGAAGATTTCAACTAATAAATGTGAAGTGGGCAGAAAGAAGAGGCCCATTATTTAGTGCAACTAGCAATTTGATAATGCCAAGAGCTACTTGTGCGGAACTGATTGCTCTGTCTGTGCTGTGCTGTATGTTGGCGATGTTACGTTCTGATCGGCAGTAGTACGGGTGTAATTTGCGAAGAAAAAATCGCGAAGAGGACCGAGATGGAGAACAAAACCAACGACGACAAAGCAAAAAGACGAGTACACACACGTACCAACGGTACCTGGTACCTGGTACTTCGCCCAATACCTGGCGGTTCTCTGTGTGGTTCTAAAGAAAGCACAGGGCTCTGCTTCGCAAGGCTGCTGACGCCGCCCGCTACGCTCGCGCAAGGAAGAATGCAACTATTCTATAACTGAAACATGTAAATAAATGGGGCAGGGAGAAGAGGCCCGTGATTATTTGGCGCGAATAGCGAATTAATAATAATGCCAAGAGGAGCTTGTGCCGAGCTAATTGCCCTGCGCTGTGCTGCGTGCTTGTTGATGTCACGTTCTGAACGGCAGTACGTGCGATATTTGCGGGGGGGGGGGGCCATGGGGACCGAGAGAGGACAATCATCTGAAGAAAGCAAAAAGACGAGTACACAAAACACGTACATAAACCTGGTATCTGTATCATACCTGGTACTACAACCACTAGTAGGAACTGCTGCCGTATGTTCAAAAGAACGCACAGCGCCGCACGACGCAGCACCGCAAAACGAAGGGGAAGGCACGGCACCGCACTACGCTGCGCTGCGCTGCTGAGCTATATACAGCCGTGCTGAATTGGGCTGGGGGTGCATTGTTTGTGATCCAATAACAACGCCATATGTACAAACCTGGTGTAGTATTAGTAGTACCGGTACGTGGTATGATACTTCGAATATTATTGGCATGTACGAACTAGTAAAAAAGTACAGCAAAGCACGCAGCATGGCAGAGCACGGCAAAGCACAGCGCTTCGCTCTGCTGAGCTAGCGCTGCGCTGCGTTGCGCTGCTGACCTGAGCTGCAGGGCATCGCAGGGCACGGCACGGCGCTGCGTTGCTGTGAGCTATAGCGCAGCGATGGGGTGCTGGGCGGTGTGGAGCTGATGAGCCAAGCCCAGATCTCAGCTGATAAAACTTCGTCAAGTACAAAACAAATGGTGGGAATCAAAGAAAAGCTAAAGCTCGACCGTTCCGCAACTAATGCACAAGCGGCAAATTAGCGGCAAATGGTAGGAAGTTTAACTTACTGAACAAGAAGAAAGAAAAAATTGCGAAAAGGTTCAAAATCGTGTTGGCAGAAAACCCAAATTTGCAGGAAGCAGCTGAAAGGTCAAGAAACAACTGGCATAACGAGCAGAAACAAAAACAATAAAGGCCAAGCAAGAAACCAAAGAAAAGCTGGACCGTTCCGCAAGTAAGCTGGACCGTCAGACCCCGGAGATGCCAGGGATGCACCAACCGAGCACTTTCAGCAAAAATGTTCAAGTAAGTCTATGCCAGAAAAGAGGTTGCCGGCCATAGTTGATAGGGCTGTATGGGAGAAAATAACAAAAGGGCAAGCTGGAATAAGATGGGACAGCGTAGTCTAGAAAATATGGAAGGAATTAGGGGGAGACCAAGAAGAGGTACTGTCTATAGAGAAGTTTGGCGGGTACCAGACAGAAGTAAAAAAAACAACAGAAGAAAGGGAAAGGCTGGCGCTAAGAAATAAGGTGAAAGAGGAGAAGCACTTAGAGATGTACGGGGGGTTGAGGGAATATATTGGAATGAAAACGTATCTGCACGGCCCAATAGACTACGCGAAAAAGCTAAAACTGCGATTTCGTGTAGGGGACCTGGACCTACCAGAAAGAAGAAATAGATATACCAGTAGTCGGGAGGAGGACGACGTGGCTACAAATGTGTGCCGGTGTGGGACAACAATAGAGAGTAGGACTCATATAGTAGGAGAATGTGAAATATACGAGGAGGAACGAGATGCGTTAGAGGAGGAGATGAGGAAATTGGACGGATGTGACATGGAAGAGTTTGGTATACTAGAGAATAGCGAGAAAACGATCGCTATCCTAGGAGATAGATGGCCGCAGACGGCGAAACAGGACGGGGATAGGATAAGCAAACAGTTTCTATGTAATATATGGAAGAAGCGCAATAAGCGCCCAAATGTTGGAGGTCTCTATTAGGAGTAGGAACGGTGCTCCGTCTCGAAAGGGATGCGTGGTCAATGGGCAAATGACTAAGGCAAGCAACAAATGAGCAGGGCTTTCTCGCGGGCCAGGTCGCCTCTCGCCGGTCGGATATGATCAACGTGACCCGACCCGACCCGACCCGACCTGACCCGACCCGACCCGTGAGAGCGAAGAAAACACTCCTGATCCGACCCGTGACATTTCGAACACGACCCGGCTCCACCTGCGAGAACTTGAAAACATTTCATGAGCCGACCCACTGGTCGGATTTTTACCCGTGAAAGCGCTTGCAAATGAGTACCGTCCCCCCCCTCCCTCCCTTCCACAATACGTGCCGTTAACATCATTATCAGGTACGTATTGCGGTCTACGAAGTATAACATTATGTAGCTCTCGCTAGGCACTCACAGTGATGGAAATATGGAACTGTCGCCAACCGTGTGTGTTGGTGGGAAGCAGGAGAAGCCCAACCCAACCCGACCCGACCGAACCCAACCCAATTTCAGCGCAACCCAACGGAACCCAATGCAAAAAAAAATGGTTATGATGTCACACCTCATTACCACCAATTACTACTACTTATTATCGTTCGGAGATCTCTTTCGGAGATTTCGGTCAAGTGGAACACAGGACATGAAAAATCGGGCACGTTGGGGTGGGCGAATAGGAGCCCTAATTTTGTACCTAGGCAACGTCTGAAAGTAACTCGCTTCTCTCACAAAGTTATCAGGGCTTTTCACGTGTCGGGTCACGTCTCGCGGGTCGGGTAGGATGAAGGTGATCCGACCCGACCTGTGACATTTGAAAACCTCCTAGCCCGACTCGACTCGACTCGACCCGACCAAACCTGACCCGACCCAACCCGACCCGACCCGACCCGACCCGACCCGACCCGACCCGACCCGACCCGACCCGACCCGACCCGACCCGACCCGACCCGACCCGACCCGACCCGACCCGACCCGACCCGACCCGACCCGACCCGACCCGACCCGACCCGACCCGACCCGACCCGACCCGACCCGACCCGACCCGATCCGACCCGCGGGTCGGATCATGGCCCGTGAAAAACCCTGGTAGTTATCCATTGTGGGACCCATGAACATCGACGAGAGCGATGAGGAGTGCCACACGACATACTATCAAGCGTCGAGGAAGAACGTCCAGCAGCACGAGTACAGGGGGTACTCCAGGAAAATTGTCCCCAATAACGGGTTTCCAGTTGTAGCGGCCAAGTTGGGAAAATACTTGGAATTAGTGTAGGGTGGGGTGTTTGGGGTTCTGTAGCACCGTGACAAGCCTATAGCCCCGTGGCAAGCCGAATCAGGCGCTCTTAACTACAGCACGCTCTTATCTCTAGTGGGCAATACATATGTGGCTTTTAGTGTTGCCGGACATGCCGAGTTAACCCCTCTTAACTCCCGAATGCTTTTAACTCGGGTGATAACTCGGGTGGCCTTAACTCGAGGTACGCAATGTACCGCTACAGCAGTATCGGACCTCTCATCAGAAACCGATATGTCAAACTCTATTTTTCGGGCTAGAAATAAATTTCTCATTTGAGAGACGGTGTGTCCCACACTACCACACGAACTTCAGTATAGAAGCTGCCGACTTTCTTGTTTGCAGAGTTTTTTCTTTGCCTAGTTTCTTGCGGGGCTCTTTCTTATGACGAGCCGGTAGTGTATGTGCTGTGCAAGGGGTGTCGTACAGCTCGTCACGTTTGTGGCTCGGACACTCCCTCTACACCAGCAGCCCGGACTGCTTAGTGTGGCCTATGCTGTAGTCAAGTAACCATTTATAGACGTGTTTCCACGCCTCGGACAGATCACCGATCCCTGCTAGTGGTTGGTGATCTAGATCTTCCAAGGAAGATCTAGATGGTCTAGCTCCGTGTTGCCCGGTGGGAGGTCGTACGATCTGCATGGTCTAGGTCATATTCCATTGTATAGGGCATGTACTCTATAGATACAGGTCCAGCACTACGTAGTAACACAACGGCAGATACGGGATGTGCTGTAGATGATCTAGATTATCTAGATCATGATCTGCCCGGGGTGTACACCTTTCCCCTTGGGCCGATGCGGCGATCGTTTTTTGTTATTTTGGACAGGACTTCTCTTCTCCAACTCTCAAAAAGGTTGGAGTAACTCGTTTCGCGCGGGGCATAGTTATCCTTGAATTGCTGCATAGTCTTCCTGCCACAGTTTAGTCCCTCTATGGTGCCAGTAAGTGCACTATAGAGGGAAATACCGGCACTACAGCGGAAACCGGCACTATTCCGTACACTGTCAATACTGATATTTCCCATGTGTGCCAAGCAATTTCACGGGCACTTAACACACTGCCACTACTGGTCTTTGCCATGCTTGCCAAGCAATTTCACGGACACTATAGAGGGCAACCGGTGCTGCTCAACCGGCGCCATAGAGGGACCACTGTTGTACGTGTAAGTAGAGAGTGACCGCACTTGTCATTATTTTCTGTTGCTCTGCCAGGGTTCCATTAGCGCGTGAACCCTTTATGCACGCCGGCATTACGACCTCAAAGGCGAGAGAGAAGAAAGAGAAGATGCGTATTTACACCCGTCTACGAAGAGCGTGCAGCAGGAAAAAAAGTACCAAACCATGCTACGCGCGTGCCGAGCAGGGCCTAGTGTTGCAGTCCGGACGCATCTCCTGCCTCAGCGGCCCAAGCTGCTTCGTGCGGCCGATGCTGTAGTGGTCCTAATCGTCAGTTGTTTGTCCGATTTTTTCTTTCCCCCTCTTTTAACCCTTTTACCATGCACTCCGAAAGCTATCCCACAAAAGTTCCATGTAGTTTGGACCCGAAAATGTGGGTCCAGTTCTAAAGGGGGTTTGGAAGTCCCAAAGGGGTTGACCCGGTACCTTCCTTGCATGGATGTGCTACGGCTACTGCACTACAAAGGACGTGGAATCGTGTTGACTTACGGTTGGGTGCCAAAGGTGCAACAGAGTGGATAGTGGGTGTAAATAGAACATCAGCCGTCGAGATAACGCTAGCTAATACTGGAGAGCTCTGCATAGAGCTCCAGGTCCGCCAGCAGCTATATACCAGGTACGTATTAATAGTATATACTGTAGTTGCGGCGCGATTTTCCGATTTTAGAGTATCCAACGCGCCCTCCCTGTACTCGAGTAGAGCCAGAAGAGCCCCCTAGGAGCACTATATGTGGGAGCACAGTCACAGGACACCCAATGAGAAACTGAAAAAAAATACCCAGGCTGGATTTCTTGTCCGGGAGAGGGTGCGTTTTGCTATATCGACTCCCGGGTCTTCATGTGTCCGGTGAATGTCAGCCTGCCTTTCTTATTGCCCTGGTTTTATTGATGCCCTGCAATGTATTGCCAGAGTGGATATCTCCTTCCCAGCTAAGGAACAGGGCGGGACAAACTCTTGCATCTGTAGACCATGGCAGTTTGCGCAGCTCGTGCAGCTCGTGCAGCTCGCGCAAGTCGCGCAGATCGCGCGGATCACGCAGATCACGCAGCTCGCGAAGCTCGCGCGGATCGCGCAGATTACGCAGATCGCGCAGATCGGGCAGATCGCGCAGATCGGGCAGATCGAGCAGATCGCGTAGCGGTGGTGTCGTGGCCACGGCAGTCGTTGATCGCGGCTACGCAGTTTCCACAGTCGCTGGAGGTTGACAGGTTCCGCTGACGTTGTGACATTAGCACCGTTGTTTCGGCGTCCGAGTTAGATTAACACACGACATATGCATACACTTGAGGTCCCTCCGTAGGGCCTGTATGTGCCAGCCGGAAACACCGGCGCTTTAGCGGCAACGGGCACTACTCCGCGTACTGTCATTACTGGTTTTTGCCATGCCATCCGTGCCCCAATCGATATCACGGGCACTATAGAGGGCAACAGGCACTATAGAGGGACCAATACTGTACCAGTATATCATTGTGGGTAGACTTCAAGTCTAGGTCATGGAAGCCGTAGGTCCCGGCAGCGAAGTTTGCCACGGCCGCTGGAGGTCGCGGTAGCTTGCGCTGGCGGTGTCACTCTGGCACCGTTGTTGCGACCATCGAATTAAAACTGACTCACGACCTATGCGTACAGTCGAAGTCGCTTAGTAGTGCCGGTATGTACCAGCGAAAAATCGGCACTACTGCGGCAACCGGCACTACCGAGGCAACCGGCACTACAGAGGGACCCCCACTGTACGTTAAAGTGTAGTCATTTGTCGCTTAGGCCAAAAAAACGGCACTTTTGCTAAAACGGGCACTACTGCGGCGACCGGTACTACGGCGGCAACCGGCACTACCGCGGCAACCGGCACTACTGCGGCAACCGGCACTGCTGCGGCAACCAGCACTACTGCGACAACCAGCACTACTGCGGCAACCGGCGCTATTGAGGAACCCCCACTAGTCGTTTAGACGATGCGATCGGTCAGAGATGACAGGCCTTTAATCGATGCAACACCTCAGAGATGTAAGCCCTTTACTCGGTGTAGCAAGGCAGAGATGCAAAAGTCGTTTGTGGATGTAGCGACATTGAAATGTATGCGCTGAAGGAGTGGCCGATGCTGAAAAATGAAAACTCATGACCTTTAGCTGATGCAGCACCTCAGGTGCAGCACCGAAGATTGTGAAGCCTTGTTGCCGAGGCAGCAACTCCGAGGTGTGAGCCCTTTGGTCGATACAGTAAAAACCAGAGTAGCAGAGGCTTGAAGTCGTTTAGTCGTGCAGCAATTCAGAGATGCCATTGTTGTAGTCATCGCAGCAACTCAGAGATGCTGTAGAGCTTACCACTTCTTCGAGAAAATGGTCAAGGCACACTGTGTACGAGACGGAGGGAAGCATCCCTGGATTGGTTGACTGGGTTTGGATGGGCTAAGGGCTGCGGTTATATATACTGTAGTTTAGTGTAAATGTCAACCATTTTCTCGAACGAGTGGTAAGTTACGCTCCAGAGATGTGAGCCCTTTCCAAGTAAAAGACGCAGCAATATGGGAATGCTAATCCTTCACTCCATGCAGGAACTCGGCGGAGATAGATGCAAGCCCCCCAGCCGATGCAGAATCTCTTGCTTGTGAGCCGTTTAGTGGATGCAATAACCAGAGTAGCAGAGGTTTTAGCCGTTTCATTGGATAACACAAGTCAAGAGATGTCAATCCTTTGGTTGACTCAAAAGCTCATCTATATTTAAGTCCTTTGGTCGATGCAGACGCTCTAATATGTAGTTTAGTGGTTGCAGCAACTGAGATATGTAAGCCGTTTGTTTGAAGTAGCAATGCCTCGGAGATAGATACGACTCAGTTTGGTGCAGAAACACAGATATGTAAGCCCTTTAGCCGATGCGATACCACAGTACTACATTAAGTATTGTTAGGTGATTTGATCGATGCAACAACTCCAACACAGATGTGAGCCGTTAATCGATGCAGAAATCCGTTAACTCATTTGGTTGATGCAGCAACCCAGATACATACCTGGTGAGTCATTCGGTCGATGCAGCAACTCTGAGATGGATGCAGGTTATTAGTAGTTGCAGCAACTCATAGAAGTAAGTCATTCGGTCGATGTAACAACTCGGAAATAGCTTTAAGTCCTCCAGTCGATGCAAAAACTCGGAGGTGTACGTCCTTTAGGCGGTGCAACACCAGATTACCAGAGGTTTTAAGCCATGTGGTCGTTTCTGAACTCAGAGATGTTCATTCGTTTTTTTCGATGTGCAGCAACGCAGATATTCTCAGTCATGTGGTCGATGCAACACCAAAGCGCCAGAATATAGTGACGATGCATGTGCCCAGATCATTTACATGTATTAACCGTGAGCTACGATACGACGGCTGAGCGTCCACTCAGCGCGGGGGGACATACCAGGCGAGGACCCCCTGCCGACGCAGGAGGCCTCATCCAATCCAACCATTGCATTTCATGATCCACGGCAGAGGGGCAGAATACATCAGGATTTAGGTCCTTCAGTCGATACACAACTCACAAAGACAAGTTCTTCAGTGTTAATATACCGGGAGAACACCGTAATCAGGACCAAACACGGTTAGTAAGGTGGTAGGAATACGCAGGGTTTTGTTTGTATCATGGGTTTTGTTTACTATGCTTCCGCAATATTTGAGGCAGCTCAGGTATTTATGTTTGGTATATTCAACAACCCGGAAAAGGTTTTAAGGTCCTGGTCGATGCAGAGTCTCAAGAGGTGTAAGCCCGTTAGTCGATGCGATACCAGAGTACCAGGGCACGAAGTCGGCTATTGTAGTCAACGCGGCAAACTTGGGGCAAAACACACATAGGCAAGATGGATGCGATCGTAACGGACTCTCGTATATTGTTGTGTTTGTTGTTCTCACATTAACTCGCATAATCAAGTCCGTGGTCACAGGACAGGCTCCAGTCACTCTGGAGCTGAGGAATACCCCAGGGAAAAACGTTAAATCGACACACGACGCGTATGAAAATACGTGGAAGTGTGGTGAGCTAAAGCTTTATTTTTCCCCATCCGCCGGAGGATGAAAAAAAATAAAATAATACAAAAAAAAAAAACAAAGGTGGTACACGCATATATCACAGCTGACGCAATTCATGCCTCCACCAGAAACATACAAAAGTGAAATCGGGAGTCAGCCTACGATGTGCCAGGTCCATACTGCTGCATACGTCTCACTACTCATGCCTGGAAACAACGACTATACCGCTTGCCACCCAAGAAAGACTACCACGTATATATAGCACGTAGTACCTGTCACTACGCATACGCACGACAGACGCAAGTCAATTGGAAAAAAAGAAACAAAAAAAAGAAAAGAAGATAGAGGAAAGGAAATAAAAGACAAGGAAGCGAAAAAACGAAAAAGGCAAGGAAAGAAACGAAAAGACAAGAAAAGCAGGAAAATACAAGACAACAAGAGGAAGCAAGGGAAAGAAAAGAGAAAAAAATGTCATACTAGCAGACCCTAGGAACTGACTAAAGACGGCATTGGGCTCATAGAGGGTATCAAGTACATCATCAATGGCACTGGGGAGAGAACGCAACATGGCGACGAAGTCAGTGTCACTCCTTTAGTTGATGCAGCAACTCAGGTAATTTGAATGCCCTTTGGTCAAAGCGTCAGCGCAAAAATGTAAGTTCTTCAGCCGACGCAGCAACTCAAGAGATGTGCCTCCTTCGGTCAGTCCAGCAACTTAGCTATGCACGGAGCGGGGGGGTGTCGGGGGTACACAGGGGTTGTTTCCTTGAAACGTTATGTGGGAAGTCTTCGTGCGGCAACACTCCGGCCTTTTGGGCTGTCGTTGGCCTTCCCTAGGCTCGGACGGCGAGGGAAGAGACGCGGTCTACGATGGGGATACATTCACACTTCGGACAGATCACATAGATCATATAGATCACCATCTAGACCATATAGATATACAGACCGTCTATCGTAGATCCTGCATCTGCCGTTCTGAGATGTTTGCAGTATAGGTATATGAGAGAGCACAAATCCAACCCTGAAAACATGAGCTAGATCATGCAGATCGTACGGCTCCCACCCGGTAACATGGAGCTAGTTCATACAGGTCGTGCAGATCTTCTCTGAAAGGTCTAGGTCATCAAGTGGGGATAGATCATCGATGATCTGTCAGACGTGGGATACCTTTCTGGATAACGCATCTCCTCCACTCAACAACGACCCTATACCATTATAATCCCGTTTTATATGTTATGCTTTTCAGTAGGGGTGTCCCGCTAAGGCGGAGGTGTGCTATGGAGAACAATGTAACCGCCTTGTAGAGAGAGAAGCCGCCTTATTCACTCCTGGTTATGAGTACGTTAGTGCAATTCCTCAGACGCGCCAAGCGATTTTGACCGCCTTATATCGGGATACCGGATACCGCCTTGCTCAGAGCGCCTTAGTGGGGGATCCCTACTGTGTTTCGTTTTGTAATTGTTACATGGGTGGGACCATCATAGCTATCAGAGCCCACGGCAGACACAAAAACCTACACATTCCCCTTTTTTTTCTACCTGATTTTGGTTATGATTACTATTTTATTTATTCGCTTCTATTTTATCAAAAATGTTTTTTAAGGACGTCAGCCGTGAGTTCGATGACTTTCGGGTCACTACTCATATTTGCAAGCTGCGTTGTTGGTACTTGTAATATACTCTGTGGGTCAGTTTTTCTTAGCGGGAGGGAGGGGCCCTATTATTTTTGATCATCCCTTCTATTATCTTCGCACTGTTTTCTTTCTCCTCCTTCCCCCTCGGACGCACTTCAAATCCTGGGTCACTAAGCAGGGACCTCCCGCCGCTCCCCACTTCGGCACGCGCAACTTTGTCGTCGGAAGATTCCAGCTATTTCGTCCCTCGTCGACTCGCGTCGAATTGTGCCATATGGTATGATGAATCCCCCCGCAATAGCCCGTAGGATTGCTCATCCGGTCAGGCGTATCACTCTATCCGGAAAAATCAGCACCACTTTTTTTTCAACATTATTTTCGAAAGGTTGCTTATATTGGCCCCACTTTAGTTCAATATTATTATCGAAAGGTTGCTTTACTAGAACCACTTTATTTCAATATTAATGTCGGAAGTTTGCTTATATTTCCAGACGGAGGTATGGCTATGCTCACGCGAGGAATCTCTGAAAATTTAAGCACACCTCTACCATACCCTCGAATAGTAATCGCCCGTGCAAGGCAAGCGACTTAACCGCTCGCTATTACAAGGCTGTTTGCGAGATCACCCAATTTCGGATTTGGGTTTGGATAGGAGTTGGGTAGGAAAACGTATTATACTACACGTAGTAGTGAAACCGTCGAACGTCTCAATCCAAGGTCAACTCAACCCACGTAAATCAGCGAAAAAAAATGTCAGAAACATGTTTTCCTACTATTTTTTTATTTTTTAACCCTATTTAATGTTTGTGGGTTGGTTGGCCTTGAGTGGTGACGTTCGGCGGTTTCAATGCTATTATTGGTACTTTTTCGAACCCACCAAAATTTGGAAATCGCAAACACCCTGTTGTTCGATACCACCTATTATATAACCTTGGTTTGATTCGCGTGGCGGAACGGCCGCCCCCCTGCTTGGCAAAACCGTTTGACAGACGCGGGAGCAACGTGTGGTACCGGAGATGGTCTCCCCAGTCCAAGGCCGTCGCTATGCGTGAGTTGTTGTTGTTGTTGTTGTTGTTGTTGCTGCTGTCGCTGATGTTGTTGCTGGTGCTGTTGTTGTTATTGTTGCTGCTTTTGCTGTTGTTGTCATATAAAAATTTCGAAGAATATCCCTCGCAGGACACGCTATGGTACAGAACCGTCAACGGACTAGCAGGACTAGGCGCCGCTTTGGCGGATGGATTGTTGTGCTCTGCAGATGTTACGTAATCGGTACCTCAACGCTGTACCTGGTAAGCTACTGTCGCTCTTGCTATTGTAGGAACTCGTGTTCATGGATATTTGCAATTGTTGCCAACGCAACCTAGCTCAACACAACACGACACAACACTACACAATACAACCCGACCCGACCCGACCCGACCCTGGTAATACACGCCAGTTTTTTTTGTGCTGCTGCATTCAGGTGTTGCTGTTTGAGTAGTCACAGTTATCCATGTCTTACCTATTCTTAACTTTTGGGAATCCCGACACCGTGGAGATTCGGGCATGCGAGGGTGGAAAATATTCCCTTTTGTTTTGCCGGCAATCGTAAATTAGAAACTCGCTCAAGTGGTTATTAATAGAGTTTTTTTTAATCCTCCGGCGGATGGGGAAAGCTGAAGCTTAAACTCACCACCTGCCCACTTGCTACCGCGTCAATGACTCCCACAAGTCCGTACAACCAGCTGAGCATGCGGTGTTCACCACTTCCTGGAAGCTGCCCCAACCCTCCGTTCCTCTGCCTCGGCCCGTGAGATTGTTTTCAAAACCTCCATCTCCATATCCACCCCTCTTTCCATCACGTGATAAACCAAACACCTCCGGACCCGACCCGACTCGACCCGCGAGAGATTAGAAGCCTCCTGACCTGAGCCGACCCGTGGGTTGGCTCTTGAACCGTGACGCCCTTACTAAAAAAGCTACCCCTCCCCTCCGCTCCCACACCCCGCCGCGTTGTCCGTATGCGCGAGGCAGTGGTGATCGCTCACGGGTTGCACTCGCACGGCGGTCGATGGGCGAAGGTGGCCCACCACTACACGGAGAAGGGCTATCTCGTTTACGCGAACGATCACATCGGGCACGGTTTGTGAGTCGAATTTGGCGAAGCAGCCATCGGTGGGTACACACACATAGCAAGGTGTCGATATCTGTCCTCGATTTTCGTGGATTTTGCCGAGAGTGGGTGTCGATATATGTGCTCAATTGTCGTGATTTCGCCGAGAGCAAGGTTGACATCTGTCCTCGATTTCGTTGCAGTTATCGAGATATGGTGGAGGCTTTTGCCCGGTACCGTTCCTCTCTCCAGGGTGGTCAGCACGGAGTATTATGAGCGTTGAAAAGCGAAACCTACCGTTGGGATGGGGATGCGCGCCGTCTAGACCCTATGTTACACCGGCGCATGTTTCAGATAAGCTCCATTCATGCGTGCAACAGTAGTTGCTTTTTTCCCATGGCTATTCACGGGTCGTGACCCGGCCCGCGGGTCGGGTTAAGGAGGTACTTCAAAAACACGCGGATCGAGTCGGAGGTTTGGAAATATCACGGGTCGAGCGGGATCGGGTCAAGGGTTTTTGGAATATTACGGGTCGTCCCGGGCCACCCTGACCCCATCCGACCCGACCCGACCCGACCCACGAGGGATCCGACGCGTGAAAACTCCTGTTTTTTTTTCATGAACACCGAAAATTAACCTCAGAACTCCGGAATCGTTAGCTGCGCGTGATACATCTCATCGGTGCTCAGCTACAGTAACCATCCGCGCTTTCCTTGTGTGGAACTGGCTCGGGGACGTTTCGGGGACACAACACGGTGCGCTCTCCGTCAACGAGAGTGCTTCGTTCGCTAATCTTGTCGGTTGTTGTGCGCTCGCTTGTACATTTATCGGCAATGTTTTACGAGGACAGGACTGCGCAGGGGCCGAAAGGGGGAGCAATCGGCGTAGTGGACGACCACACGAAAATGACCGACGATTTTACGGAGTTCGTCGAGAAGATGGTAGGCTTCTTTGTTCGTGTCCAAGATTGTTGTTTCCGTGTGTTCGCCTCTCTTTGTCTCGCGACGTTTGAACTTAACGGTCCTCTGTGAATTTTGTCGTTGCGCGCGTGTACACGGTGGGTGCGCGAGACATGTGTATCCCTCGTTGTTCGTTTTTTCAGTAACAGTTAAAAACACATGCTGCGAGATCGAACGAGATCGAGCATTTCGTCGAACTTCAAAACACCCTCCCTTCTTTGCCTGCACGGCACTACGCGCGCCAGGTGGACAAGGAGGAGGATAAGACGTTGCCTGTGTTCATTCTGGGGCATTCTATGGGGTCCCTCGTGGCCACGGTCGCTGCTGAGAACTGCGTTCAACACCCTACCGTCGGCCCGCGGCTCAAGAAGCTGGTGCTTTCAGGCAAGCCACAGGTCGCTCCGCCGTGCGCGCTAACCCATCCCGCCTGAGCGCGGTCCCGATCGTGTTCGTTCGCTAGATGCGGTGGACAATGGGGTCGGAACACCATGCTCGTTGTTCCGGAGCCTGTTGAGCACAGCCTATAAGTTCAAAAAATAAACGGGGTTTTTCGCGGGTCATGATCTGACCCTTAGATCAGGTCCGGAGGTTTTTCAAGATCTCGCGGGTCGAGTCGGGTCGGCTCGCGAGGTGTTTGAAATATCACGGGCTAGGCCGGGTCACCTTGAACCGGCCCGACCCGCGATAATTGACACCCTGGCCCGACCTGACCCGCGAGAAGTGATCCGTGAAAAGCCCTTACAAAAATCAAACACCACACGATTTGCATGAGGCGCGCGCTGCGATAGAGGTACTTGTATAGTACCTCTTTTTGGCGAAGTATTACCTATTTTTGGCGAAATATTTTCTAACTGAACAGCTACATACCTCTTTTTGGCGAAAAACTTTCAAACTAAAAGGGGCTGCTCAATCATTCATAGGCTAACAAACCGCTACACCTCGGGCAGATGGTGATCTTTATCATTTAGATCGTCTATAGATCATCCAGATCATCTATGCGGTAGATCCTGTATCTGCCGTTATGAAGTGTTGTGCAGAATATTGTACGTGAGAGAGTTCAGATCCAACCCTGGGATCGTTTGTTGGATCACGCAGATCGTTCATGTTTTCTCAAAAGGCGGTGTTTGGGTGAGGTATAGAGCTCCTCGCGTATCATAAGGAAACGAGGAAACGATCAGGTGCACCTCTTCCGCAGCGTGACAGCATGCATCTCCGCTAGAGTGCGGCATCAAATCATCTCCCCGTGCGCGTGCTCTCTTGATCGTGTTCCTTCGCTTCAATCCCCTGCCGATACTTCAAGTAGCAAGATGCCTGCTGTTATTCGATCGGGGGTACCGATGAGCACTTTTTGGCCAAAAATGTTTCTAACTGACTAAATAACTACTCAATTAACTAGAATAACTATTCAAGTAGACTAAATAACTACTACTCAATTAGAGTAAATAACCACTCAATTAGACTAAATAAGAACTACCCTGTAAGACTAAAAACGTACTGAATTAGACTAAAGGAGCACTCAATATCGTTCCAATGTTTCTGCCTGGAGGCGTTCCTCAACCGGTAGTCAACTACTAATCAATTGAGGAGTGGTCTACCCAATATCCGTTCGAATACCATATGAGTTTAATACTGATACCTGGTACTATTTACCAATGTTTCAGGAATAGCTAGGCCATCGGAGGCCATTGGATCGTTCATCGGGTCGTAATCTTTATTTCTTTTTATCGAAGCTCAGATGACTGATTCCCGCGCCGCATCGAAATCCACGTCTCATCTCGTCTCGTCTCGTCTTTTGTGTTTTGTGGTTGCTTCCAGGTTGTCCGATCGTACCCGGACCTTCCTCCGCCAGCCCGTTCGGTTTCCGTTTCCTCTACCCGCTGACCAAGTGAGTAGTTAACGCCACCGAAAAGTAGGACCTCAGCAAGGCAAAAAAAAAACAGTAGAGGGGGCGCGCCGATTTTTCAAGGTCTCTTCACGGGAAGAGACTGGTGCTACGATGGAGCGATAGAAGTGACATTTTTTTGGCAAAAAACTATTTTGCGAATGACGGAAAATCCTTCACGCCTTTAGAACTGGAAACCCTTTTTGAGGACAAATTTACTTGAAGTTAGTATAGAGAGGGATTTGGGGGCTCTAAAGGGATTAACCCAAAATAGCCCGAAATTTCGGGGGTTTGCTGGGGGGGGGGCATGTACTCGATGTTCATGCATGGCCGTAGTCGTATGACCATATGGTAGTAGCTGTTAGAGTGGTATGACCCTCGCATCCCCACAATAGCGGGACGGAGCACATCGGGTTTTCACCGAACAGGCAGACGTTGCTTGCACCAAGCGCGAAGCGCCGTGAGGTGTTCGGCGAGTCGCGTGAAGGGTGAGCTGCATCCTACTTACTAAGAACCGCTTGTTTTGCCGGAGGGGTTAGTATATGACTAGGTCATGGGATTTTGTTCATCGTTTTTTCGCGTTTTTTTTTTCCTCCCAAGAACATTTTTTTGGGTTCAGGTTTTAGGGTGAGGTATGGAGCTCCTCGGGTGACGAGCTTCAGAACAACGAAATGGCGCACCTCTAACGTAACATTCATGTTCCATTTGAGTGTCCCCCCTAAAAATGACGTTTGTGATGAAAGACGCGTTCCTCCATACGGGTAGAGTCTTTTTGCGTTGGTTTGTTTTCTACGAGACGGGCCCCCTCAACTCATTGCCGTGGGAAACGAATTATTGTTTCGCAGCATTACTAGTTGTATTCCTAGGTTATGGATGCTTTTTTTCCTCGAGTTGGATCGAGTTGGACGCTTCAGTTTGTCTCAATTTTTTGTGTTTGGACGTCGGGCGAGGGGCCTCAAAACACGAAAACAAGTGCATATCTACCTGGGCTTGTGTGGAAAGTACAAAGAGAAATATTATTAGGAATCGGGAACCGATGTAAGAATAATGTGCTGTTCGTTGTTCTAGAGAGAATTCGGCGTTATGGTTCATTTCTTTGGCCGAGTACGAAGTACGTAGCTCGCTTTGACAGCAGCAGCTGGCATTGTTTGGTTGATCGCGCTTGTGGGGATACCAAGTGGATACCGCACGGGACGGTGCTGGCAGACTGCTAGAACAGACAGAGTTGTTGTGTACAACTGGACAGCGGTCGCTCGCTGGACCAGATACTTCGTGATTTCGTGATTCTCGAGTTCATCGCTAGACGGTGAATCGGGGAATTAGCAATAGCAAGAAGCAACATCGAAGGCGAAGCGCTTCATACGAGGCACAGGCAGCGAGCGCGGAAGCGTCGATATTAACGAATCATACATATATGTTTTTTAGATCTTGGAGATCCGGGTAAAAAAAACTCAAGCTCCGAAAACTTTCGTTTGTGTACCAGTTTTGCCCGTCTGCTAAACGCAGACTTGATTTGACCTCACCCCATCGCTGAAGTCGCACCGTGGACTTGCCGGGCTTCTTTGGCCGAGCCCTTTAAGGTTTGGCTAAGAAGGTGAGATGGACACCCACGAATCAACAGCTCTTTTTGCTCTGTCTTCGACCTAGGTAGTGCGGGTTTTGCCTGTGTCTGGACAGTGTTGATTCCTCCGACGGTGGGTCTCCACCCGTCGTCGGAACAAGGCGCATCCGCTAAACGAACCCCCTTGACTAACTAGGGTCACGCTTAGGCTGACGTCTCACCTCTCCAACTCAGCTTCTCCAAGGCTTTGGGGTCTTGTTGCCACCTGCACGATTATACCCCCAGCTTACGTCAGACGCTTTTGTCTCTCCTGATAAAATCGCAAAACAAAATCGGTATCCAAAAAGGTAGGGCAGTTTCGTGGTAAAAAGCGTTTTTTGGACGAAACGTGCTATACCCGTATTGTAGCTCGCATGAGAGGTCGATGCCGATTACTCAGTTTGTCGTAGAGGGGCAGGCCGGGACGGGCTTGGACCACGGTGGTCATGATAGAAAAACGTGTGCCGCAGTCGATCGCCACCTTTTGTGCAAACTGGTCGTACGGTACCTGTGTGTAGCTGCGCGAGCTAGATATCCGTGCAAGAACTCTGCGCTCGAGGATAACCTCGTAGATACCTTACACAAAAAAAAAACGGTGCAACGTGAGACAATGCAGCGGAACCTGAACCAATGAGCTTCGGCGCATGTATAGGATTTTTTTTTTAGCGTAAATATCCGACACAGGCCTCTGCCTTGTTCATCCAACTTGTAGGATTACAGCTGGCGGGGTCTTTTTTTTTGTAGTTGCGCGTTTGTTTGGGGGGAATTTTGACCGGTTTTTGACTGTAAGCAGGCGACCAAGGTGTTGCGTTATTCGAAACGCAATACCTTCAAATTGTGACCTATTTTGAGATCGCCGACGCCGGATTGTACTCTGCGACCACCGCCATCGCCGACCAACAGCGCAACACACAAGTTTGCGACGGTTACAAATAATGTCCTGCTACACGGGGTCCTAGCGACAACTACAGTACCTGGTAATAATGAGCACACAGCACCCATCAACTTCTTGCACTATGACATATCCAGAGGAACACAGTACCTAGGACCTATTGCACTCGGTCGCCCCGGTGGCGTATCAGGTTATCCTCGAGCCTGGTATAGGTCAGTTTCGTGAGTTCGAACCCCCCCGAGTGCATACTCGTATAAGTTCGTGGGGGATTTTTCTTGTGCACAAATTGACTTGCGGAAAGCGCGAGAGGGCGAGTTAGCAACACTCGATGAAAAATCGACGAGCAGTGGGATTGCCGAACCCTATGCGCGATTAACATTGAAGGCAAGAACCAGGGGGGAGGAGGGGCGACACCTGTGACCACGGCCTGTTCAGAAGCTGGAAAGTAGAGGTGTGAAGAAAACAAATCTGTGAAAGCAGTGGAATATGTAGGTTTTGTGTATATCACGGGCCCTGATTGCTATGGTCCTCCGCAGTAGGCGCCTAGCCACTGGCGCGCACAAATTGACGAGAGTTAAGAATGCCCTGCCGCATGATTTTCTAGCGACAATTATATTATTTGTCGGTGGCAAACCGCGACTCCCCCTCCCCTCTCTCCGTAAAGCCTGCCTCGTCAGTGAAATACCCGACGTGCTCCGTCTCGGCATTATAGGATTGCGAGGGTCCACGGTCTGACAGATTACGGCCATGCACGACAAACAATTCACACCTCAGACAGATCATGATCTAAATCATATAGATCATGTACATCAGCTACAGTAGGTCCTCTTTCTGCCGTTATAAGATGTTGTGCAGGATATGTACATACATAGAGAGGAAAGATCCAAACCTGAAAACATTTGTTGGGTGATGCAGACCGTACGGCTCCCACCCGATAACATGAGCTAGACCATACAGATCTTCCTGAGAGATCTAGATAATCAGGTGGGGATCGATTATCTGTCAGGCGCGTGCAATGGTTGCTTCCCCTTCCCTCTCTCCTGTGAGCGCACGTACCCCTGGTGGTAAAGACCTTTGGGTGTAATCTCTTGTCCCACCCCCATGTCATCAACCCAGGAACGCCGCGATGTTGCGAAGGCTATCAGGAATGCTGGCTAGGATGGACCCTAAAGGGCCAGCGGCACCGATAAACCAAGGTACACACGACGAAGGAGATGCTGTACAGTACGTAGAACCTGCTGCGCCCCGATCGACCAAGTGTGGCGAATCGAATTGAAATGAGAGTCATCACACGGTAGGGGTTGCCGTTGGAGGATTGCGCCAAAAATTCCCTGGGCGATTGAGTTCCTCATGTGAGGAACTGCCCGTCAATGAAGTAATTTCACGAGTGTATAAGGTATTTTAGGACTACTAAGGCATAGAAGCTTGGTCGGGTTGTGCGAACGAATGCCTTCGAATAGAAGCTTGGTCGGGTTGTGCGAACGAATGCCTTCGAAGTCATTTTTTGGGTGAGATATTGAGTTCCTCGTGTGAGGAGCTCAGGGACTTTCTGCTGCAACCTTACCGTGGGATGACTCGTGAGCTTTGTTGGACTTTACTGTTGACTGATTATGTGGTGATGCTCCCAGGCGTGGCGCATCGCATTGAGCTTTTGGTTGAGGTTTTTGTTGACCCATTACTGCTTTATGTCACAGACCCTGCACAGCATATCATAACGGCAGATATAGGATATATTCATATTACATAGATTATGAGTCTGTCTAATTTGTGAACAGTTGCTATTTCTGTCCGCTGGACGCTTGTGCAGCGGCACTGCCGAAACACCCGAATGTGGCGCTTAAGGCCGCCTTCGACCCCCTCATGGCGAAGGGTAGCGTTAGAATCAACCGCTATGCGCCGTTCTATGCAGCACTTTCTGCGCAATATATCAAAGTGCTAGATATAGGGCCCGCTAATAGATAATGTAGATCGTGATCTGTCCGATCTGTGAACCTTTTGTCACTACTGTCCGCTTGGCGCTTTTTCAGCTGCGCTGTCGAAGGACCCGAGTGTAGTACTTGAGGCCGCCGTCGACCCCCTAATGGTCAAGGGCAGCGTGAGAAACAAAACAGCCTTCGAAGTGATCAAGCTCATCGATGCCGCGAAGGAGAGCGCCAGTAAGGTATGTTTGTTGTTGTTGTTGTTGTTGTTGTTGTTGTTGTTGTTGTTGTTGTTGTTGTTGTTGTTGTTGTTGTTGTTGTTGTTGTCGTTGTTGTTGTCGTTGTTGTTGTTGTTGTTGTTGTTGTTGTTGTTGTTGTTGTTGTTGTTGTCGTTGTTGATGTTGTTGTTGTTAGTTTTTGTTGTTAGTTTTTGTTTTTGTTGTTGTTGTTGTTGATGATGTTCTTTTTATCTTAGGTGTTATTTGGCGTGCATTCATTTCATGCACACCTGTAGTCTTAAAATACCATAATATATACCCTACAATGACGGGACGGAGCACGTCGGGTTTGTGTTGGGTATTCACTGTTGGGTTTTCACCGACCAGGCAGACATCGCGTGGACCAAGCGCGAAGCGCCGTGAGGTCTTCGGCGAGTCGTATGAAGGGTGAGTTCCTCATGTACAATGAACCACTTGTCAGGCGGACTTCCGCACCTTGTGCGTAGGTTTCTCATTGGATGAAGCGTTTGTGTTTTGGGCATAAGTCTGTTTTTGGGTGAGATAAAGGGCCTCTTCGGGTGGGGAGCCTCAGCAACAATTACGTGCACCCCTGCCGTGGTGTGCATCTCAGACGTGTCGACCCGGCTTCGCCTTCGCCGTGCACAGTTGTTTTCGCCCTCCAATGGTTTTTTGAGGTTACGTCGTCACGGGTAACCGGTTCCCACTCTTGTGCTCGGGGCCCAAATACAGGATCTGTGGGATCTGTATGATTTCGATCGTCGTCCGTCCGATGTGTGCAATCGTTTCGCCGTTGCGTCGGCACAGGTATAGCGACTGCCACTCGTCTTGTACGCGGGGCCGAATATTAGGACCTGTGCGATCTACTGTAGATCGTGGTAATGTTCGATGCTGTATGTTCAATGTTTTTGTTATTGCGTGGGCACAGATGACGGCATGTATATAGTATCTATGGCCTAGATCGTGATCTGTCGGATGTTGTGCAATGTTTTTTTTGCGCCCGGCATAGGTAATGGTTCGGTACAGGTTACGGCTCCCACTCTTCTTGTACGCGGGGTCAAATTTAGGATCTATGCGATCTGTGCTAGATCGTGATCTGTTCGGTGTTGTATATACAGTGTTTTCGTTGTTATGTCGGCACAGGTAACGGCATTTAGGATCTCTTATGATCTAGATCGCGATCTGTCTGATGCTGCGCAATGTTTTTTCGCTGCGCCCGGCACAGGTAACGGTTCCTACTCTTCTTGTGCACGGGGCGGAAGACGACATCGCTTACCCAAAAGGATCGGAAAGCATGAAGGAGCTGCTCACCTCAAGCACAAACGTTGACTGCCAGGTGCGTTTTTGTTGTTGTCGTTAAATTGGTTGCTATTGACAACCAGGGCGAGCTATACAATCTTCAAAGAGTAATACACCCTCCGCGAAAACGCGCGACTGGAGTATCGCGCAGCTTGCAAAAGATGAGCATCGACCCTCAAATTGGTCGAACTCACAGCTGACGTGCTCGAAACAGTTTTTTGGAAGAAACGGTGCGGTTTCTTTTGTTTGCGGATGGGTTGCTGTGGACCTGTCTTTGCGAGTAGTAGTTTTTTGTAGTAGTAGTTTTGTTGTGAAGAGGATTGCTGTTGACCGCCAGGTTGCTTTTTTTTCTGTGCAAAATTACCAAGTGTACGGAAGTGGGATAACTTTTGGGGCCGCTTTTGGTACAGTGGCTTGGGGTCACTCGCGCGAGTGACCCCCCCTTGCTTTTTTGTGGTTTTATGGTTCCGTGCCGTTCTAATCTTGTGATAATAATTCGCACTGGAGTCTTGCTACGGTAGCCCCCACCAACTTTTCTTTGACGAAATCGGCGGTTTCAAAACAAGATCCCGGTCGTATCTCCTGAAATACGGTGTCCCTCGACACCCTCCCCGGCGTCATCGATCGATAGGCCTTTGCACACAAGAAAATATGTGGATACTTTGTTTTCAATTGCATCCTTCCTTGTGCCGAGCAGCCATGAAACGCTCGTTAGGTAAATAAGATCGCTGGTTTTGGGGGTGGTGGCTATCGTAGAATCAGTCGGTGGCATGGTAAGCTACGCTTCGCCAAAAGTTCGCCGAAAGTGTTTTAGTCAGTGTGGTGTAGAGTCGAGTGGCTCAGAAGCAGTAGTGAGGACGGGAGTACCCCCCCCGCCATAGCCTTGGTGACTTTTTTTTTCCAATAAGATTGTTTTTGCCAATAAGACAACGTGCAGCATGAGTTTCAACGCCGACCACTCAAAAACATGCCCAAAAGCAGAAGAAGAAGAAGAAGAAGAAGAAGAAGAAAAAGAAGAAGAAAAATAAGGAAATCAAGAAAATCCCGAAATAGGAAACCTATGCGCGAAGCCTAACTCCTGTCTGTGCCTGCCTGCGGCTTGGGATCGATCGAGCCCACCAGCGTCCCTTTTCCTTCTCTTTACAGCTTCATCTGCTTTTTTCCGTGAATATCATATCATAGATTTGTGTTTTTTTCTAGCTGGTGTAGGTTTGTGTGTTGTGAATTTGTTTGGGTTCGAACCGCCGTGACACTAACGGGCGCTCGTGTTCCTGACGCATGCTTCTGCAGAGGTGCTGCAGAGGTGTTGCCATTTTTTTTGTGGGAATCCCGACTTGAGGAGATTTAAACCCAAAAACACTGACTTGGAGAAAGCTAAAACCGCTACGGGATAAAACAGTCCCATGGCCTGGATATACCGCGATAATCATGCAGAAAAAGTAGCGAAATTACGACGATTTTGACGACGGTTTTGGGTTGAGGATCCCCGTCTGTCAAAAACCGTGTAACTTCAAAAGCACTTCCTCTATCGTCACAAGCCTCTCTTTACTTTTTTTTTTCACAATCAGAACATCACCTCCGGGTTGGGTTGGGTTTGGTTGGGTTGGGTTGGGTTGGGTTGGGTTGGGTTGGGTTGGGTTGGGTTGGGTTGGGTTGGGTTGGGTTGGGTTGGGTTGGGTTGGGTTGGGTTGGGTTGGGTTGGGTTGGGTTGGGTTGGGTTGGGTTGGGTTGGGTTGGGTTGGGTTGGGTTGGGTTGGGTTGGGCTGGGTTGGGCTGAGTTGGGTTGGGTTGGGACTTTCCAGCTTCCCATCAACACACACAGTTGGGGGCTGTTTCTAATATCCGCCAGGGCGAGTTCCTAGCGAGAGCTATATTGCTCTAACTTTCCCCCCCCCCGTGGTCTGCCTTGGGCCCCGCCCCCGTCATGTTTTATGCTCCTGTTTTTTTCTCGTGCTAGTGGTGGGTGAATATATACGATGGCGTTATGCATGAACTGTATAACCACCAGGAACATTTCCAGGAGTTATCGTCGCCGTCAATTTTCTCATTTTTTCATTGCCACGCTTTGTCTTCTGCCCCCCCCCCCCCCCCCCCCCCCCCCCCCGTTCCCCCTGCTGAATTTTCCTTTTCGTTGTTTTTCCGCCCGGTGGTGGAAGGTGTATGATGGCGTTTTGCACGAGGTTTTGAACCACAAGGAGCATTTCCAACCGATAGTGGCGGCGGTCGACAAGCACTTGGAAGCGTCCTAGGGTAGCGAACAATAGTTCGCCGATGCGCCCGTCACCGTGGTGCGGGGTTACTGCCCCTCTGCTCCCCACTTTTTTTCGCACGCGCTGAAGGTAGTCAAGCCCACCCCCCCGCTCCTCAGCTGTGGAAGTGGCCATACCGGGAATTAAACTAGCGCCTTTACTGCTGGAAAGCCTTTTGGGGGGCAAAATTACTTGGAGTGAGTAGGGAGGGATTTTGGGTCTCCAAAGGGGTTCACTCATTGAAGCTGGCATCGATATGCAAGTCCGCCTCACGAGCGGTCCTTAGTAGGATGCAGCTTTCCCTTCATGCGAGTCGCGGAGCACCTCACGACGCTTCGCGCGTTTGGTGCAAGCAATGTCTGCTTGGTCGGTGAAAACCCGACGTGCTCTGTCCTGGCGTAGTATGGATGCGAGGGCCTATGGTCGTGCAACTACGGCCATGCATGAATATCGAGTACACCCCCTCGGCAATTCATCCCAGGGTCGCGTCCATTTCTCGGGTAGCACAGGCGGGCGCGCAGTGTGTGGTTGAATTACGCATAAACATGTGAGACTGATTCTACGATAGCCCCCCTCAAAACCAGCGATTTTGTTTAACGAACGAACGTTTCATGGCTGCTCGACACGAGGAAGGACGCTATTAGCAAAGGTTCTCCATGTATTTTGTTGTCTTCAAAGGTCTGTCGGACGATGACGTCTGGGTTTCAAGGGACACCGTGTTTCAGGAGATACGACCGGGAGCTGGTTTCAAAACCGGCGATTTCGTTAAAGAAAATCTGGGGGGGCTACCGTAGAACGACTCGTGAGTGGTGTTCGGAAAGTGAATCTTGCGGGATAAGAACGCTTGAATGGACTATGAACTTCTGAAGCCCACGTTTGTACTCGGCGGAAAGAAGAGTAAACAGCCCGTTACTTCGGCAGCTGCTTGGAATTTGGCGGGGCTTTTCGCGGGTCGTGGCTGGACCCGCGGGTCGGGTCAGAATGTTTTTAACATCACGCGGGTCGGGTCGGGTCGGGTCGGGTCGGGTCGGGTCAGGAGGTTTTCAAATCCCACGTGTCGGGTCGGGGACGGTTCACCCTCTTGACACGACCCGGCCCGCGAAAAGTGACCCGACCCGTAAATTGCCCTGGATTGTTGGGGTTGCGAATCGCGAAGTATTGGTTTTACTCGTGTACATACCAGGTTGATGATATTTTAGCACATGCTCTGGCTTTGTTGTTCGTAGGATGAGTGTGGAGTAATGTTTCATGTTTGGCAAATTACGGCAGAGCAAAGAATGCCGTTGTTGCGGGGTTGGGTCGGCCACATTCTCACTGCCTGGCCGAAGCCGGCAGCAAAGTGCGACGGGACTGTCGGATACCGAGCGATTCTCGTTACGGTATTAATGCTGTGTTGTACCGGTACCGACCCAGGGGATCACAATTTTCGTCCCCGGGCTGTTGGAGTTGCACATGTACGGAAAGATTTCTGATGCGGGGATGTGGACCTATCCTCCCCACGTGCGGCAGAACCTCGACGTTGTCCCGAGGGGAAACTCCCGCCGCGCGCTGGCTGTACGAGCCCCTGTCCATCAGCGATCAGCTGGGGGGGGTGGGATTTCCACGTCGTGCGGGCCGCTATCGACCCGGAGGATCATTATTTTCATCCCCGGGCTGTTGGAGTTGTGGATGTATGGATTTTTTCTGACCCTGGGATGCGGTATTTTCCTCCCAGGGTGCGGCAGAAGTTCGACGTTGTCCCGAAGGGTAACTCACGCCGTGCGCTGACTCCATGGACCTAAGCCGATTAGCGATCCGGCGATGAAGGTGGGTTTTCCACACGTTTCAGGGCGGTATCGACCCAAGGGCTCACCGTTTTCGCCTCCGGGCTGTTGGAGGTGCAGATGCATCGAAGGATTTCTGATCCGAGGATGGAAACCTATCTAAGAAATACGGGAGCCGTTATACTGAAGTGAGTGTAGAACTCACCCTCTCCCATATAAGAAACCCATCCTTAAATCAGTATTGAAGGTTCTCTCATTAAGCGTCCTGTACTGAAATGGATGCATGTATCATCATCAGGAGAGGAGGTTTTCGAGACGCACCAAACCGAGAGTACCATGACTACTGTAAGTCCGTCCTTCTGGATGTAACCCATGCAAACCCACAGGCGCAGGTACACCCGCGAGGACGCAGCGCCAGCCACGCTGGGTCAACTACCTCTACCTCCGAGGCGCGCAAGCGTCGGCGCTAAGCCCGTTCGGGACATGCTCTTGTGTCCTTCGTCGAACGGAGTCACAAACTTGGACACATCCGACAGATCAGATCAGATCCCTGTTCATGATCTATGTGGTCTACTGTATGTCCGTCAGGGCAGATCTATCCTCGGTCAGCTTGATCTGCATAGTCTATAAATCACGTTTCTGCCGGGTGTGGAGCTGTATGATCTACATGACCTGCATGATGATCGAGCACGTAGTCCTGAGTTAGATCTGTACTACATAGATCCTGTACAAATATATTATATCATATTCCCATATATAGAATCTAGATCATCTAGATCGTGATCTGTCCGAAGTTTTTCGCAAACTCACTTGACATTTCATGGTAGAAAGATGTGGGCACCTCGGGGGGTGGAGGGTATACGCAGTGCCGCCGTCGACCGGCCGGCAGCGAGCGTTGTTGGGGGTCGAAGATGGAGGATTTACGACGAGTAAAGGGGTGGTGATAGGAACGCATGCTGCAAATGTTTTCGGTGACCACGGGTGTAAGTCGCCTTTTCGCGGAGGGTGCCTCGCTTCAAGATACAGTCTACAGATTGCCAGGAAGAAAGAACGAGCCGAAGGAGGGGAGAGAAGTGTACACGTTGCCATGTGCACAGCCAGTCCTAAGACCGTAGACCCTCGCATCCCTACTATGCCGGGACGGAGCATGTCGGGTTTTTACCGATCAGGCAGACATTGCCTGCACCAGGCGCGAAGCTCCATGAGGTGTTCGGCGAGTCGCATGAAGGGTGGGCTGCTTCCTACTAAGAACCACCAAGCGCAAAGAGAGCCGGCACGCGGGGGGGATATTGATTGCGATGTATCGCCGTAGCCATAAACCCTCGCATCTCTACATCGCCACGCCGGTGGGGGGGCGATGGCACAACCACGTCCACAGTGTGGGTATGGAACCTGGTCGGGTCTTCACTGCTGACAAGACAGACATTGCGCGAATCGAACCAAGCGCGAAGAGAGCTGCGCGTTTGGCTCGGGGGGGGGGGGGGGGTAATCACTGCCATGCGTGGACGTAGTTGAGACCATAGGCCCTCGCATCTCTACAATTCCCGGACGGGGGGAGGGGGTATGGCATAACCTCGCCCATGGCATGGGGATAGAAGCTGGACGACGCGGCTTAGATGCTGAGAGCAGAGAGTAGGTGGGCGTATGCTGAGAGAGGAAAAAGTCGGAGAGATTGCAGTCGGTGTTTGTTTGTTTCTCACGTTTATTAAACTGGTGACCTTTTTCACCCGCCGATGTCCGATGGCAGGTGGTGTGAGTAGATGAATGCCAACACTTTTAGGACACAAACAAACCCTCAGACGCGGTCGAAAAACATCGGGACGACGCGCGGCCTTGTCAAGCGATTTGGTGCGAGCGCGCGGCAAGATAATCGGTGAAATCATGCATCATGCAAAGCGCGTGCCGTACATGTCCTCGGATTGACTATGTCGTACAACTCCTTGGGTGGATTGTGTTGTATGGCTTCTTGGATTGCGTGGCGCAACTCCTTGGATTGATTGTGTCGTACTGTAGCTCCTTGAATTGATTGTGTCGTACGGCTCCTTGGATTGTGCCGTCCCACAGCTCCTTGGATTGTGCCGTAGATCGGAACGTGAATCAACCGCCTCCTAAGGTGGCAGCCCGCTTTGCTTAGTGTGGAAAATTCTGTACTCGTCAGTATTTTTTATCGGTGGTTCCCTCTTAAGCTCCAAAAGAGGTAACCCTCTTACAGCACTGCACTCTCCTATTATGGGGATACGATATTTGGAATTAGACTGGGATTATAATGTAGGAATTAAAAAAGGGATAATATAAGTCGGCCGTAGGTACGGGATGTGGAGGTAGGCTACGAGTACATACACGTATATGATGCTTGCAGACTCCTTTCTATTTTTGTTTATTGCTGTAGACTTGTACTGTTATTGTTTACAGTTTTCGTTTCCCTTGGTTTTCTTCCTCTTTCTCTGGAGATTCTTGCGGAGAGTGATGGGCATGGAAGCTCGGCTGCTGCACGTTGTTAATCGGACAGGGCCACGTCGGATTGCGAACAGAATATTAACTCCATTGAAAGTAACAACAATCTGCACAAACATGTAGACTATATACTTCGAAGTATTATTGTGTACGTGCACCTCGTATAGACTAGTATGTCAGTCCATCAACAATAAAAATAGATAACATATTCTCGCGTGGCGGGAAAACGAAGGCGGGTTTTTGCAGTTACATAATACCTGGCACCATATCAAATACCGATCTTGAACGTGGTATTGTAGTATTGTGCCGGCTATTCGATATCGTGCAGCTTGAGTGTCAATCGAAACACATGATAAACAGGAATTGCATTTTTTTCCCCGGCGGCTATTAATAATGTTTACCGGAATTAGCCTGGTGTATGTACTGCCTTGCATTTTTTTGGTTTTTCGTCTGCGCGCTCGTTGCGGTTGGCATTTTGCCTGATCAAAATACGTTGCTGCATTGCAATGGGTATGTATCTCTCTCTGTCTCGCATAGTTTGTGACCACATGCCTCTTCTCTCCATGATGAGGCACCATCATCAGCACAGAAAAACTGGTGGTGTTGGATGCGCAGATAGGTGCAAAAATATCACTTTATAATGTGAAGCACACAAACATTAGTAGTAGTAGTCCTTATTGGTGGTGTTGGATGCGCAGATGGGTGCAAAAATATCACTTTATAATGTGAAGCACACAAACATTAGAATAATAATAGTAGTAGTCCTAATTGCCCGACGGGTTGGGCTTTCAGATACTACCACACACAGCAGTGTACATATTTTACAATGATGGCATCATAGAAAAAGTTATTTTTACTTGAACTTGGTATTATTATACCTCGTATTACTCGTATGTACTTCAATATAATTTTGCCCATTTACAGACTGTTACATCCGCTCGGTGTCCGATGTGCACCGGACATTACACAGCAGTATACTACTAATAATACTGGCCCCTGTATATAAAGGCTCGAAGGGACTTTTTCTTACGTCGAAAAAAGTTGACGAGCGGAAAGCGCGAGAGCGTGAGAGTTAGTAAAAATCGATTAACATCGACGAGCCGCCGCGAGCGTGAAAAAAAAGCTGAAAAAGAGCGGGAATGCTGCGATAACTTTAAAACCCCCTACCTAGTAGTTACTATGCGCGGGATAAACATGAAGAAGGCGATACGCCGGAGAGGAGAGAAGGCAAAAGACCTGTGACCATGAACTTGGCCTTTTGTTCAGAAGGTCGCTGAGGGTAAAAAAAGTGCTCTCTCACGAGTTGAGCTCAACTGGACTGTATAGTCTACAAAGAAAGTTATGATTTAACAAAAGAAGACAAGAATAGATAAAAAAAGTGCCAGTTGAGTTTTGTGCCGATCACCCGCTTTATTCGTACGTACTTCGAAGTTTATAAGTATTAAGACTAGACTAATAGTGCGCCTGTGAAATCGCTCTGCACAGATGGGAACAACTATTAGTAGTAATAGTATAGTATTAATAATTTGTTGTGGTTGTGGTTGTGGTTGTTGTTGTTGTTGTTGTTGTTGTCGTTGTTGTTGTTGTTGTTGTTGTTGTTGTTGTTGTTGTTGTTGTTGTTGTTGTTGTTGTTGTTGTTGTTGTTGTTGTTGTTGTTGTTGTTGTTGTCGTTGTTGTTGTCGTTGTTGTTGTTGTTATTGTTGTCGTTGTTGTTGTTACAGTTGTTTGTTGTTGTTGTTGTGGCAGAATGCGGAGTAACGCCAAAATAGTTGCCCCGCCTGTGTTGCTTGGCGGTCTGTCCGCTGTCCGGCTGACACATACATACCGGTATTATAAAGGGAGATGTTATGAGGCTTAGTTTGGGTAAGCCTTTTGCAAGTGGTCAAACGGACTAATACCCCACTCATGCCTTAACAAATGGCGTCGTCGACAGACCATGGCTTTTTTGAGTCGTGGGTTCGAGTCCCACGTCCACCTATTATTTATGAATAATAAACTTTTTCAGAGTTTCCCCATGATGATCGAACTTGAAAAAACTTTCCCCGGTATACCCAGGAAATGAAACCGCTTGGATATTGACAGGTCCGCCCGTGTATCCGGCCGACCTGCTATCCCGCCGTTTCAGGGGGGAAGAGTGCCGTAAGGCGTAGTTTGGGTAAGCTATTGGTTAACCTTTTGCAAGTGGTCAAACGGACCAATACCCCACACAAATAAATACCAGACCAGTGCACTACTAGTAGTACTACTACATATACATCACGATATATATATTGTACTACTACTATTACTGTTACTACTACTTGTATATGTTGTAAGCTATTGGTTAACCTTTTGCAAGCGGTCAAACGGACTAATACCCCACTAATACCTTAACAAAATGGCGTCGTCGACTGACCATGGGTTTTTTGGGTCGTGGGTTCGATCCCCACCATCCACAACAATAAACTTTTCAGATTTTCCCCATGTCGAACTTGAAAAATACTCTCCCTGGTATCCCCAGGAAATGAAACGGCTTGGATATTGACAGAGGTCCGCCGTATATCCGGCCGACCTGCTATCCCGCCGTTTCAGGGGGGGAGAGTGTTATAAGGCTTAGTTTGGATAGTAAGCTATTGGTAAAACTTTTGCAAGTGGTCAAACGGACTAATACCCCACTAATACCTTAACTTAACGCATACTACTACTACTACTTTACTACTACCACTACTACTACTACCACTACTACTAGTAGTACTAGTACTAGTACTAGTACTACTACTACTACTACTTCTACTACTACTGCTACTACTGGTACTACTACTACTACTACTACTACTACTATTACTACTACTACTACTACTACTACTACTACTTCTACTACTACTGCTACTACTGGTACTACTGCTATTGCTACTACCACTACTACTACCACTACTACTACTACAATACTACTACCACTACTACTACTACTACTACTACTACCACCACTACTACTTACTACTTACTACTACGACTGCGACTCGCTATTATTAATTATTGTTGTTGCGCTGTTGTTGTGCTGGCGCAACTTTCGGGTCGAACTTATTAGTATGATGATTACCGTTTAGCGCAACAACAGCAGGCAGCGGAGGAAGGAAAATGGAGTGTGTTGCCTGCATGCAGCGCAACAACAACAACAACACGCGTTTCGTGCCGCGCAACGTTTTTGGTCGGGGACAATTTCTCTTCTTCTTGTGTTTAGCGCGCGCGCATGTATTTTTCACGTATTATTAGACTTTAGTATTTGTACGTTGTCACCATCTGATATCATGTATGATATAATATAATAAGGGGTTTTCGGGCATATATTCACGCAATTATCGCTGAAAAGTGACTACCGGCGGCGGCACTACAAGGGGGAGGGGGGGGCGCTCCAATGATGCTCCGGAGGCCCCCTCCGGTGCCCCCCCACCCCCCCCCAGGGACCCTCCGGGGGCCCTTGCGGGGAGCTTACTACACGCTACAGTGGTACGTGAGCAAGCAACACGTTTGCTGCTCGCGTCGTTGTGTCGCACTTTCCAGATCCTCTGTTGCTGCCCTTAACGATGGAGCCCTTCAACAGTAGTACTACAACTGTAGTAGTAGTAGTAGTAGTAGTAGTAGTAGTAGCAGCAGCAGTAGTAGTAGTAGTAGTAGTAGTAGTAGTAGCAGTAGTAGTAGTAGCAGCAGTAGTAGTAGTAGTAGTAGTAGTAGTAGTAGTAGTAGTAGTAGTAGTAGTAGTAGTAGTAGTAGTAGTAGTAGTAGTAGTAGTAGTAGTAGTAGTAGTAGTAGTAGTAGTAGTAGTAGTAGTAGTAGTAGTAGTAGTAATAGTAGTAGTAGTAGTAGTAGTAGTAGTAGTAGTAGTAGTAGTAGCAGTAGTAGTAGTAGTAGTAGTAGTAGTAATGTAGTAGTAGTGGTAGTAGTAGTAGTAGTAGTAGTAGTAGTAGCAGCAGCAGTAGTAGTAGTAGTAGTAGTAGTAGTAGTAGTAGCAGTAGTAGTAGTAGCAGCAGTAGTAGTAGTAGTAGTAGTAGTAGTAGTAGTAGTAGCAGCAGTAGTAGTAGTAGTAGTAGTAGTAGTAGTAGTAGTAGTAGTAGTATTAGTAGTACTACTACAACTGTATGTAGTAGTAGTAGTAGTAGTAGTAGTAGAAATAATGTTGATTAAGGGCTAATATATACTCTCACACACTCACACACAAACAAACGTGTTTTTAACACATACATGGCTCCCTCGGCCTCTTGTACAAGCACTAACTGTGTGTTGTACCACCTGGGGGGGTGGGGTCTGTTTTTTTTGTTGTTGCGTCGTTGGCGTGGTGGTGGTTGCTGCTGTTGTAACATGCTGTCTTTGTTGTCACAGAACAGCATTAATAGAGTATACAACATGTTGACCCTGTGTATTGCTCGTCGTGTGTTTGCCCGCCGCGTTAGTTATTACCAGGTATGTTATTGTTGTTATTATATTGATCGCTCGCCCGCGACACGTCGCGTGCTGAATCGACTGACGACACAATACACAACACGTAGTACATCATGAGGATGAATCAATGGAGTTCATTTATACCGCCGCCGCGTACTCCGCGTGTGTGTATGTATGTATACATATATTCACACTACTTTCCAGCTTCTGGATAAGCCGTGGTCACAAGTGTCGTCCCTCCCCCCCCCCGGTTCTTGCCTTCAATTTTTATCGCGCATAGGGTTCAGCAATCCCACTGCTCGTCGATTTTTCATCGACTGTTAAACAGTTGCTAACTTACGCTCTCGCGCTTTCCGCAAGTCAATTTGTGCACAAGAAAAAGTCCCAACGAATTTATACGAGTGTGCACTCGGCGGGGCTCGAACTCACGAAACTGACCTATATACCAGGCTCGAGGATAACCTGATACGCCACCGGGGCGACCGGTTACATATGCTCCCCACTCATGATTCAACGCCCAACACTCTGTGCAAACCTGTGCATAATGCACCGCATGAAAATACATACATCATTACCGACCGACAACTATTATAATAATATATGATGATATTATATATAGCTATTATTATTATTGTTATTTTAAAAAATAAATGAAAAATACATGTCATCATCATCAGCTGTGAGATCGACTGCAAAGGATTTATATGATAAAAAAACTCATTGCAAGCTTCACATTGTGCATACCCTCGTGAAGGATGCACGTCGCGGTGACTCCGCTGCCAATGCCAGGGTGTAATGGAGTGCCCTCCGTAGAAGGATAGCTTTATAGATTCGACGTGAAGCCATGTCATGGTTGAGGTGAAACCACGTGACATTAGATGTCACATTCACGTCAACGCCATCATAGATGGGCGATAATGTAGGTGACGATGATGGGACAAGCAGGACGCCCCACATCTCACTACCTGCTCTACCTGCTCTACCTGCTCTACCTGCTCTACCTAGCCCTATCGTGGCTAGGCCTGTGTTGTCTGTCTTTGAGAGTCCAATGAAGAGGAAATAATGTATAAGCTTTTGAGTCTATCCAGCGAGCCATGAGGAGAGACCAAACAAGGGCACCGGAACCCATGAGGAGCACGCTTCCCAACACCGACCAACCACGCATCCCCCACTCGGAGTACCACCACAATTGGCGTCGTCGGCAGTCGGCAATTGGCGACGCGCGGTTGTGAGCTCCATCATAGGGTTGTATATCTTGCAATGAGGCGTTTAAGCCTCATTATTACGAGGTGTGGGGGAATCTATAGCCTCATTTTCGTTTGTTTCGAATAGCCGCATCTTCGATCCCCTTCCCAATTCTGGATGTTTTCTTGACATCCTTTGATTGGCAGGTGACCTGCATCTACGACTATTCAGGGTGGCCTAGTGTAATGGAGTGCCCTCCGTAGAAGGATAGCTTTATAGATTCGACGTGAAGCCATGTCATGGTTGAGGTGAAACCACGTGACATTAGATGTCACATTCACGTCAACGCCATCATAGATGGGCGATAATGTAGGTGACGATGATGGGACAAGCAGGACGCCCCACATCTCACTACCTGCTCTACCTGCTCTACCTGCTCTACCTGCTCTACCTAGCCCTATCGTGGCTAGGCCTGTGTTGTCTGTCTTTGAGAGTCCAATGAAGAGGAAATAATGTATAAGCTTTTGAGTCTATCCAGCGAGCCATGAGGAGAGACCAAACAAGGGCACCGGAACCCATGAGGAGCACGCTTCCCAACACCGACCAACCACGCATCCCCCACTCGGTGTACCACAACAAGGGTGAACAGGACTAAGACGTTCAGCCTTGTTCTGCGCACGGAAACTGTATAACCCGCATTCAGGGGGACAAAACCAGACACACACACCTACCTAAGATAGTAGACTAGACTAAATATATGCGGAATTCATTATGCATATAACAAGTCATTGTGATATTTAATCGTGTGAACATGATACCCGGATAGGATATGATATCGCACTGTTGTAAGGCTTAGTCTGGGCAACGCCCCCCGTCATGCAATGTATGTATGTGTGTAGTCTTGACATTAATTAAGTAAACCGTTATTTTTCCCCAACGACATCAGTACACCCAGCAGTACTATATACGTGTTCGTGCTGAGTCTTCATCCCAGAGGGATACAAAGCTATCGCTAGTGGGTGATGATGCAATCCCCACCCCGTCGCCGTTCACTATCGTTATAGACTAGATTTCCATTGTATGATGTATTGTAGCATTAATAAACAAGAAAGTTCCGTTCCAAACCACAAAAAATCCATTGGCTGTGGCTACTTTTGTGTTGTTTCGGCGTGTCTTGTTTGTGTGTGTGCCCATTGTTGTTTATTTTTGGTTGTTGAGTAGCATGATGACATGTGCATGTATGAATATTTTTAAAAATATTTCAAGGACGTCAGCCGTGAGTTCAACGAATATCGGGTCAATACTCATCTTTGCAAGCTGCGTTGTTGGTACTTGTAATATACTATGTGGGTGATTTTTTTCATATTGGGAGGGGTCATATTGTTCTGTTAAAAACAAACACACATATATAGACTACGAGTACAGACTATACATATTTTATAAAAAGCATTTCAAGGACGTCGGCCGTGAGTTCAACGAATTTCAGGTCAATGTTTTATTATGTGTGCTGCGTGCTGGACCACACGGTGACGTGGTACTGTGACTGCTGGCCATGCATATTCATGCTATTCCGTGGGTTTCAGCCGTTTCTTCTCGTCTCTCCAGTGTTTGGAGACAAGAAACACCTCACATATTTCATACCATGGTCCAGTAGATACATGTGTAGACTAAATATGTTGGCCCTGGCACGAGAGCGGCCGAAGACTTCGATCTAGAAGACCAGGTTTTGAGCTGTCTTCCAGATAGCTCGAGCTGAGGTCCACCTCTGTTTCCCGGAGGTTCCTCAGCCAGCTCGACTCTTATGAAGGTGTTGCCTTGGGGGACCCTTGATGATATGGTCCATAGAAGATGCACAGGTTTGTCTACCGCTAGACCACAGCTGGCAGCAGTAGTAGTAGTAGTAGTAGTAGTAGTAGTAGTAGTAGTAGTAGTAGTAGTAGTAGTAGTAGTAGTAGTAGTAGTAGTAGAAGAAGAAAACCCAGGTAATAGATTTCTCTTATTATTGTCGAGCAAAGTTTGCTTGGTTTGGTCAGGATACTATAGAAGAGTGATCGAGAGGGAGGGTAGGGGGAGTAGCTTTGGCAAGCCCAAGCTACGAGGACCGGCTCTCGTACTGGCAAGGAATACAAAACGTCACCCAAGACGTTACCCCTAAACGCAAGCTGCTACCTGTCTACGTAGGACACTTCCACAAGGCCACGCACGTGACGCTGTGCATACTCGAAGTGGAAGCAAGAACAAACCCAATACATGGCCAATCACATCCAAACCTATTGCGTCCCTAAGGACCAAACTACTCCAAAAGTGAGCGTGCAGCTATATAATCTCAGCCAATCAGCGCAGGGCGTGGCCTAAGCCATGGTGCTACCATTGTTATACTCCTACGTACTGAGCACATTCCGTAACTCATTCTACAGTAGTGCAATACATGTACGTGCTTGTTCTTGGATCGCATGACAGTAGTTCCTAATCGCACTACAACAGATTCCGAATGTCACAATCGATTCCGAATACACGACAGTTGAATAAAATCAGACCTTGTTTAATTAACCGACAGGGATGGGCGGTTGGTCTATTGCTCATAAAACTGGCGCATATGAGGTGGAGCACCATAACATTAGCCCACCCTGAATAATCGTAGATGCAGATCACACGACGATACAGCGATGGCTATAACTGAGACATCAGGAAATCGGGAAGTGGATCGAAGATACTGCTATTCAGAACGACGGCAGCAAATGAGGCTATAGACCAATTCACACGTCGTGGTTGATGATTGATGATTGATGATTGATGATTGATGATTGATGATTGAGGCCTAGACGCCTCTGATAAGGGTTAATCCGTGGGCCCACTTTCACTAAAGCGCTGGGCAGAAAGTACTGGTGCAAGGGAATGCAAAATACAAGGGAATGGGCTCCAGTAAGGGTAACATCCGAACTGAGGAAGATAAAGAGTGCACTCCAGGATACCTGCCAGGGGCTAAATCTCTGAGCTTGGGACGTATGGGCGTGGGTAATGGAGCACCAGAAAAGGTAGCATCCGAATTTAAGACAGACACGTGCACTGCAGGATACCAGGCAGCGACTGAATCTTTGTGCTTGGGGTTCATGGACGTGGGTAAAGAGACACCAGAAAAGGTAATATCCGAACTGAAACAGACGCGTGCACCGCAGGATACCAGCCAGCGATTGAATCTCTGTCCTTGGGACGCGTGTGCGTGGGTAAAGGAGCACCACGTAGGGGGTACCGAAGTGTTTTCAAAAATAGTGAAAGGACGTACCGGATAAGGGAAACGACAAGGTTTCAGCAGCCTCTAGGCTCCATAACTGAAACAACGAAGTGTGATAGTACACCCTGAAGGTGACACAAGTCATGAGGAAGGCAAAACACACAAACAAACGAAACAAAAAACACTGAAGCTATAGTCTACTAGACGCCAATTTTTCGACATACTAAGGGGGGATAGGGGAGGCTCCGCGGGGCCCGTCAGCGTTGCATAGGACACCACGGGCCAGTCCCCCGGCATGATGACGCTGAAGGCACCAGGACGGACGGCGCTTCGTGAAGTGATGTAAGACGATGGCAGGAGGTCGATCTTGATCGGTTCCGTGTCATCGAGGAAGCGAACGATGGAGGAGTTGGGGAAGAACTGTCGGTCGAGGCGCGATGCGCAGATAGCGTGTATTTCGCGGACGGCGTGGTAGGCGCGTTGTTGGTGGGCGGTGGCGAGGTCGATATAAGCTAGCTAGTCCCGGTGAGGCTTTGATGTCCGCTGATGTTGGGGAGGTCAAAGACGGTAAGGGGGAGGCGGGCGAGGCAACCCATGTGCACTTCGTTGAGGGGGCAAGTCCGTTGGCTGCGCTGACGGAGTTGTTTTATGCGCTCTCGACGTGTGGGCGTTGAATATCCCAGTCAATTTGTTGCCCGTCACCGACCATGGCGAGAATTAGGGCCATGGTGGGGTTGACACGCTTGACACCGCCGTTGGTGCACGTTTGGTAGGAGCTGGTGGCAATCTTATTGATGCCGAGGCGGTCGTAGATGGCGAGGGAAAGATTGAAGAAAACCTGTAGTCCGTGTTCGGAAAGTAGAGTTACGGGGCATCCCCAGAGAGGGATATATCGGTTGACAAGGATGTCGGCGGCGCCAGAGGCGGTGAACTGAGTCTCTGTAGTGGCGTACAAGTCGGTGCGGGGCTGAAGCGGTCCGTAAAAAGGAGGATGTAGGCGTTGCCTCGAGGCGTGAAGGGTAGGGGGCCAAAGTGGCCCAAGCTGACGAGGATGCCGGGGTCGTTGGTAACGACAAGGAAAGGGTAGGCCAGCGAATTGTTTGGCGCGAAGTCTTGCGCGCCTGGCACTTGAGGCAGCGGCGGAGCCACCAACAGGGGGAAGCGTCCATGCCGATCCACCAGTAAAAGCGCCTGAGCATGCTAAGTGTCCGAGAAACACCCAAGTGGCTAGAGGTGGTGGAGTGGCATGTGTGCAGGACCCATGGGCGCATTAACATTGGGACTTAGACGCGGGCGGGTGGGTCAAGCGGCGGGGGTGGTGGATCGCGGGCATGACGCGTTAAGTCCGTGTGTGGTAGGTGGACGAGAAGAACGGTGTTGTCGTCGGTGGTGTGTAGCTGGCTGTTTGTGGCGAGGTTTAGGACCTCCGTAAGAGGTGGGCGACGTGTCGAGGGGATGCTGTCCAAGAGGTCGTCCGGCGGTGACGAAGGTGAACCCAGGGAAAGGAACCGGAGGGTGGCGGAGCAGAGGGGATCGGCGCGTTGCTCGCGCGGCCAGTCGGTATAGGTGTAGTACTCGACGCAGGAACGGAGATGGAGGTCACCAATGGGCTCGACATTGGGTTCTGGTAGTCGAGGTGGTACTTACAGAGCAGGGGGGTGTGGGGCAGGGGGCCTGGAGTCGGCGGTCTGCGATGATGAGGGGGGATCTGGTTGGGGGGTACTTAGTGAGGCCGCGGTTGAAGGCGACGAGGTGCTGTGTGCAGCGCGGCGGTGTGTAGTAGCAGGTCGTTGGGCGGCCGGCTTGGACACAAGAGTAGGTGGGCGGCGCTGGGGAGATGGTGGGCTTGAAGTGGCGGTAGCCGGGGCCGACGGCCAAATCCGAAGTCCGCAGGAGTACGGGGGGGTCCCGTTGCAGCGGCGGAGCGGCTCCGGGCCCGAGATGATACCAGGCCTGACGAGGCACGAGGAGAGGTCGAAGCCGAGACGCCCGAGGTGGACGATGGGGAGACGACGGGCGGCCTGCAAGCCAAATGGGGAGGAGCGCCAGTGACCACGGCGGCTTCTCGGGGCTTGAAGGCGATTCGGTGATGTGGACGACATGTGGCCGGCAGAAAGGCTGCATAGCGAGTTGACTGCGAGGTCTTGGACAAAGCACGGGCGGGCGGGAACGCAGTGTAGCGATGCCGCGGCGGGGTCTTGATCTTGGACGATTCGTTGGCCGACGGGAGCGCCGTGAGGCGGTGCCGCAGCGGGGTCTTGGTCTTGGACACAGCAGTGGCCGATGGGAACGCCGTGAGGCAATGCCGCTGCGGCGTCCTGGTCTTGGGCAAAGGGGTGGCCGGCGTGAACGCCTTGAGGCGATGCCGCGGCAGGGTCTTGGTCTTGGGCAAAGCGGTGGCCGGCAGGGACGAGGTGAGACGATGCCCCGTCGGGGTCTTGGTCTTGGACAAAGCGTTGGCCGGCGGGAACGCCGTGAAGCGATGCCGTGGTGGCGTCTTGATCTTGAACAAAGCGGTGACCGGCAAGAACGCCGTGAGACGGTGCCGCGGTGGCGTCTTGATCTTGGACAAAGCGATGGCCGGAAGGAACGCCGTGAGGCGGTGCCGCGGCGGCGTCTAGGTCTTGGACAAAGCGGTGGCCGGCAGGAACGCCCGTGAGGCGATGCCACGGCGGCGTCTTGATTTTGGACAAAGCGGCGGCCAGCGGTAATGCCGTGAGGCGATGCCACGGCGGGTTCTTGGTCATGGACAAAGCGGTGGCCGGGATGAACGCCATGAGGTGGTACCGCGGTGGCGTCTTGGTCTTGGAGAAAGCGGTGGCCGGCAGGAACGCCGTGAGGCAATGCCGCGGCGGGTTTAAGGCTGTGAGGCGATCCGGCGGTGGGGGCTTGGATAGAGCGGGGGGCGAGGGGAAGGATGCGAAGCGATCCGGCGGCAGTGTTCGGGGGATCGATGGTGGCCAGTAGTGGCCGGGTAACCTGGGCTGAATCCTAGGTGCCCATACGCGGTCCGTGGCGGTGGTAGTTGCCGAAATTGTTGTTGGTGCAGGGGAACGGGGGAATGGGGTCGAAGCAGCTGGAGGCAGGTGGGATAAGCCCATCCAAGCCAATGCGCGGGGTGAACGGCTCGATTACGGTGAAACCGCAGACTTGGATGAGGTGGGTAGTGGTTCCCTGGTATTGTCCTGTAGGGCCCATGCCATAATTTGTATGAGGGGAGAAGAAGGGGTCCCAAGAAGGTCGCCTGGTTCGAGGTCAGCGGACCCCGAGAGCAGGATTGTTTGGTACCCATTGGCGACGAAGATTTCGGTTCCAGACGAAGCGCCGTCGCGGGGAAGCATGTTGACCAGGTAGTGGCCGGTGAGGGCTGGGACACCCGAGGAGCGGATCAAGTTGACTGGGGCGAGAGACGGCGTGGACAAAAGTGAGATTGCTTGCACGTTGGCGAACTCGAGGTGGAAGGTGTCGGTGGTCGATCGGTTGTCACTGATGAAGGCGGAGAGGCCTTCGGTGCGGGGAGCCGAGAGGGACCGTTCGCCGAAGATCGGTTGAGAGGGCTGACGGGGCAGGATGGTGTACGTGCGCTGCGCAAAACGCATCCAACTGTCGCGTCCCAGTAGAACAGGATGTTGCATGGTGCCCGCTGAAGCAATGCACGCCCAAACAGCGAGCTCGGCGGAAGGGGTGTCGCCATGCAGAAGCTGGATGTTGAGCCGGGCGGAAGTCGAGGTGAGGAGGGGGGGCTCCCCACGAACGAGGGGGCGCGTGTCGTTCGCAGGTGTCCAATCCGGCGTTGTTGTACATTATGCGGAACCAAGCTTCAGCGGATATGAATGTCTGTGGGAAGCCGGTGTCTAGGAGGGCTACTAGGCCGTAGCGGCTGGAGGCGGAGGGCCCGCTGTGTAATTTGATCCGGGTGGTGAAGGAGGAGTCATCGATGCCGTCCGAGAGACCAGGTCCATGTTCGGCGATGGGGGACGGCGGGGTGTTAGAGGGATCAAGTCCGGGTGTAATGGTAGAGGCAAAAATATATGCCGGAGTTGTTTCTGGAAGGAAGGGGGAGCAGGAGTTGGTCCAGTGTGGAGGCCCCTGCAGGGGGTACCATGGTCGTGCTGACCTCGTGGATACCATTGTCCGAAGGCGAGACGCGAGTGGGGCCGGGTGGAGGGGGGGGTGGTCAAGCTGGCGGCAGATCTTCATGAAAATGTCGCCCTAAAGGTTGAGTCCCCGCCACTGCTGAAGCCGGAGGGCTTGCTAGTCGGCAGCCCTGAAGCCGATACCCCAGACGAGATCGTACGGGCTGGCTTTGGCAAGGAACTTGTCGCCGGTGTCCAGTAGCTGCTGGCGGAAGGGAGGGGGTGAAAACTTGGAGAGGCTGCCCTTGTAAACGATGTTATAGCGATGACGTTCCCAGAGCCCTTGGTTGAAATTGGATACGGAGCGTCCGAGACGTTTCTGCTGCGCAGGGTCCGAGGAGACGATAATACCCCGGCGGGTGGCTGTATCGCCGAAAATCTTGGCTTTCTCCGACATCATGTATTGTTCGGCGCAATTATAACGCTCATTGTCAACGGTGAAGGCTAAGATGCACCACTGGGAAACTACCGAGGAGCAGTCCCAAAAGAAAAGGACTTGGGAGGACTCCAGGGTCGGTGGTAGTGGGGGGGGGGCACAAGGGGGTGGTGTGGCCCCGTGGAGTGTGGTGTGATATGGTCGGGGAAGTAGCCGTTTGGGCGTCCTCGGTTCCCGAGAACGTCGGGGGAGTGGTCGGTGTTGTCGAGGTCTCCCCGGAGGTGTCCGTGGCGGTGTGGTGGTCGTGACGGGGAACCCTGGAGGTCCCTGCTAGAAGCATTCACTGTATGCTAAGAAGGAGGGACATACTTGGGAGAATACGCGGTACCTGCAGTAGTCCGTGACCGGGGGGTAGGTGGCGGTGCAGGGGGCTCCTGACGCATGGTCTTATTGACGTGGTCTAGTCTTCCGCGGAAGAGTCCGCGGGTAAACTGCCCATGGGCCCAGGGATCAGTACGGGGCGGTCAGCTATGAGCCCAGAATTGCCGGAGGTCCGGATTTTGTGCTGTTATTCCGCGGGGTCGGCGGACGCTGGTGGACGTGCGCCGAGGGGATCGTTAGGTCGAAGACGGAAACGATGCAGGGGTCGATGGCCCTGGCGTAGTGGCAGTGGAGCCGGGCAGGGAATGGATTCTGCTGTTAGCTGCTGTTGGCGTGTCTCCCACGAGATTGGTGAGGTCGGCAGAAATTTCGGCAATGGCAGGCATGGCGCAGAGTCGCGCATCGAGGGGGGACGCAGAGGGGAGCGTCGTTGAAGGGCTCAGCGTGCGCGCCCCCTCCTGCCCACACCTCAAACCAACCGCTTGAACAAGGGGGTCAACCCTTGGTCGAGTGGTTAATGTTGAAGGTAGGTCGGGGAGGGGTTGGGAGGGTGAAGAAGGCGCGTAGTAACTGGAGTCAGAGACTCTTCGGGGATAGTGCGCACGAGCATCTTGAGAGGTACCCGGTACGGTCGCGTGTGATGCTGCTGGTGCAGTCGCCATGGTATTCATCATCGACAGGTCAATTGGTGCGGAAGGTGCCTGGTTGACGCGAGTTCGCGTTGCCACCGTGCTGTTTAGGTCCGAGGCGCATGTTTGCGTTGTTCGGAGTGGAGGGGGGCTGCGTTTTGGAGACTAAAGCGGTGATAGCTGTGGAAGGGGTTCCGTGAGCCGAGGGAACGGTGGGTTGCTGTAATGAATTACCCTGGGAATTCTGGCTGCTCGAGTAATGGCTCCACTGGCAGCCGGCAGCCTTGTTCGAGCTGCCGTTGGTGAGGTTGCTGCAGGTCGGTACTGAGGGTGGGGCGGCGCAATAGAGGCTGCCGTATCCGCTGGTAGGACTGGTACAGGCTGACACTGAGGGGGGGGGGGCAATAGATATTGCGGTGCCCGTTGGTGGGGCCGGTACAGGCTGGTCCTGATGAGCGGCGGTGCAATAGAGATTGCGGTACCCGTGATTGGAGTTGGCGCCGACAGGTTCTGAGGAGGGGGCGGCGCAAATAGATATGCGGTACCCACTGGAGGGGTTGGTATCGACTGTACTGAGGGGGGGTATGTTGTTGTGATCAACTACCCTGGGAGCGGAGGTTGTTGGAGCAGTTGCTCCGTTGGGAGCCTGCAGTCTTGTTTGAGCTGCCGTTGGTGAGGTTGCTACAGGTCGGTACTGAGGGTGGGGCGGCGCAACAGGGGTCGGTTCTGAGGTGGGGGCGGTGCAATAGAGATTGCGGTACCCGTTAGTGGGGCCGGTATAGGCTGGTATCGAGAGGGGGGGCGTGCAATTGAGATTGAGGTGCCCATTGAAGGAGGATCAAGGCTACGGTGGGGGGGTACCCCCAATTTTCTCTCCGGGGTCAAAGCCAAAAAAGAGTTCTACAATAGTACTAGAGGTATACCCTTTTTAGGCTTTCTTATACCCTTTTTTGGCTTTGAACCGGGAGTGAAAATTGGGGGTACCCCCCTCCCGTAGCCTTGATCTAAGAGGTATACCCTTTTTTGGCTTTGACCCGGGAGTGAAAATTGGGGGTACCCCCCTACCGTAGCCTTGATCTAAGAGGTATACCCTTTTTTGGCGTTGACCCGGGAGTGAAAATTGGGGGTACCCCCCCTACCGTAGCCTTGATCGGAGCTGGGTTGTAGGTTGGGCTGTACGGCCTCACGCTCAGTTTAAGCAAAATGTCCCTCCAGCATGGCCGTGTCGGCCTGGTCAAAAGTTGCCAAGGTCTCTTGTCGCCGCAACCATGTGCGGCTACCTTGCACCAGTTGGATTCAAGTGGCGACGCGTATGTGCCTGACTGTGGAACCCGCAGCACCGATGGTTGGGTCCGCTGCTGAACGGGCCGTCAACGTAAAGACGCCAGCAGCTGATGGCGCAGCAGTAGCGTCAGTATCCGCAGGCGTAACGGTGCCTACACCCGGGGGCGTGGGTGCTGAGGTCCCCTCCTCATCGTCCTTTTGTTGTCACATTGTTTTACACGAGTGTATAGACACTCTCCTCGTAAGACGTGGCGGGAGAGTATAGGGATACTACCCTTTGGAGAGGAGTGTGGAGACACTCCTCGGGTGAGTAACGGAGCCCCGGAGTGTCTCCCGAAAAGTAGTAGTAGTAGTAGTAGTAGTAGTAGTAGTAGTAGTAGTAGTAGTAGTAGTGGTAGTAATAGTGGTAGTAGAAGCAGTAGTAGTAGTAGTAGTAGTAGTAGTAGCAGTAGTAGTAGTAGGAGCAGCAGCAGCAGGAGTAGTAGTAGTAGTAGTAGTAGTAGTAGTAGTAGTAAAGTAGAGTAGTAGTAGTAGTAGTAGTAGTAGTAGTAGTAGTAGTAGTAGTAGTAGTAGTAGTAGTAGTGGTAGTAGTGGTAGTAGTAGTAGTAGTAGTAGTAGCAGCAGTAGTAGTAGTAGTAGTAGTAGTAGTAGTAGTAGCAGTAGTAGTAGTAGTAGTAGTAGCAGCAGTAGTAGTAGTAGTAGTAGTAGTAGTAGTAGTAGTAGTAGCAGCAGTAGTAGTGGCAGTAGTAGTGGCCGTAGTAGTAGTAGTAGTAGTAGTAGTAGTAGTAGTAGTAGTAGAAGTAGTAGTAGTGGCCGTAGTAGTAATAGTAGCAGTAGTTGTTAGTAGTAGTTGTAGTAGTAGTAGTAGTAGTAGTAGTAGCAGTAGCAGTAGCAGTAGTAGTAGTAGCAGTAGCAGTAGTAGTAGTAGTAGTAGTAGTAGTAGTAGTAGTAGTAGTAGTAGAAGCAGTAGTAGCAGTTAGTAGTGGTGGTGGTAGTAGTAGTAGTAGTAGTAGTGGTAGTAGTAGTAGTGGTAGTAGTAGTAGTAGTAGTAGTAGTAGTAGTAGTAGTAGTAGTAGTGGTAGTAGTAGTAGTAGTAGCAGTGGTAGTGGTAGTAGTAGTAGTAGTAGTAGTAGCAGTAGTAGTAGTAGTAGTAGTAGTAGTAGTGGTAGTAGTAGTAGTAGTAGTAGTAGTAGTAGTAGTAGTAGTAGTAGTAGTAGTAGTAGTAGTAGTAGTAGTAGTAGTAGTAGTCTGTACTACTACTAGTAGATAGTGGTGATGCGTACATGACTGGAAACGAACCACTGTGATACCACCACAAACCAAGATATTATACTCAGTGTTAGGACGGCGGTCATCACCAACCAGCAGAGCTGAACCAGCATCATCGTCATCATCATTGTCCACCTTCACGATCGTCGTCATCATCATCGTCGTCGTCCGCTTTTTTCATACTTTGGTTGCCGTTCGTTTGAAAGAGGGCGGCGGTCAGGGGGTCCCGGGGTCGTGGGGGGCGGGGGGCGCGGGAGGGGCGACAATCAACAATGTCGTGCCGGTCCTCCTGTGCGGACGAAGGGACGGGGAAAAAAGAAGAAGCGCGGGAAAAAATGAAAGTTTGAAGAAAGAAAACACAAACATTGAATCAGGAAAAAATGAAACTCATGCCCGCCTACAAATAGATACGTACTCATTTTACGTGGTGAAAATCAAATCAATACAATACGTGCCCGGCTCACCGTATATCTGCCGTCCTAGAGGGGTACAAAAAGAGGAAGTGGCGAACTAAACTCAACTTCGTATCGTACACCTGGCATTATTTATTTTTGGCACGAGTACACGTACTACAGCAACAGTGAGTGGTATATATGCAAACCTTTTTAACGCTACGATATCGTAATTCAGTGTTGTGATCGTGAGAGTTTTCTCTAGGACGGGTTGGCGGCGGCGATTCCTACCTACATACTACGTATGATATACATAATGCTATACGTTTGGGATAAATAAATCAATACCGGGTGTGGGGGGAGGGGACCAGAACGTACCCGCCCGCAGAATCTATTATATCTGTGCCGGCGGTGCTGAAATACTGCCGCCTCCACACCCTCCTCTCCCACGCACTACCTACAGCCCCGCCCCTGCGGCTGTCAGTTCTCCCCTGCGCCCCCCCCCCCTAAACCTGATTGCCAAACCCCCCCTCCCCCTCAATACGACAGATTGTTATTTCACCCCGCCCCACACTCTTCCCCGTGCCAGATATTAGCCATAATAATAGCAATAACCACTGAGTGACCTATAATAGTAACTTCCCCCCGCCCCGCACAACTTATGCCTGCTGCAACGCCCCCGCCCCACGCGCGAATCTCAGCCCCCCCCCCCGGCTAATTTTCAGCCCCCACCCGCCGGCAACACCTACAGCCACCCGCCCCCTGAGGCTGGCAGTCCCCCCCCCCCCGCCAATCCACCCCCGATGATTGCGTTACCCCCTCCCCTCCTCTGTATGTCAGATATTGACCAAAATAACCACTGAGCTGAAGAAGCCCCCCCCCCGCCCCGCACAACCAACAGAAAATGAACTCTGCCTGCTGCCCCCCCCCCTCTTCCGATTGCCTAGGAGGTGGAGAGGAGTAGTAGTACACCTATTCGAGGAAGGAGATAAGGCTGACCGGGGGAACTACCAAAGGATAACGCTATGTAGCGCACAGTAGGCAAAACATTCTGTAAGATTTTGAACGATAGAATGGGAACAATGTTGGAGAGCGACAAAGAAAGTAAGCGAAGGGCAAGCAAGGATTTAGGCCATACCGCGGTTGCGTAGACCATGAGTACACATTATGTAAGATAATTCACGGTAGGAAAGACGCCGGGCTAACGACGACACTGTTTCTTCCTCGATGTACGGAAGGCCTATGGCACAGCAGTATGGAGGAAAGGGTTGCGGATAAAAATGTGGGAAATTGGGATCAGAGGAAAGATGTGGAGAACGATATAAAATGTTACGGAATGCGAGAGAAGTGGTTGATTTTGTACAAGGAGTCGCACAGGGGTGTACAGCATCACCCAATCTATTCAACGTATATATTAATGACATGATAGTAGCAGTCGAAGCAGCAAAGCAAGGAGTCACGATGGGGGAAGATACGCTGTCGGGGTTGATGTTTGCGAATGACTTCGTGGGGATATCAGAAACACCCGAAGAATGGCAGAAACAGATAATAAAGAAAGCACTAGAGTACACTAGGAAATGAAGCGTGACCGCGAACGTGAAAAGTGCGCAGTGGTAGTAGTAGTAATAGTAGTAGTTGTGTGTAACGAAGATGAGGTGAATCCGGTAAATTTCAAATGGAAGTGGAGAGAAGATGAACTACCGATCGTAGGCCAGTATACGTGCCTTGGCGCAGAGATATCAATGGACTGCTCTTGGGATGCACACATAGCGAAAGTAATAGGAAACGGCAAATCACAAGTAGTCAGGATGGATGCGATCCTAACAGACCCGCACTTGACACTAGGATTAAAATATGTACTCCGATGGATGTGATTGCACCAAGCAAGTTAGAGTAACCAGGAGAAGTATGGTAAGGGAACGCGAAGTTCGTAAAACAACTTGAAACTGGGCAGGTGACAGCAGCTAAAAAGATACTAGGATGCTCAAGTACGACGAGTAGAACAATATTAAGAGCAGAACGAGGAATGTACCCACTTGAAACAAATAGAGACGCGAGGAAGTCGAAATGGCAATATAAAGTAAAGAATATGCCAGAAAAGTGGTTGCCAGCCATAGTTGATAGGGCTGTATGGGAGAAAATAACAAAAGGGCAAGCTGGAACAAGATGGGATAACGTAGTCAAGAAAATATGGAAGGATTTAGGGGAAGACCACGAACAGGTACTGTCCATAGAGAAGTTTGGCGGGTACAAGGCATGAGTAAAAAAAAGAGCAGAAGAAAGGGAAAGGCTAGTGCTAAGAAATCAGGTGAAAGAGGGAAAGCACGTAGAGATATACGTGGGGCTGAGGGAAGACATTGGAATGCAGACGTATCTGCACGGCCCAATGGAATACGCGAAAAAGCTGAAACTACGATTTCGTGTAGGGGACCTGGACCTACCAGGAAGAAGAAAGAGATAGATCAGTAGTGGGGAGAAGGAGGACGTGGCTACAAATATGTGCCCATGCGACACAACAATAGAGTAGCCGGTCGCCCCGGTGGCGTATCAGGTTATCCTCGAGCCTGGTAGAGGTCAGTTTCGTGAGTTCGAGCCCCGCCGAGTGCATACTCGTATAAATTCGTTGGGACTTTTTCTTGTGCACAAATTGACTTGCGGAAAGCGCGAGAGCGTGAGTTAGCAACGCTCGATGAAAAATCGACGAGCAGTGGGATTTGCTGAACCCTATGCGCGATAAAAATTGAAGGCAAGAACCGGGGGGGAGAAGGGACGACACCTGTGTCCACGGCTTGTTTAGAAGCTGGAAAGTAGAAGTGTGCGAAGAAAAAAAAAAAAAAAAAAAAAAAAAAAGTAGGACTCACATAGATAGTATAATAGGATAATGTGAAATATACAAGGAGGGACGAAATGCGTTAGAGGAGGAGATGAGGATATTGGACGGGTGTGACATGGAAGAGTTTCATATATATACTAGAGAGTCTCGAGAAAATAATCGCTATCCTAGGAGATAGATGGTGGCCGCGGACGGCGAAACATGACGGGGATAGGAGTTTCTATGTAGTATATGGAAGAAGCGCAATGAGCGCCCAAATGTTGGAGGTGTCTCTATTAGGAGTAGGAACGGTGCTCCGTCTCGGGAGGGATGCGTGGTCACTGGTCGAATGGCTAAGGCGAGCAACAAATGAGTACGCCCCCCCCCCCCTCTTCCGATTGAGACCTCCCCCCCCGACAACAAACGGTTGTCAGTCCCCCCCCCCTTTTTTAACGTAGTGGCGAGAAAACGATCGTTGTCCTGGGAGGCAGATTGTTGCCACAGACGGCCAAAGAGACGGCCAAAGAGGAAGGATATAAAGACAAGGCAGGTTTTTTAATGGAACATATGGAAGAAATGCACTGAGCGCCCAATTGTTGGAGGTAGAAGTAGGAACGGTGCTACGTCATCAACGGTCAAATAACTAAGGTATGCAACACTAAATGAGTACACCCACCTCCCCCCCTCCCCCCCTCCCCCCCTCCCCCCTGTGCTCCGTCTTGAAAGGAATGCGTGGCCAATGGAGAAATGGCCAAGACAAGCAACATACAACGATTACACCCCCCCCCCCTTGCTGGGGTTGTCGGATGGCAAAGACGCTGTAAAACACGTATTTCACAACATGAATGAGCTAGACAACCACCAGGGTACCGCAATTTTCTCTTCTCGTTTTTACGTTTAGCGGTAACCGAGGTGGTGGCCGAGTTAGATCATATTAAGGAATAGGAGTACTGCAGCGCGGATACCTCTGGCATGCTTTCCCTAAGTGTCCTGTGTCTACGGTTGGGCGGCGGTATATTCTCGTGGCTGGGGGCAACTTTTTTAGGTCACCAATTTCCTTGTTTTTATGGACGATACGCGCTGCACGGTGCAAGTAAAAGCGATAAAAAACACCGACTATAATGCAGGACGAAGAATTCGCATTTCGGTGCTGTTCCCCAGGTGTAAAGTTTTGTGGTTGGATAGAAGCGTGGATTTTTCCGGAATGTTTCGGACTTTAACGCGTGGAATTTCCCGAAAACAGGTACCAGTTGGAAGACAGAAACATTACCACTTGGATGCAGTTTTGCCACGACGGCTTGGCGACAGGATACTGCAAACTCGGTGATGCGGTGTAGCTACCCTGCACCGGCTACGAGCGAAGGGCCGAGAGTGAAAGTGACGGTTAAGCAGTCGACAGTTCCCCGGTGCACTCAAGGGGAATGGAACGACATTGACCCGCTACCTAAAGAGTCATCCCTCTATAGCGCCGTAGCGATTGCACTTTTTATCCCAAACGTTTTTGACGTTCTGATTGATTGACCGGCTGAGCTCCTCAAGTGTGAAACTGTCGGATAGCACGAGATATTTTTACGGGTACATTGGTTTTACGACTAGCCCATGGAAATGTTGACCGGGTTGCGCGAACGAATGTCTTCGAAGTCATGCTTCGGGTGAGATATTGACCTCCTCGTGTTAGGAGCTCAGAAATTTCTTAGAATCTGCTGCACCCCTTGCGTGGGATGACTCCAAAGCCCTCCCAAGGTTCTGCAAGCCATGAAATTATGGGGATCCGCATCTTGGAAAGTCTAGCAATCGCGCCACGTGTTATCCTGAACACGGCCGATGAACAAAGGAGAACCAATGCCACAGGCATACATTTGTTGTGCTGGCATACCACTCGAATAACACGTGCATATTCGTCCCGTCGCATTGTGCGGATCGACCACTCGCTTCGCGGTTGCCTGGACCTCGGAATTTCCACATCCCGATGAATGGATATGGTACCCTCCCGACAAACGAGCACAGGATACAGGATACCGAGGAACATATCATAGAACAATCGAGTGCAGCTATTCCCACACGAGGTCAGACTGGACAGAGGTGGGTGAGGAGGATGCAGTCTTTGGGCCGCGTCCATAACATGGTGAAACCAGGGAGATAAGTACGATCACAGTGAACGGGCTAGACTTAAAATCCGTCATGTGCAGTGCCCCCGCAACGGATCGTACGACAGAGTAGTAGTCGTTCGTACGATTTGCGAGCAGCGTACGAGTACGAAAAGCACGAACGATCCCTACGCTGCGTGCGACCCTTTACGGACACTGTATCTGCCCGGTTTTAAGCCTAGCTCGTTCACTGTGCTCCTGCTTATCTCCCTGGGTTCACCATGATACTATGGACGGCTTCAGGGTGGAATTTTCATCACTACCTTTGGATCTATTATTATTAATAGTCTGCGTTCATGCAGGATTAGCGGCATTCACTCATCCGCTGGTCCTCGGCATCCGGTACCCTGTACTCCTTCCTGTATTAGGAAAGTAGAACGTCCACAAAGACTGTCCGCTTTTTGGGTTTCCATACTTGGAAGGAAGCTATTTTTTTTCGAGGATTGTGAGGTGTCGTATGTACTCCAGGAAGCATGAGCGCGAAAAAAAAATACCGATTAATCTGGCGATGAAGGAATATTGTATCGCCATTGCGATTAGCGTGGGGTATTGCACGGTCATTTAGCCAGCATTGACATTGTTCATGCACGAAATTAAGGCAAGCGGACTCGTCCGCTCGACCATCGAGACGAAAACTAAAAAAAAATACAATGGAGAACAGCACGCCAGAGTGGGGCATTGGGGTCATTATGCCGTTGGCATTGTACATGCCCGATTTGCAAGTACGCCAACTCATCCGTTCGACCGTTCAGAGCATAAAAGGTACACGAGGGCATCAGTGCGCCAATCCACACAAACTGTATCTGGGCGTGTATATTCCGATTGCGCCGCGCACGGGTACAGGGAGCTCTTGTCCAAAGTATTGCCCGACTTGGACAATACATCATCACACAGCAACCACGACGTACTGGGCCTTCTCTATGGCAGTTTCGATTTCAAATATCGTGAACTGCTGTGCCCAGCTCGAGTCATCGACTTGTTGAGTCAGTGTCAAAATGGCTTTCGCCGGCGCTGCGTTGCAGACACGCGACATTATCGTACGTGCAAGTAACTTCGTAGTATTTTGTATTATTTGTCCTGTCTGTCATTGTTGTAGAACGTATTTATCATTTTTGGCATGTACCGCCTATCGACGACTCGTCTTTCTGTCTTTTTACCTATTACTACCACTCGTACACTACTGTTCTGTTCTACTTGTCTGTTGCTGCTGCAGCATGCTGCTGCCACACGAACGAGCATGTATCATAAGCATGCGCCTAGGGACGGAAACACGCATGCATGCAGGCACCACTTGGGTTGCGTACAACATCATCGACAACAAACACCTTTACCACCATCATCAATAACAACATCAACAAACAGCAACGACACCAAGAGATCTGTATTCCTGCGTCGTTAGCGTACGCATCATCACCGTCAATAGCAGCAAGTAGAAGCAAGTAACCGCAAACCTAACCAACCAGGCAAGCACGCCGGCAAGCCTGAGCAATGCACGGGCAAGCCTTAACAAAGGCCTTAGCAAGCAGGCAAGAAGGCACACAGGCAAGCATCAGAACAAGCCTTAGCAAGCAGCAATCGACAAACCTCTGACATTACGACGTAAACAACATGATCGTTTTATGTTGGCTGGTGGTAGTGGCAGCGTAAATGTGTCTACTGCCAAAGACATCCGCCACACATTGCCAACGCTCCCCCCCTCCACCCGTCCCCCCCACCCCCCCCTCTCCCCTCCGCTACTTTTGCTCCTCCCTTTTGTACCAGGTAGGCTAAATGTTAGGTAGGCTAAACGTTGTCATCATAGACACTCTGTTGTGCAGGCGGGAGGGGCGGGTCAAAAAAGCCAGACCGCGCGCCACACCACAACAAAATAAAACCGCTATTCGCTACTACTGCTTGCTGCCGCTGCTTGCTGCTATACGTACGTAGTTCTCAGAGAGAGAAGAGGAAACGTAAAGGGAGAAACACAAAAAGAACACGACGAAACATCCATCACCCATCATTGTTACCAATCCGGAGAAATCAGAACAAGTACAAGAATAAAAAGAACAAGAAGCAAACAAGACAAGAAAAACAAAATACAAGAATTAAGAACTACGTGCAAAACAAGAACAAGAAGAAACCGATGGCTGGCTGAAGAACATGAAAAAAAAGGCGTGCCTATCTTATAGCTTGTTACACTGCTTTTTCGCCCTACCCCCCCCTAATCAACCGAGCACGAAGCTGGTAAGAACACAAACCGTCACCAGTTGTGCCGCACGTGGGGCTAGCTAGTATCACCAACCGTCACCAGTTGTGCCGCAAATAGGGCTAGCTAGTATCAGCCGAGAAAAAAATAAAAAGAACGTTCGGGCCGATCAACACAAGTAGCATATACCATGGCAACAATGACGATAATAGCGACTTGCGCCGACTCCGCTAAAGCTAGTGCAAGGCTAGTAGACCACACCAGCGGACCGGGCCGCTGGGTAAAAGACATGGAACAAAAACTAGAACGCAACATATCAAACCAACCCCACCCAAACCCAACCAAAATCAAACCCAACCCATTATATCCCTCCTTGCGGGCCCAACTTGTCGAATACATCGCTCCACCGCAGCCAGGCTAACCCCATAGAAACCACTACTGCTATAATACCACCATACTATACTATACTCCGGTCCACAACGGTCCTTTCGTCCTTTCGTCCAGTCCGACTACGACTACAGTTCTACTTAGTATAGAGCCAGTACCATACAGCGGTTTCACAGAGCAATACTTTTTGTACCATCATCATCACCCTCCGCAATTTTCCGTCGAAAAACTGTGACATTTCTAGGGTACATGACGCAGGGAAAAAGTTTTTGCAAAAAAAAAAAAAAAAAAAAATGTACTGCTCCGGCCGTTTTCTTTTCCCACTCGTACGTGATTCTACAGCGCACCCAAGCAAACGCTGCGTCTGGAAGTCGGACAACAGGATACCGCCAAAAAAAAAACAGAGAAACCCAACCCACCCCCCGAAGAGATAACGGCAAATGTTTTCGTTCATCACACGACATGAAGCAAAGCCAGCTGCTAAAAAAATCAAACAATTCAATCAGCGCCGGAACAATCGGTGGCCCGAGCTCTACGTAATCGCTTTCTCGCGCGGAAACGCCAAAACAAATTAATTAGTAAAACAAAAAATCACAGCATACATTTTACATGTTGCTTTTGCATTTCACGCCTTTCTTCTCTCGTCTATCGATTTCGCCCGGAAGCTGATCGACCAATCAAAGATGAAACGCAGCAATCGACATTCGACAAAAATAAGGATAAGGAGGCGGGAGGAGGGGGGGGGCGGGGGGGGGGGGGGAGGGGATAATGCCATCAACCGCTCATTAGTCGAAACCCAATACGACAAAAACAAAAGTAATATCAACACTATCATCACCTCTCCGCGGCACCCGCACCGTACCATCTATCTACTCCCCCCCCAGAGGTCTATGGTGGTACGTCTCCATGCCTACTCAAAGTATACTCAAGCTTCAGCGAAAAGGGGGGGGAAGGGGTTTATCATCCCCGCTCCCCTCCGATAAACTTTGTGTGTGTAGCGGGACTGCCCTGAACTCCCCCATAACTCGCCGCCCTTTCAGCCACCATCTCGTCATATCTGCTCCGCACAAAAACGTCTTCCATCCCTCCGCCCTCTTCTGCAAGTTACCGCCCCCCGCCCCCCCTTCTCTCAATCCTTCCTGCTTTCGATACAAAACTTTCCAAGCACACACGAGAAACCCCCGTCTATAGCTTGTGGACCAAAGTCCCTCACAACACACTATTTTTTAATGAAGAGACACAACAACCAAAACAAACCTCATCCCGTGGCCCAACCCACCCCAACTCCCCTAACAGTACGCAATCTCCCTCTCTCCCCTCCCCGTCCCCCACCCCCACCCCCCCCCTCCCATCCCCAAACTCTGCAAAAAAAGGTACAATCGAGAGCGTATACCCATTTGCAACAAAAGGTACAATCGAGAGCGCATATACCCATTTGCAGAAAAAGGTACATTTGCAAAAAAAAGGTACACCCAAGTGGGTATATGTACCTCTTTTCGACACTAGCGCAGCAGCCACCGATACATGCTGGTACCATATACCACTCTGTGCGGTAATATAGTGACCGTTTGGGTGCTAACATGAGCACCAAGAGGTACTTACATTTCCGTCCAGATAGCGGTAACGGGGTGTCAAACGGCGTGCCAAGAAGCGCTGACGCCGTACAAAACGTGCTTTTCTTTCACGAAGAGGCATTCGCCGACACGCTTATTGCGATCGCGTCGCCGGCTGGTTTCACGATACCCTACTTTCGTAAATCACACTTGATGTGTTTTACCCTAGCCTCCATTCCGCGCCTTTCGTAATTTTCCATTTACGTTTTTGCCCTAGACTCGGTGTTCGCCGTGGAGAGGGCGGGTGGGTGCAACCGCGGGTCTCTTCACCCCATACCGCTGGCAGGCAAAATCAATCACGAAAACAAACGCTCCCTTCTTGCCCCCCCTTCCCATCTCTCTCTTTCCCCTCCCCTCCCCCTGCTCATAACTGTCCTAGACACAACTCGTAGGAGACAGTTGTATACTTAGGCGCGAGGGCCCACGAAGGTCTCAAAACCAACAAAAAACGAAACAAAAAAAAAACAAGAAAAAAAAGACACATAAGGAGGTCGCAATCACGTCAGCCCACATATGACCAGACCACAATGCCTGTTGTGATGGATGCAGAGGCCGCCAAGGATAATACACGTAAGGCGTGCAAGCTCGCTAGCACCCCCGACAGCCAAGAGCGAAGACCGGCCGACCAACATTTTTGTCCAACCCAAAACGTGAACAATCCTATGATAATATACGCGAATGTATACCCAAGTTATTACTACCAACAACGACGATTCTCGATCCCGCAGCGCGCTAGAACGGCCGCTACGCATTTACTATGCCCACGGCTCACCACCCCTGCCTCTCCCGCCCATAAGCAACAATAACACCACCCCAATTCCCGTTTCCACAACGCCTTCATGCATACCTCATGTCTGTAACATAAAGAAAAGTTACCACACGGACACTTTTTCTGTTGAAAAAAAAAATCCTGTGGAAAAAAAAAATCAATCGGGCTTATTTTTCCGCTGGAAAAAAAAGCCCTTTGGAAAACGTTCAGTTGGAACAAAAAAATCCATCCCGGCGAAGAAGTGTTTTCGTTCGGAAACGTTCCCAACGAAAAAGCACTCCCGACGAAAAATTTCCCATCGGAGAAAAACTTCCGTCCGATCCTTCTTTTTATTTCCGTTAGAAAAAAATAATAATCCGTTCTCTCTCCCTTCCTTATCTCATCCGTGTGTGCGTGCGTGCCTGAGAGATGTTAACACCCTCCCTCCCACGAGGAGTGCCTAGCGGGAACCTTTCAACAATGTTCTTATCGTAGGATGGAACACTCTTGAGAGTACTCGGGTATATCCGGGTGTCCACCCAAGAATACCCGGGTATCTACCCAAGGAAACCCGGGGATCTACCTAAGGATACCCGAGAATCTAACCGAGTATCACCTACCTGGTACGCAATAAGGTTTCATACTCGAGCAATACCTTTCAAAACCGGATACCCTACAGAATACACCCCACCAGTAGGATATACTCTCCGAGGGCACCCGGGCATCTACCAGCGTATCACTCACCCAGTAAGCTTTGGCACCCGGGCAACCCAAAGTACACACCCTACCAAACATACCGTTGGAACCTCTTAATGCAATAATTCCTCGATCCTCAGCCGTTTCCTCGCCTCGTCCGTCTCCGCATCATCATTCTCCTCCGCGCCCAACCCCCCTCCATTCCCTTGCCCGCCCCCCCCCCCCCCCCCCCACCGCCACCTCCTGTCGCACTCCGTACAAACCCGTCCTGCCCCTCTCTAGCCTCCTGATGCCCCCCCGCCCCCCGCGCGTCCAACCCTCCTGCCTGGGGTTGAGGAGCGCCGCGAGCATCACTACCCCCGCCCGCCCCTGCCCCCCCACCTTCGGCAGTAGCATTAGAAAGCGCGTCAAAGGACGGGGAAGCCCGGGAGGGTCCCCCCCCCGCCTGACCCGGCCCAGACGGCATCTGCTGCTGCAACGCCTCGAGGCTGCCAGATGCAAGTGGAGAGGAGGTAGAACCGGGGAGATACGGAGCCGTGTGCCCAAGCTCGTTGGGGTCTTGCATCCGGCTGTTGTTAAGCGGGCGGAGCCGCGGCAACCCAGGCGGGGATTCCCCAGACTCACCCAACGTGGTCATTAGCGGGGATAGCGCCCGTGCGGCGGCACCTCCTACAGCAACCCCGTTGACAGTGTCGGAGGAAGTCGGCAGGACAGCTCCAGCTCCCCCCGCGCCGCCCCCCGCCGTGTTGTGGAACGGCCCCGGGGAAGCATTCCTCGTGTCCCCTCCCTCCATTCCATGCATGCGGTCGAATTGCGGGATCATCCCCTGCCCTAGGTCGACTCCCGGCATACGCGCCCCGAAGCCGGCTCCCGCTCCGCTGCCCCCCCCCGCACCGCCTTCCATTTCCAACGACCCTGCGCCACCCGTTCCCACAACGCTCCCTGCCCCTGCTCCTCCTGCCGCGCCTCGGGCATCGTCGCGTCCCATGGCCCCACCACCCCCACCACCACCCCCACCACCTCCGGTAACGCCAACAGCCGCACCTCCCATCTCCCCTCCCTCATGGTGAGGGTAGCCCACATGACCTAACGGTACCCCACCTTCTCTCCCCCACCCCCCCGCACCGCCACCGCCTCCCCCACCACCCCCCCCCCCACCGCCATGGTTGGCTCCGCTAGGTCCCCCCCCGGGGCCACCAGGCCCCCCCCCAGCCGCCTCCCCCCCATGCCCATCATACCAGTCTAGAGGTTGAAACGGGGGAGCAAACGAACCTGAGATGACAGGAGGGAGAGGGAGTCTCAGATGCGATGAAGGCTGGTGCCCGACAAAAGGGGATAAGCTTCCGCCCTGTCTCCCCGCCTCCGCCCCACCCCCCTCCTCCATGATGCCTCCAGACATGCCTGAAACGCCGCGGCTAGGGGAAGGCGGTAGCGGTCGCCGCGCGCGGGGTTGCGCTACCGATATTCTTGACTGCGGCGGGCGGAGGTTGGCCCGCCCTCCGAGAACGCCTGCTACGGGAGCGGAGGGGACGTCGCTGTCTCCCCCCCCCCCCGCTGCCGCCGTTGCTGCCGCTGCCGCCGCCGGGCCATACCCGTGTGAATTGTTAGCGTGGGGTAGGAACCCGTAAGGGGAAGGGTTGCCATATCCACGCTGCTGCTGCTGTTGCTGATGATGCTGCTGCTGTTGGTGGTGCTGTTGCTGATCACGGTAACCGTGCGGGGAGGAGCGCATGTCATGCGAGCCCCGCGACAGCGGCCGCCGAGGCACCAACCCCCCTGGGTGCGTCCCCCCGCCAGCCATAAACTGCTGCTGCTGCTGCTGACCCCGCTGGGCCATTCCCAACTGCCCGTGCTGATGGTAATCCTCCTGCCCCCCCGTGCCGTAAAACCCTGGGTCAAGCGGCGCTGGGGCCAACTGCTGGCCAGGGCGACGGTGAAGGTTGGACTGCAGCGACCGAATGTGCTGCTGCTTAAGCTCCTGCTGCTCCTGCGCCTGCCTTTGTCGCTGCTCCCTAACCTCCACCTCCACCGCCAGCCGTCTCAGCCTTGCCTGCTGATCTTCCGGGGCAGAGTACCGCGGGTCCCCCAAAACAGCGTTCGGACTAGCGTTACCGCCCGGCCCGCCGCCCTCCGGCCCACCCCCACGCATCCCCCAGCCCATGATGGGATCCCCGGGGGCACCATACAACTCATCCGCATCTTCCACCCCCCGCCCCCCCGGGCCTCGTCCTCCCCCCCCTCTGTGCCCCATCGCCCAATAGCCTTGTCGATCTCCCTCAGGACCGCCCCCCCCGCCGATAGCCCCCGCCGCGTTGAATTCTGGGTCGGGTGATCTCCCCGCTCTCCCGCCGCCTACTCCGGGAGGAACGAGTGCGCCCGCGGCCACCCCAAGTCGGATGCTGACATCCCCCTCCCTCTTCGGAGGGTGAGGGGTGCTCTTCCTTCCTTTGAGGTTAACCATGCCCGCCTTCACGTGCCCCTGGCAGGCCTTCGCCTTTTCGCCGGGAAACCCGTGGGTAGGGAGCTTGGTGCAGCTGCCCTCCTCACACCGCCGGTTGCGCACGTTGACCATATCGTCCGTCTTGTGGGCGGAACAAAAACGCGCCCGCTCCCCCTCGTGGCCGAAGATGGGGTACCGGCGACATTCGTGCCACTCGCACCGCCTATTTTTAACGTCCTCCATGTCGGGGAGATGGTGGTGGGAGCAGAACTGGGCCCGCTCGCCGACATACCCGTAGCTGGGGGTCTTCGTGCAGCCGCTGAACTCGCAGTGTCGGTTTACTACGTCCGACATCGCGTCCATGCGGTGCGACGGGCAGAAGGTCGCTTTCTCGCCCTCAAAGCCATAGATTGGCTGAACGTTAACGAGGCACAGCACGCGCGGGGGCGGGGGGGGGGGCGGGGGAGAGCGAGAAGAGAGAGGTTACAATGGGGCTTCGGCACCATGTATTGGCTAACGAATAGCAAGGCACAAGTTAACCCCTTTGGAGTCCCAAAACCCCTCCCCATACAAATTCCAAGTGATTTTTTCCAAAAAACGGTTTCCAGTTCTAACGGCGTTAAGGGTGGGGGGGGGGAGGGTAGGGGATTTTACAAGGAAAGCGTGAGGGGAAAGGGGAGAGGGAGGTTACAAATATTGCCAATCAAATTTCCCTTCACACGCGTTAGAGGGTTTCCATATGTCTCGGTTGCATTTGTTGCGCATATTTGCGGAGGGGGGGGGGTCGTACAAGTACAGGATCCCAACGCGAAAGGGTGCCATACGCACGGCGCTGAGGGCGGAAAAGAGGTCCAACGAATACCAGAGGGATGGAAGAGGGAGCGCAGCAAACGGCAGCAGTCCGGTCGAGCAAACGCCGAGAATGGAGATAGCGAATGAAAACTTAGGAGTTTAATGAGGTTTAGATTGCCTTCAGGCCACAAGTCAAGCGCGTGGGGGGTAGACTCTTTGTCATGCACAGCCGGAGGTGTAACACCAACAAGGCAAGCGCGGGGGGGCGGGAGAGGGAGCGCGGCAACGGTGTTCGTCTGGCCCAGCGAACTACAAGGTCGGGTGCGGTTGGTTCAGGGAGGGAAGGGCTAGGGATGGTGGCAAGGAAAGCGGTGGTTGGGTGTCCGCGCTACCTGCGGCTATAGCTAGCGCGGGGTGAGAGAGGCACGGACGGACCGCCAGAACCAATCAAAGTGATGTATTTTCACGGGGCACAACCCGACCGGCGGATCGAGTCAGGACGTTTCCATAATCTCACGGGTCGAGTTCGGTCGGGTCAAGAGGTTTTCATTATCTCACGGGTTGGGTCGGGTCGGGTCGAGTGAGGAGGTTTTCAGGTTTCACGGGCCGAGCCGGGTCACCAACTTGATCCGACCCGCAAAAAGCCCTGATACACATGCATCGCTATATACGCACTGGTACGTGTGGAGACATGAAACTTGTTTCGAATTGTATGGCACAGAATCATCGGCTTATATACGCCAGAAATTACTGTCACATTGACGCATGGTCGACAGAATCAAGGCCGCGGTCATAGGACACGCTAGCGCATCAGACGCTCAACGAAATACGGTGCGGGGTGGAAAACACACACAGGCACAACACAATGCGCAGACACGTGAGCAAGACAACAGCGGTACAACGCGGAAAAGGACTCGATGCCGTATGCGCCGAGTACAGAAAGCATGCACACCACCTGCCCAAAATCAAGGCAGTATTTTAGCGCAACACGAATTACGCCCGAACAAGGCACTCAAGAAACAAAGCCAACTCGAAACCTCGCTCTATATTCTGGAATTATATCTGGATCGCACTGCCCTACAAGTATCAACAAACAAGAAGCACCAATTTTGCATTCCGAGTCGGGAAAGTGTATACAGACACTATTGGGCGCATCTGTAGCTATCCAACTTCGACTACAGTTCGATGAAGAATCGAATTGCCACTACACCAACGGCAAGTGTCGAATTTCGACAACAACGTTTAAAGTCGATTTTCGTCTACACTATTAACAAGTGTCAAGAGGGCTTCCTGCATCAACCAAGCCCAAAAACACGATGAAGGACCCCGCAGCACCAGCGCTTGTGAGGGCAGCGTGCCGTCGACAACATATCGACCACATTCCGCCGCCTCTCGTGTTGCATCGAAACAGAATTTGCAGCTGCAGCAACATCGCCAACAAGCAGGGGCACAACACCAACAGCAACAACTAGCAAGCAACAGCAACAGCAACAACTAGCAATCAGCAGCAACAAGCAACGCAACAGAGACTAACAAGCAAGCAGCCGCAGTAAGCAAGCGGGCAGCTGCAACGACAACGAACGGGCAGGAGCAAGCAAGCAAAAAAGCAAAATTGAGCGAACAGCAGCAGCATACCTTCCACTACAGCTGTTCTGATACACGAAGGAGAATCGAACATCGAATATCCAAGAGACGGACGTTCTACATACCACTATTTGGAAATATATGTCAACCTGCGAAGGCGTTTCCAAGCCGAGGTACCCCTCCCCCTTCCTCCCCGCAAGGCAAAAAGACAAGCAAACAACCGGGCCTTTCGTTCGCCCCCTCTCATCCTCTCCCTCCCCCCCTCCTGATACAAAAGTCAATCACAAAGCGGTCGAGTAGATGCAACATAAAAACGAAAAAAAAAAAACGTGTTTCGCTTGCCGCGCTCTTTCCCTCACCTACACGTCCCCTCGTAGCCCCCCCCCCCCCTCCCCCCACCGCCCACCCACAAACTGCAATACCTGCGTAGCCAACTAAAAAAAAGTCGGCAACTTACTAGTAGTTCCTACTAGCACAGCACCACTCACCGCCCTACCATTCGCCCTCCATGACCATTAACAATCGTCAGTGAACTGGAACCTAGTCAGCCAACAACGTCAGCGACTTAAGAGTAAGCCAACTAATAGCCACTTGGAGTAAGAAAGTAGTCAGCGACCTATAAACAGGCGTTTCCTGAGGAGTCGTAGGTAAATATCGCCCCTATCAACGTCAATGATGCTGGTTCTATTCCTCCCATATGCATACTCGTGTTCGTACGTGGTACCTTTTTGTTGCGCAAAATAGTCGACTAGCGGTAAGCGTGAGTTGGCACAATTCGATGAAAATCGACAAGCAAAAGCAAAAAACGAAAAGTCAGCCAACTAATAACGATTCAGCCAACCAACTAACCACCAGACGGCGACTTCCAGCCAGCCAACTCAGCCACCTCTTACCTGTCGCTTGCACGCCGGGAACTCGCATCTCCGGCTAACAACGTTAACCATCTTGGCGAGCTTGTGCGAAGAGCAGTACTTAGCCCTGCCCCCTTCATGGCCGTAGTTGGGCTGCCTCGTGCATCCGGGGTGCTTGCAACGGCAGTTTTTGACGTCGATCATTCCGTCTTCCTTATGCGAAGAGCAAAACTTAGCTCGCTGTCCGTCCAGGCCGTAGGTGGGCTGCCGGGTGCACTCGTAAAACTCGCACCTGAGGGAGAGGCATTCATAAACACGATGGCCGACAAGATTAGCGTGCATCGCTCATTGGTAAACGCGGTAGGTGGACACCGCTCATTGGTCAACGCGGTCATTGGACATCGCTCATTCTCATTGGTCAACGCCGTAAGTGGACATCGATGATTGGTCAACGCAACGTTCGTCATTGGTCAACAAGGTAATGGGACATCGCTCATTGGGCAACGCGATATTGTCCATTGGTGAACGCGATCTCGCTCATGGATCAACGCAACATCGCTCATAAGTAAACGCGACATTGCCCATTAGTCAACGCGACATCGCTCATTGGTGGCCAGTGGCCAGCGCGCCATTGCTCAATAAATGTCGCTCATTGGTCATAGCGACATCGCTCACTGGTCAACGCGATATCGTTCGCGGTCAGTCGACATCGATCATTGGTCAAAGCAACATCGCCCATTGGGTACTGCGGCCAGTGTAGATGTCTCCTTTGTCAGCGCGGTCAGCCGACATCGCTCACTGGTCAAAGCCGTTAGTGGACATCGCTCATTGGTCAAGGCGGTCAGCGGACATCGTTCATTCGTCAACACGATATCCCTCATGGGTCAACGCGGTCAGTGATCACAGATACATAGCGGTCAGTGATCACAGATAAATAGCGGTCAGTGGACATGGTGCATTGGCCAACACGGTCAGTGGATATCACCCATTGGTGGCGCGGTCAGTTCCACACCGCTCAATGGTCAGCGGTCATCTACAGCCTCCAAAGGCACTAAAGAAGCAGACAAGAGCCAAAAAACGCGTCAAGGCACACTAAACAACAAAAAAACTCGCAAACTCGTAGCAAGGAACTCGCGAAGCAGGATATCTCGTGAATACAAAACCGATATTCAAATACGTCAGCTAGGAGTTCGACCGTTTGAGTGGTCGATATTGGTAAGTGTCGACAAATTGGTGTGCGTCGGTGCTCAGAGGCATCGGCGGCACAATATGGCTTCAGCGACGTCGAAAGGGGTCTCACTTTCTTGGTGGAGTAAAAAACAGAAGCTCGCATTCGCTCCAAAAAAAATACCATTCATAGTACCATGGTATGATTATAGCACAGCCGTAGATGGACACAAAAAGAACAAGTTCGGCGGGGAAATTATCTTTTAACCCGGAACTCGAATTCCTCAAGGGACACGTCTATCATACATATCATAAGGCGGCGGGTCTTCTTTGGGTTGTCGAATGTCAGCGCGGGGGGTAGCGAGGGGGGGGGAACTCGCGGGGTGTGTGTGTGGGGGTGTACTCATTTCATGCATAGCCGGAGTCGTAGGACCATAGACCCTCGCATCCCTACTGGACGGAGCATGTCGGGTTTTCACCGACCAGGCAGACATCGCGTGCACCAAGCGCCAAGTGCCGTGAGGTGTTCGGCGAGTCGCATGTAAGGGTAATCTGCATCCAACTAGAAAGAACCAGCCTAGCTGGGTCACTTTTGGAGGTCGACAACCTAGCCCGTCATCTTATTAGGAGAGGGTGGCGGGTGTTCGTATCGGCTTTTGGTCCAGGGCATACGACTATGAAGCTGAAGCAGCCTGCTGTCATGATTTGGAAAGGTGCTGATTTCGGGGGTCGATGTACAGCGATACAAAAAAAAAATGAGAAGCGCGTGCGGTTTTGCCACATAAACACTTGTGCGCGCTGGCGCGTTGCGACGTATGTGTCGTGAATGTCCATGCATTGGAGTGTTAACCCCCCCCCAAAAAAAAAGTACGCCCTCCTTTACCCCATGATGGCAGCTGGCGTCACTTCGTGTGGCGGCTGATTCTGTAATCGTCAGTTTTACTCGCCATTTTTTCCCTGTGAAGTGGTAATAGAGCCATTGTTAGGCCGGTCCATGTCGGTCCATGTCGGTGGGTGGAAAGCGCGAGGGGAGAGGATAAGACAGGAAAGACACAACCAGAGTCAACGACAACCGCACAACAACAACAACAACAACGACAACCGCACAACAACAACAACAACAACAACAACAACAACAACAACAACAACAACGACAACCGCACAACACGTGTAGCAGCCGACCAACCCTCTACCCTACCAATAAAAAATATTCATCGAATACAGCAACGTAAATAGGGGAGTGGGGTGACAGAGATAGAGGCGGGGGGGTTAGAAGCATCATACCAGGGGGGGGAGAAGAAAGGCCGTGAAAGAAGAGGGGAAAAGGGTGGACAGGCTACCGGACCATCATCGTGAACGGTAACAGCAACGACAGGCAGGTCAGAGCCCACAACCTTTCACTATTTGGGCGGCGGCGCAAACTAAAGCACCCCTCCGCCACTACTCGAAGGGGCCAGATTCCACTACGCTGCCCGCTAATATAGAAACAAATACCCGTCAAGATCAACAGATAACTAAATACTGCCAAGTATTAAGAGCTATCGACGCTATGCACGTAGACTAGTCTTGTACGATACCATATGTGATACCGGGTACCTGGTAAGTGGTCTAAAGTGGTACTGTATGTGATATCTGTGGTGCACAAATAAATGCGGGTGAAGAAACACAGCGAAAAAAAACATCCGAATGCCGGTCAAGCACTCAAAACTCAACTACAACAATACCGCTGTCGTGCCAGCCGTATATATTAAATTATACCTGTTACCAACTATTACAAAACGACACGCACATCTCCACTCGCAGTACATACGAGAATCACATCACAATTTATAGAAAGACCTATTGACAGACCATAAGATAATGGTAGACTGAAGCTTAGGCCCGCAAAAAAGAAATGCCAGCAAAAACATGGAAAACCCAACAATAACAACACACGGAGGCTCATTTTTTAAATGAAAAATAGAAACTGGGACTTGGGACTAAGAAACCGTGTTCAGCGGCGAGCGTTTCACCAAGCCCTACTGGCAGCCCCTGGTATATAACAGCCTCTGCTCAAGATCGGTGTCACAAGAAGGTTGAAATTCAAGCCCTCTGCTCAGAATAGGAATTCTTGTTGCGGGCAGATACATGCGAGTGGGTATCCCGATTTAAGAGCGCCTGAGATAAGAGCATTCGGGACTTCACCCTTTCATTACCGGAATGAAAATCTCACACTATTCTCAAGTATTTCGGCCAAATAAACGTGGCGGCAGGATTAAAAGGGTTAGCAGCGGACGACTCGGCATGTCCAGCCACTCTAAAAGCCATACAATGCCCACCACAGACACGAGCGCTTCGCGCCTGTTTCGGCTTGTCACAGGATGCTCATAAATCGGGCTATCCACGAAAGTATCGCTGTACCACCGCCCCTGCCATGTTTAACATACTAGTGATGTTGCTACTGCTGCGCTGGTCGTTCCGATGACGCATCAATCACTGCCACCACCCATCGTCCAAGCAAACAAACCGCAAAAGCCAATCAAAATTCCGCAAAAGCGCGCAAAAGAGCTGTCTGCAACTGAATCGCGGAGCGAAAACTTACCGCTTTCTGTTCTTGAGGTAAACCATGCCACTCGACTTGTGGCTGAAGCAGTAGCGAGCCAGAAAACCATCGAACCCGTAGGTTGAGAGCTTGGTGCAATTGGACACCACACACTGTTTGTGTTCAAACATGCCAGGAAACACGTTAAGCGAGGGAAAAACAGGCCGTGTGAAATCAAGCAAAGGTGCTGCAGGGCCTGGTGTTCCACTCTAAAACCTAGTAGTTTTCGAAGGGAAAACATGCAGCGTCGATTCAAGGGTGTAGGCCGAGTATTCCACACTATTCGTCATAGCAGATGGTCAGAGATGCCAACAAACATGTCGGGCCAGGGAAATCATGCGGCATGGTCGAGTGTTTCACAGCAAGAATATCAGTAGTTTTGCAATCATGCGTGTCTGTGAATGAAATACTGCCTGCTGACATCTTCGGTTTTGTTAATACCATTCAAGTATGTTCCAAGTAACGATATTTCCAGACATGCAACAGCATCATCAGCAAAAACAGCAACAACAACAGCAACAGCAGGAATAGGACCGGGGGGGGGGGGGGAAGGGGCACTCACTGCAAGTCAACCAACAGCTCTGAACACTAGACACAGACAGCACAAGCAAGCAAGCAAGCAGCGAGCGGCACAGCTGCAGGGAGCAGGCAAAAATTCGTGGAATTCATTTTGCGGTTATTTTATACCCCCCGAGTTACAACCGAGCGACAGGAATTTTCGAACCGCCGAACGTAAAAAAAAAACAGATCACCACCTACAGGAACGAGCCCTAGGGAACGAGAGCAGCCATCGTCTTCATGCAATGCAGCCATTCAGTGAAAGGGCGCGGGCAAAAAAAAAATGCGGCTGCGCGGCACGTATTGCCCGCCCCCCCGCGCCGTATATAACCAGGAAAGGTCTTTAAAAACAAGTTAATTTTCGGGGGGAGGGCTCAAAAAGCAAGCTGAAAGTTTCTGGGGTTTCCCGGGAAGAGAGAACAATAAATGGAAAAAATATCGATTGTGGTCCGTGGATAGCACTCCCGGGGTACACAGCATTTCAAGATTTCGCGGAATTTCACAGCAGCGTTTCGGAAAATAGGTCGTGGAGGGGAGTCAATGCTTGCTGCCTTGTCTCCTATTATTACCTGTAGCCCTGGGAGGCAGACATGAGAAGAGGCTCGTATGATGATAAGATGCATTTTTTAAAGGCGGCAGACCAGAATGATACCCCAGCTGCTACTGCTGAGTACCATACCACCTGGTCTCATAGCCTTGTTGATACTACAGCATACCATAGTACCGCACTGCCACCAGTATCTCTAGTCAGCCAAAGTTGTTGCTGTTGTGGTTGTTCTCACATTACCTCGCACAATCAAGTCCGTGGTCACAGGACAGGCTCCAGTCACTCTGGAGCTGAGGAATACCCCACAAGAAAAAAACTCAAACCAAAGGTGGTACACGCATATATCCACCACATCTGACGCAATTCATGCCTCCACCAGAAACATATAAAAGTGAAATCGGGTGTCAGCCTACGATGTGCCAGGTCCATACTGGTGCATACGTCTCACTACTCGTGCCTGGAAAAACCGACTGTACCGCTTGCCACCCAAGAGAGACTATCACGCATATAGACTAAATGGCAAAAGTAAAACCTACTAGTACAACAAACGCGCGGGCTGTTTTTCGGGAGCAAAAGTATGCCGGCTCTGTAGGCTAATCCATAAAATCATTCAAGAGGCTCTGTATTTAATACCAAGTAGTCTTTTGATTGCGTTGCGCCATCATATAAGTTTCAAAGAGGCCTTGGGTGGCATTTCTTCTTTTTACTTTTGAAAATCGAGTACGTACGAGCGTATTTTGTTTTCTTGTTTTTGCGATTTTCGCCAATAGCGAAGGCTGTGAGCCCGAGCGCTGCGTGGGAAACGGGCGCGAATGGAGATACAGGCAAATAGAAATGGAAAAGCAAAAAATTACACAATTGCTGCTGGTTTGACTGCTACGCCGCTGTTTGGACTACTACTGCTGTGCTGCTGTGTGCGCTTTCTGCTGCCGCTTCCTGACGATGTTTTTTGAAAAAATAGTATCTGATCAAGCTACGCTGCTGTACGACGAGTATACTCACCACACACCCACACCAGACAGCAAAACAAACCACAAATCCATATTTACGGGACGATGATGCTGGTCATAATCCTGGTCATGATGACGACGATGATACTAAGGACAACCACAACGAACGACAACTATAAGCTATGATCATATTGATGCCCGCAACACATCTCCAAGCAAACCAGCAGCAGCACTCGACCTCGCCCGAACGCAATTAATCGATTTACCACGAGCACAACAACCCCGCGCGCGCTGTAGTTTTCTTTCGGTTTTTGATAAACGGAACACAATAAATGATGCTGGAATAGTAGGTAGCTTCCGGGCCGATCCCGCGCCCACCACCGGTCCGAAGCCGGCCTGTGTATACTCCGAAAGCCCACAACCAAAAAAAAATCAAGTCACCACCAGCACCTAAACGGATTTGAATGTGGGTCGAGTACCATACTCCAGGCACAACAGTCGATAGCCCCACACCAACAAGGCATCCAGTTCTCTCTCGGGCAACTAACTGGTGAACTGCTGTTGCTCGTTTTAGCCATGCGAGGGCCGCGCTGCAAGGCGGGGGGTTGAATGAAGATGACAATCGGAACGATGACAGCTGAACAAAACGACAGCAACCACAAAAAAACTACCCCAGGCAAGGTGCAGAAATATTTCAAATACGTCAGCTGTGAGTGTGACCAGTGGAGTGGTCGGTACTTTATAATGAATGTGGTCTGCCCTGCTGAGAGCAAAATGAACCGCAGCAGCCAGCAGCACTGCTGGTGATTTTAGTCAAACTCGAAACATAACAAACAACGGCCTGATTTCGGCTCTCTTTGGTAGGTCGAGCCCCCGGGATGGGTAAGGGTATGCTCCGGCCAGACATCAGTCGGGTGGGAGGGGAGGCCCCGAGCAACAGGGGCAGATGGCTGTGGGGGTGTGGGCTCACGAGGGACATGCAGGGCCGGCATGAGCTAGGTGGCAGCATATACGGTGTGGTGTGGACCGGGGGTATCGTGCCGATGGTTGGTCTTCAAATTTCTTTTTATACGCCGACGCACAAACTCTAGTCTCTGAATGGTATAGTCTGCTCTGCTCACAAAACAGCGTCCATCTGCTGATATAACAGCACTGCAGCACCGGTTTGGGGGGGGCAAGACCGGTGGAACGACCAGGCCCGGAGGGGGGTGGATCGTGGCCAACCCACGCTACCAAGTAACTGCCCGAGACATGTGCTGTGTGTCCTAGGTGTTGGTGGTGGCGGCGCCGGCAAAGGCGCCCGTGCGTAAGAGTTCGGCCGAGAGAGGGAGGAGAGGGGAGAGAGGAGGCAAAACAAGCCAATGTGATCAGATCGGTGCTCGCGGTAGTAGGGTACAACAACGCAACGCTGACGCTGGGTGCGGGGAGGGGGTAAGATGTTTTCTTGCTACTTCACCCACCTGGCTCCTCCGCTTCATAAGGTCCACCATGCCGTCGAGCTTGTGCGCGGCGCAGAGCCGGGCCGCCGCACCATCATACCCGAACGTCCTCCGCGCGTTGCAGTCCGCGTGCTCGCAGCGCAGAGGGACGATCTGCTCCATAACCGGAGTTGCGTGCTCGCTGCATAGCGTAGGCCCCTCCCCAGGGTACCCAAAACCCGGGACATTCGTGCAGCCCTCCTGCCCGCAGCGCAGACACTTGAGCACGTCTATCGTGTGCTGCGTATCCGGCTCACCCCCGCCCGTGTTGTCCATCTCGCCCACCTTGCCCAGAGCTCCTCCTAGCTTCAGATCCCCTCCGAGCGAGCTGAAGCGCCGAGATTTTTTGGCTGGCACAAAAATAGCGCAAATCTCTTGATTTTTTAGGAAGCAGCTATCCTCAGCAAGGGTCAAAGCTACAAGCACCCGCGTGAGCCACCAGCGGGAGGCTAGGCGAGAAGGATCGAGATAGAAAGAAGGATCCCTCCGCCGGCGTGGAATCCCTCGCTTCCAAGGTTTAAACCGGGGCGAGGCGGCCACCTCTTTTCAAACTCTTTGGGGGAACACACTACTTCACAGCCCTCTCCTCTTTCTGACTGCTCGGCTGCTCGTAGCCGCCGCCTCGTTCTTCTGCAGTCCACTTTCCACTCCTGGATGGCGTGGTTTGTCGAAAAAAATCTACTCTCCTCCTCCCCCCCAAAAGTAAAAATTGCAAATCTGCACCCGAAAAATGATCCGAGTTTGATGGACTCTTTCATTCCAAGTCACTCAACGCCTAGGAAAAGTTAAATTTGCGATTTTTTGCCTTTTAGCCTTCCATGGTCTGAAAGAACAGCTTTGCGAGCAATTTTCGTAGACCTCGAGCTGCGGTGGTACGCCCTCATGGCCAAACCGAGCTCGTCGGAGCTCGGGCGATAAAATTTGCGAATTGCAGAGCAAAGAGCGAGGGAATGAATGAGGCACACCGCAGCGGGGGCATATACAGCAGCTGTTCGGGCCTGCCGCTCTTCTATCCCGCTTACTGATGGCCACTGGCTTGCATGCAGTCCGCGGGCTTTGGTTGATGGTCAGTCACAGAAGAAGATGAAGAAGAAGAAGAAGAACAGGTTTCTTTTTTTTAGTACAACTTTTTTTTGTACGTACAAAATAGCGTAGCAGAAAGTTGAGCAGAAAGTTGCAACAAATTGTTGCTACCTTAGCGAGTACTTCGACACACCGGGAGAGCGGCAGAAACAACAAGCAGCACAAGCCGCATCTAAGCAGCCTGGCCTGCGTGGAAGCGCATAGCAGCAGCAAGAGCAATGGAATCATCACAAACTTGGAGAAAAAAAATAAAATTCCAGAAAAATGCTTTTTTTTTTCTAAATTTTGGTCGAGGTATGCATACACCATGGTTGACCGTTGGATCACTGCCCGGCTCGTAACGGGAAATAATGTATCACTGCGGATACGCTGATTCTATACCTGGTACAATAAAGAAATGTAATACGTAGACCTGGCACGAATTACTTACAGACTTTTTCTGTTTTTCAGTCAGCTTTCAAGATGAAAAAGTTGCTTTTTGTTTGTTGTGTGGCGAAGGAGATGGTATTATTTGTTCGTGTTTATTTTCGTAGAACTGCACCCACGTTTTTCGTGCACAGACCACTTTTAACTTGCATATAGTATGCGGGATTTTTGCAGTTGTGGGTGAAACCCACGCTTTTTTGGTAGGTTGGTTGGCGCTCGGTTATTACACACACCAACACCACCCCACCGCCAGCATTATTCTTCGTCCCGGTGTCAATCAATACTGTTTTTACATTGTTTTTTCCAACCCAAATAGAGGATGGAAATCGCAAACACACCCTTCTTTTTTGTAGTGCGTGGTATTTTACGCAACTATTAATATCAAGAAGAGGTCAGCTGTGAGAGTTTGATCGGTACTACCTGGTGGTGCTACTAATCTTTGCAAGCTTGTACTTTTTTTATTCGTATTAAATACTTCAAAAACGTACACGCTTGCATGTAAAAAAGTTGACTACCATAATTCTGCGTAGTTTGCGTTCTATGGTGGGTAGTCGTGAAGGAGGAGGAGCACAACAAAATACAGATGTTGCTGTATGTAGCGGAGTACCGGCGGTTACGTGAAACAGAAAATACAGCGACAACCATTACACACAGCTGCTGCTGCTGCGGACGATACACAGCAAGCAGCTACAGCAGTACCATCATCATGGTACCATCATCATGCTACCATCACATCACGGCTTCATGACTGCAAAAAAATGGGTAACAGGAGGCGCGACTTTCTTCAAATTACTTCGTATATCAAAACCAAAAAACAAATTGCTCTGTTGATTTTGGCACTGCTAGAACACCACTACTACTACTACTACTACTACTACTACCACTATTACTACTGCTACTACTACTACTACTACTACTACTACTACTACTACTACTTCTACACTACCAATACTACTACTACCACTACTACTACATACACTACTACTACTACTACTACAACAACTACTACTGCTACTACTGCTACACTACCACCACTACTACAGTAACTACTGCTGCTGCTACTACTACTACAGTTTTTTGTCTCGTTGGGTCGTTGTCGGCGTTTTGTTGGTGTTGTTGTGGTGGTGTTTTTTATCAATACTACCGGTATAACAGTAGTAGTAGTTAATAATCAATAATAGTAGCGTTGTAGCGTTACACACATGAAAAGAAAGTACCTGGTACATAGTTATTAGATGGGTGCAAATATCAGTTTAATGTTACATTAATAAATACTGTGAAGAGCACACTGTCACAGCAGTACAACGCACGCAGACAGAGAGAAGGCAGGCGCAACAACACGATATAATACCAGAAACAAAACCAGTACGACAAGTATTTAAAACAGCCGTGGAGCGAATAAAACAATAACAAACAATAACAAATACTACTAATAATGCTATGAAAACAACAATAACACATGATAATATAATAGGGGCGGGGGGGGGGGGGGGGGGATATATATATACAAAGTACATATTATATGTGTCGAGTACGAGTATCATTCGTTGCAGGTATAAGCGGTAAAGGCAGCGGCACCACCAGCAGCGAGGCACAGCACCTAATAACGAGCTGCAGAGAAGCAGCAGCAGCAAGCAGCAGCATGCTGCAGCAGCAGCAGCTGCGGCAGCAGCAGTCGCCAGTTACCAGTCGCCAGTACGCAGGTACGACTATTTTTATATACATACGTAATATCTTGGTAATATTGTACTAGCAAACAATTTCATTCAAACTTGCGTCAAATTTTCTTTTTTTTCGGGCAAAAAGTGTACGGGGGGCTTCAAAAGACGAAAACTTCACAAATATTGAAAGATCGATAGAAGAACGGTCGGTCGCGGGTTGGGGGGGATACCATCAAAGGCCATCACACTTTCGGCGTTTCATTTTTGTCACCTCTAGGTTTCATTCTCTGTTTGTCTGCGCGTGTCTGCTGTCTGTCTTTGTTTTCAAATAATTATCCCACCAATTGCCACCACACCACCATCCCCCCTCCTCGCGTTTTTCATTTTTTCTCCACGAACGAACGATGAAAAAAGCCGTGTGTACTTGTATGCTGACTACGTATGCTCGGGTGTGCTTGTAACCGCACAGACTACTACAGCAGTACCTTGGCAGTACTTGATTTTTTATACGAGGGATGTAGTTCCTGGGTTGGTGCTGCTGTGAATTCATTACGTAAGTTCACAATTTTGGTTTAATGTCACAGAAAAAATAATACTGCAAGAAGACACTAATAATTAATGCCGTACGTACGTAGGTATGTAGACTGACTCCCGAGTTCACTTTTATATGTTTCTGGAGGAGGCATGAATTGCGTCAGCTGTGATGTATGCGTGTACCACTTTGGGTTGTGTGTGTGTTTTCCCTGGGGTATTCCTCAGCTCCAGAGTGACTGGAGCCTGTCCTGTGACCACGGACTTGATTATGCGAGTTAATGTGAGAACAACAACAACAGCAACAACAACAACAACAACAACAACAACAACAACAACAACAACAACAACAACAACAACAACAACAACAACAACAACAACAACAACAACAACAACGTATTATTATATTATTCCGGTAAAAATAAAAATACACTCCAGCTGTGAGATCGAACATTTTGTCGAAACTCATTGCAAGCTGTGCGTGATACTCCGATCGCGCGTATTACGGGTTGTGTGTCCTCATTAAGGATATAGTCTAGGTCGGCGACTCCCCTTGCAACTACAGCAGTGTAGCTATCAGGGTCAACAGGGTGATGTTAGGCAGTCTGTCCACGGAAACTATAAAGCCCGTTTCTGAGGGGGACAAAATCTGACAGCTGTGGAAGGAAATGCATCAGTTTATCAAGTGAATCCTGTAAGTCGAATATCCGGTGAGGGGAGGGCGGAGTTGTAAAGGACGTGGGGGCCTGATTTTGATCAAAAGGGGAGCGGGAGGGGGGGAGGGAGGGGAGGGGACGGGTGGGGCAGGTCTATTTGTGCGTGGAAACTATAAATCCTTCTTGTGGGGGAGGGGGGGGAATGTGGCGGGGGAGGCGGGGGGCGGGGGGGGAGGGCTTTAGGTCTCATAGATGTAGGGGCTTGCTATAATACGCGTGGTGCTAGGTCTAGGCGATGGTGCGGGTGGTGGGAAAGGAGGGGGCGTTGGGGGCGGGGGGGGGTGGAAATTGCAGCAGCGGTATGGACGGCTCTAAAAAGATAACGAAGCGATATCCAGGGCGTGGAAGTGTTTATTACTCTGGCGGATTTCGATATTATTAGGTGGGGCGTTTAAGCGAGAGGAAGCGAGGCATATTGTCTGAGCTGGCTGTGATCGAAAAAAACATCGAAACTCGTCGAGGTGATATGACATAGATAGTTCAAACTGCATTTTGCGCAAAAGGTTTTACTTAGATTATAGAGCGCGTTGAATAGGCATAATAAACCAAACTAAACTGCCTGAGCTCGCTCCTCCGTACTATAATAATGCCTTACATTATAATAATACCTGGTATATTATTATAAAAATAAAAATACACTCCAGCTGTGAGATCGAAGATTTTGTCGAAACTCATCTCTGCAAGTTGTGTGTGATACTCCGATCGCGCGTATTACGGGTTGTGTGTCCTCATTAGGGATATAGGTCGGCGACTCCCCTTGCAACTGCAGGCAGTGTAGCTATCAGGGTCAATAGGGTGATGTTAGTCAGTCTGTGCGCGGAAACTATAAGACCCATATGTAATGTACTACTATCACCTGTTCATATTTAGCCTTAATATTAACAAAAAATAACTTACACTATCTGTGCACGGACTTATACCCCACTTCGTAACTGACTGGAATGATGACTGGAAATAGATGTCATGTTGAAAAACAATGCTCGTACATGTATGTTACGTAAACGTAAACCAGAAAATACAGGATATTTATATTCCGCATCCACTACCAACCATACACGCACGCATTCCTTCCTTCCTTATTTCATATTCCATCCATACGATACAAACCGCATTGTATAAATAAATAATAGTAGTACCAGGGATTTATAGTAATAGTAGGATAAATGCAGCCAACACAAAACAACACATTACTCAGTACTACTACTTTTTACGGGGGACCCTAGTAAAAAGGACCTACGGTGGATACAAAAGCCTATATATTCATGTATTTTTACCAACAATATTTGGTCCTATTTACTATCGTCCTCCGTAATATTAATACCTACGGTGGGTATACTGGTACTGGTAGGTAAATAATAACTTAATAACGGAATGAACAATGAAAAAACCAAAAAAGTAAACACACCGACCGACCACCCCTCCTCCATCTCGATTCGCTGCTGTTGTTTTCTCGTGATTTTCCATCAAACGAAACAATTTACTTTCGATTTTATTTTCATTCGTGTCATAGGTTTGTTTGGATTACGTAAATAATACGTCTTTGAAGCTGGATATATTTTGTAAAAGAGAAAAAAAAGGTGGGTAGAGGTAAAAAATTGATAATCCGTCGTCCCCTCCACAACAATAGTAATACTGCTCCGCGTTTTATGTGCATACTTTACCTAGTATACTTCGGATCTGTGTTCATCACCAAAAAAGTTCAGAAATATGAACGTTATAATACCAGATAAAAAAGTATAACTATGTCATTATATATGCTGTAATAACATGCCTATGGATTATATTATACCGTATATATTTTTCACGCGCAATATATATACTATTCTTATAACGATTTTTGTTTTTTCCGTGTTGTGGAAGTTAAAAATTTGTCTTTTTTTTTCTGACTATTTTGGCATAAAATTAAATTTATTTGTGGTTTCTCGTTATTATTTTCAGCTGTATATTTTCGTATTTTCTCCTTTTCCCGAGGATACAGCAGTCGGATGTACACAGCACACAGAGGTTCCCAGCAGACTACTTAATTCTTCCATGGTGCAATACGCAACAGGCTACTCCTATATACGCAACAGGTACAAGAGAGGACATTGTTTGTTTGGCACTAACAGCTAATTCACTCGTGTGTTGCAAAATACGGTATATACATGGATACATTGTAGATTTCATTTACTTTCGGCAGTAGAATGTTCATTTTTTGGGTCAGGTGTGGGTTGGGGGGTTGGGAGGGGCGAAGGCCGGGGAGGGTGGGGACGGGCAGGGGGGCGAGGCAGCGGGGGGGGGGGGGGGGGTAGGAGACGGGGGGGGGGGGGGAAGGAGGGGGCATGAGGGGAGGGGCGGTGGTGGGGTGGGGGTGGGGGTAGGGGAGAGAAGGGGAGGCGAGGCGCGGAGGTTGGGGAGGGGAGAGGGATCGGGAGGTAAGGGGGGGTGGGAGGAGCACGGGTGGAGGCCCCCCCCCCCCCTTGTATCAACGTCGAGCACGAGGCCGTACACTGGGTAACAAAACCCTATGAAGGTCCAAAATCGACAACATGTATATAAATAATGTATGTATAGCTGTAACGTCACCCTTCTTATTAGAACTGCACCCGCCCTCGTGTCCGGTGGCACACCACTTGGAACTATAATAAATACTCTATAAAAGCTCCGAGTACCTGACGGTCCAGCGGGACACATGCTTTTTTTTTTAGGGTGTTTCACGGGCCATGGCAAGACCCGCGGGTCTACTCATGAGGCTTTCGAAAGCTCGCGGGTCGAGTCGGGCAAGTCAGGAGGAAATGTTCGAAATCTCACGGGTCTTGCCGGGTCGGGTCGGGCTTTCAAATCTCACGGGTCGGGTCGGGTCGGGTCGGGTCGGGTCGGTCACCATACCCGACCCATCCCACGAAAAACTACCCCACCCATCTCCCATGGCCAGGGGTTTTGTTAGTGGGTGAGCTTGCGCAAGTCCCACACTACCCGGAAAGATGACATTCCGGGTGGCTATCTCCACCGAAACTGACCCTCAGGGGACAGGCCGAGTCGACATACACACGCATCCGTATACAACGGCAGCTTGCGCTGCCGGGGTTGTAACGAAGACCACTGATAGGGACAGCTTACGCTATACGTACAATGGGACCCGAAGGGTGCGCCAGCTAGCGTTGGGCTGCGAAAGCAACTGAGTTAAATCGACACACAACGCGTATGAAAATACGTGGAAGTGTGTTTTTCCCCATCCGCCGGAGGATATAAAAAAAAAAAAAAAAAAACTACCCCACCCGTTAGGAGGCCTGATTATTTTTTAATTGTTTTAGTCGCTACCTCGTCCACGCGAAGGCGGGATTTTTGTCACCGAAGCTTGCCGAAATGTTTTTACTGCACTACGAAGGCACTCCCAACGCATCATCTACCACCGTTCAAGAAAACTCTGCCCAATATGCGCGAGCACTGCACCCCCTCACTGTCGACTCGATCTAAATGTAGGACGGATCTGCAACAATGTTTTTGCCGGGCATTCATTGCTCTTATTGGTCGAGGCTGGCCTTACGGCCGCCGTTTTTTTATTTTGAACAAAAACGCCTCCAAAGCACGCTGACCTCGAGCCCCTCAAAGGGTTGGGGTTAGGGTTAGGGTTAGGGTCAGGCCTCGGGTCGGCTTGGTCACGGTCAGGGCCGACGTGAAAGATTGAAATTGGCCACACAACGACCACCAGAAGGAGGTTTGTTCCCGGCCTGTCCTGCATTTTATACGGGGAGCGATCGTTGTCAGCGTGTTTTCCGCGGTGGATGTCCCACGACCTCTGACCACGGCAGTTTGCTGACAGCCTCTGGCTATCGTGGTTCCCACCATAGATGCGTAAATTCTGGTAGTATTGCGGAGATTTTTGGTACTGCGAGAACTCGCAGTATGGGGGGGAAACTAACGGCCACTCCATAGCAAAATATCCTTTCAATACTTCAAATATCAATACTTTCAATATCAATATGTGCACGTCGGACAGGTCATCGATGATCTATCCCCACTTGGCGATCTAGATCTCTCAAGTAAGACCTGTATGATCTAGCTCATGGTACCGGGTGGGAGCCGTACGATCTGCACGATCTAGCGCATGCTTGCAGGGTTGGATCTGTACTCTATACACATATTCTACACAACATATCATAGCGGCAGATACAGGATCTATATGGTCTTTATTATCTATATTATCCATATTACCTAGAGTGTCTAGATGGTCTAGATTAACTAGATGATATATATGATCTGTATGATCTACATGATCTATCAGACGTGTGCAATATTGGCTGTATCGGCCCAAACTACTGCGAGTACCGGCAGTACACGCAATATCGAACCCCGAAATGCTTCTAAATACGGGCAGTATCGTCCCAAACCAAAAAGTACTCCCACCAGTACCGGCGGCACAAAGTCCACGGTGTCGAACCCCGAATCACTCAAAAGTAGAGGCAGTATGCGCAGTACTCATCTACCCTTCTCGGCCATCGCTCTATTTCGTTACCCTTGTCCATACAAGTATGCTATTTTATTTTATCTTGTAAAGCTATTTCAAATACGTCAGCTGTGAGCTCGACCACCTTAATGGTCGATACTCATCTTTGCAAGCTGCGCGATACTCCGGCCAAGTTATGTACTTTTATAGATGCACCACCTGTATCCCTTTTTAGGAAGATTTGTTTACCTCGGCGGGACCCCGTATACCATACAAGACAGAAACATCCCGAGGGAGGGATGCCGCAGAAGGTTCTTAGAAATTTCTGAGCTCCTAACACGAGGAGCTGAATGAAAATCATCCATCATCACCCGAAAACATTACTTCGAAAGCAATTTCGCTCGCGCAACCCGACCAACATTTTCTATGCTGTATAAATACTCAATACTAAAACAACTATTATACCCGAAAAAAATATCATGCTACCGTAGTAACCGATGGTTTCACGCTTGAGGGGAGTTCAACCGGTCAGGAGGTCAGAAACGCTCGGCCTAAAGCGTGCAAAACCCCTACTGTGGTACGAGCGAAGCTCGAGCACGCAAGGTCACAAAAGGTGACACACAGCACTTCGGACGGTTTTGTTTGAGACGATGTTCTCGAAAAACAGTGGAGGCACACACGAAAAAGAACGATGGAAATACCTCGATGAGGACTTTCGCATGACGTATCCATCGGCGTCTGCACTCTCCCCTCTCCCCTCTGTCGATAGAGCCAACGTAAAAAAACTTCCAAGGAGGTGTGGTATCTCGCGTGTTACCAGGTATATGGCATCGTAGGAGGGGGGGGGGGGGGGGGGGGGGGAAGGGGCACCTGTTTGGTAGCCCCCGATCGTTCTGTTTTTACGACCTTAATCCATGCGCTATTCGCGTAACATGTCGGGACCTCGTAAACGGGAGGGGGGGAAGGGGTCGTCCACTCATTTGAACCCCTCCTCCCCCACCCGGTATTATATATATAGGTTGGGTCGGCGTCGGTTGGCAACAGCATTATAAAACATGCCGCTCACTGCATGAGCTAGACCACCAGGGTACGTTTTTGTTTTTTTTTGGCCGTCGATGGCAGCTGGCGGTCGAGTTAGATCGTTAGTGCGCGGTGGAGAGCTGTTGCTCCGCACAAGGAGAATGATCGTATCACGTACCTGGTAGTGTTTAGTATAAGACGCCCACGAGGCAGTTACGTAGTACTCCCATTGCGCTCTCTGGAAGTGGCTATACCGGAAATGAAAATAACTCGTTGAAGCTGTCATCAATATGCAAGTCCGCCTTACAAGCGGTTCTTGGAAGGATGCAGTTCACCCTTCATGCGACTCGCCGGGCACCTAACGGCGCTTCGCGCTTGGTGCAAGCAACATCTGCCTGGCCAGTGAAAACCCGACGTGCTCCGTCCCGGCATAGTAGGCATGCGAGGGTCTATGGTGATACGACTACGGCCATGCACAAACTGAGTACCCCCCTCCCCCCCCCCCTACACAAGACCCCGACAAGACCATACGGTATCGGGACCATGCAAAAGGGGAGAGGGGGGGCGTCCGTTCACCTTTTTTGGGGTGGGAGGGTTGCTCTGTTCCATGGCCTAGATAAATGCGCCATTTTCTAATCCCGTCGGCACCTTGTCCGGGAGGGGGGGGGGGTCCACCCATTTGGGGACCCCCCCCCCCCCCCCGTTCCTGTGCGAGATCCCAACAAGGTTGTCCAGACAAGGTACCTTGCGTAGCAGGCGGGGGGTTCGTTCGCCGGTTTGGTGGGCCCCAATCGCTCTATTTCACGACTTTTATCCACATGCTGCTTGAAGTTTTTTGTCTTTTCGTGGCTTTTTATGGCGTGGCGGGGGGGGGGGGGGTTCGTCCACCCATTGGGTGACCCCCTCCCCCCCTTCACAAGGTTCCGGCAAGGCCGAGGGGAGAGGGGTCCGTTCACCTGCTTAGCCCCTCCCCGATCGGTCTATTTTATGCCTTTGACCGATGTGCTACTTGTTCGCCTTGTAGGGGGCTTGTACAAAGAAGGGGGGGGGGGGTCGTTTACCTGTTTGGGGGCACTCCGGGTCCCTCTATTTCTTGACCTTGACCCATGCGCTAATTTTTTTACCTTGTCGGAACGGTGCCTCGGCGGGGGGGGGGGGCGTACTCGTTTGTTGCTTGCCTTAGCCGTTTGACCATTGACCACGCATCCCTTTCGAGACGGGCCACCATTCCTGCTCCTAATAGAGACGCCTCCAACATTAGGGCGCTCATTAACTCTCTTCCATATATTACGTTAATCTTTTTGCAGATATTGTTTCCTTTCTCGTCGGCCGTCGGTGGCCACCGGCTGCCTCTTAGGATAGCGATCGACTTCTCGCTACTTTCTAATGTACCAAACTTCTCCATGCCGCATCCGTCTATTTTCCTCGTCTCTTCCTCTACTACTACATTCCGCCCCTCCTTGTACAGCTCACGTTCTCCCACTCTGTGGGTTCTACGCTCGTCGTATGCGTTGCCACAAGGAAGAGATCTGTGCGCCTTCTTCCTCCTCCACCCGGCTACTGGTACCAGTATCCACCTTTCTTCATTCTGGCAGGTCCAGGTCCCCAGCAAGAGTACGCAGTTTCATCTCTTTCGCATGGTCCGTGCAAACACGCTTTCATTCCTCTCTCTCTTCTTCAAACCGCCCGTATATCTCCAAAAGGTTTTTACTCTTTCAGGGGGGGGCGCCCACATATTTGGGGACCCCCCCCCCCTCCCCCCCTCCCGCCCTCTCCCCCCCGGATACAACGTCCGAACAAGGCACCTTGTCGGGACTAGGGGGGGGGGGGGGGGTCCGATCACCTGTTGCCCCCCCTCCCGATCGCTCTTTTTAATTACCTTGATCCATGCGCTATTTTTTACCTTGTCGAGGGCTTTTGTAGGGGGGGGGGGGAAGGGTGTTCACCCATTTGGGGAGCCCCCTCTCGCCATGGCAAGATACGTTTTCGGCACGTTGTGTAGAGGGGAGAGAGTCCGCTCACTTGCCCCCCCCCCCCCCCCCCGATCGCTGACCTTTTCAGAACATTGTATGGCGGGGGGGGGGGGGTGCCCCGTCCATCCTTTTGGGGCCTCCCTCACCCTCCCCATGCAGGTCCTACCAAGGTTAATTTGTTGGGACGATGCGTAAGGGAGGGGAAAGGTCGAGTTCTCGTGTTTCGGATCCCGCGATCGCTTTATTTCATTACCTTGATCCATGCGCTGTTTTTTTTCCTTGTCGGGACCTTGGATAGGAGGGGAGGGGGGGGGGGGCGTCCACCCTTTGGGACCCCCCCCCCCCCGCTATCCAAGGTGGGATCCTGTCGGGGGGGGGGGGGGGGGTCCGCTCACCTGTTTGCCCCCCCCACGATCGCTCATTTTCATGACCTTGGTCCATGCGCTATCTGTTTGCCTTGTTGGGACCTTGTACAAGGGGGAGGAAGTCCCCCCCCCCCCCCCATGTGCGGGTCCTTCCGACCTCCCCCCGCCCCTTGCACAAGGCCCCGACCATAAGGAATTTGCACGCCTCGGATAGATCAGATTTGTCGAAATATGAAATATTTGCGGGCGGAAATCTCCCTGCAATGACTCGTGCTACGATATTAGTATAGAGCTATGATAGCAGTTTTCGCTGTTATATATATATTTTTTCCTTCTGAACGACGGGGCTCCTTATCCTATCAGAAAAAAACGTAACCGAATTTTTATCAAGTTGTTTCACATTTTTTTCTTGTTTGGTGTGGTGCCTGTTAATAGGACATGGGGGGTTGATCTTCGGATAGCAACACTTCGTTTTGTTTCCTGTCAGCAATCAGTTCGTTGGGAGGCATTATGAGACTAATACAGGGGCTAGGGTTGGTGTTACAGACACAGGCGACCCTCTTGCAGGTCTCTCTACTGTTAGTGGGCAGGTTCCGCGATGGACCCGCGCCACGATGGGGGTATACTTTTTTTTTGGCTATTTTGTTTTCTGAATGACTTAAGACACTCCTTGACCCAAAATCGTCGGAAAATAAATAAATAATAGGCCATTTTTTTTTGGCATGATTCTCGTGTTGTGTACCTAGGCCATGGGATTTTTGATCCGGTATACCGTAGCAGCTTTTTTTTTTCTGTCAAATCAGTTTTTGGGAAAGGTCTTAAGGTCCCGCATTGAGGAACCTTCTCCAGAAAAATCGTGGTCCACCTCCACCGTAGCACGACGTACGTGTCGATGGTCGCTCACTTGTATCAGATAAAAATTGAAGGCAAGAACCGGGGAGGGGAAGGGACGACACCTGTGACCACGGCTTGTCCAGAAGCTGGAAAGCATAAGTGTGCAAAACAATAAATAAATAAGATTCGGTGAGCTCTTGTACGGTTCAATAGTCCCACAGGGCTATGGATAGTAACTGAACGGCAAACGCGTACTGAACGCTAAAAACGCGTGCCAATCCGCGAAGCAAATGCATCATCTCTTTTTGCCTACACGCACATGCCTTCAAAGACATTTGAAACCCTTTTATATTGTTTCCGTATCCTAGATCTTACACCTTCTTAGGCTCCCAGGGAAATACCACAGCAGTGGGGCATCTGAACAGGAGGGGGTCATTCCCTTCCAATCTCATATTTATCACGAATACGCAATGCCAATTCTTTTTTGTGAACTAGTTGGGCTTGGGTCTCCAAAGGGATACAGTCGTAGTCGTGGTGCCGCGACAGTGCGAGGTTCCACTTTAGTGCCGGTGGACATCCCTGTTTTCAAGACGTCATCCATTTTGAGATTGTGCGGGGTCCCCGTTCAGTGCGGTGAATATCCCTGTTCCCAGACGTCGTCCTAGCATGGGATGGTGCGGGGTCCCATTGTAGTGCCGGTGACCATCCCTGTTTTCAAGACGTCGTCCAAGCATCAAGACGTCGTCCTAGCATGGGATAGTGCGGGGTCCCAGTTTAGTGCCGTTGAACATCCCTGTTTTCAAGACGTCGTCCTATCTTGGGGTAGCACGGGGTTCCCGTTAGTGCCGGTGAACATCTCTGTTTTCAAGACGTCTTCCTATTTTGGGATAGTGCGGGGTCCCACTTTAATGCTGGTATCGTAATCTGGAACGGCGCGCCGCACTAGTGCGTGGGGACACAGCAGTAATGTGGACCGAATAAGGTTAGGAACAGCAGGGCGACATGCAGGTTTTTGGGTTTGTCGTGGGTCCTCGTTGATAATAATGTGGTTTTCCGCAACAATGAGGGAACACGACTACTGTATAGTATATACCTGGTACTGTATACTGTAACAAGGCAAAGAAAGCGAGGCCTAAGAACAGACAGCAGTGGCTAAAAAAAGCCTTAATTTTTAGGGAAATAAACGGAATCTCCTCCCGACTTGCGGTTGCACTGAATACAGCGCGGTATATTGATTGCTGGATAGGTCATGTACGTATCCGCTTTGCTTTTCGTGCCGGGCAACTTTTGCCAATGCATTGCCAATTACCACCCACAACGTGTTCCGTTGTAACCCTACTGTATAACCCTTCTAACGCCATGGTGTTGTAAGAGAACCGTTCTAATGTCATGGTGTTGTAAGGCTTAGTTTGGGTAAGCTATTGGTCAACCTTTTGCAAGTGGTCAAACGGACTAGTCTAATACCCCACTAATAACCTTAACGAATGGCGTCGTCGGCAGGACCATGGTTTTTTGGGTCGTGGGTTCAAATCCCACCATCCACAATCATAAACGTTGTCAGACTTTCCCCATCCATGTCGAACTTGAAAAATACTCTCCCCGGTATACCCAGGAAATGAAACGGCTTGGATAATTGACAGGTCCGCCCGTATATCCGGCCGACCTGCTATCCCGCCGTTTCAGGGGGCGAGAGTGTTATTTATACCTGGTAAGAATTAGTTTGGGTAAGCTATTATTGGTTAACCTTTTACAAGTGGTAGAACGAACGAATACCCCTCTAACATACCTCACTTAGCAGTGGGGTGACCCGCGTGCTTGGATGCTGTGGCATGTGAAATGCGGCGGTCGTGGATCCTGTGCTGTGTAGAGCTGTTGTGAGTCGGCATAGTTTCACGACTACTAACTATAATCGGTAGGTGCCGTTTGCCAACTAGCTGACCATAGTCGGCAAGCCGACTGGCGGAGCCACAGCTGATGGCCTGCCGACTTGCCGACTTATAAAGTCGGGCGAACGAAGCGAGCCAATTTTTTCATCTCCCCGGCCGAGGGGGCCCTGTCCCAAACAGAAAAAATGCATCGCAACTTTCGTACAACAAGTAAGTGTGGATATGCTCATCAAGTCGGATAGTCGGTACCTTCGGGAAACGAGTATTAGTCCGACTAATAACTAGTTGGTGACTTGACTTATGTCGTCCCGACTTACTAAATACAGCTCTTCTAGTGGTTTGGGCGTTTGTGAATGGATGCTGTGTGCTATATGGATGGAAAGACGCGCCACCCAGAGAAATTTCTCGACTAAAACCCATTGCATTAGTATGTACTGGCATATACATACATGGGGTTCGAATATATCAAATCTCCTTGCTGAACATGTTGCACAGGCATGTATTATGTGCGATGTATGTGTTATCTCTGACTCGTACAAGTTTCTGGCGGCAGAGCTTCGTGTCTCCACGAGGAGGAGGATGGAATAAGCAAAACGCAAAATAAACTAACTGCACGAAGAAAAAAAAAGCAAGTATATACAATACTACATGTTATTTCTCTGCTGTCTTGCGTACGAATATATATGTATGTATTTCGAAGCACACCTGGTTGGTACGTTTCTGTGCTTTTTTCGTATATATATATTATAAAAAATAAAAATGCACTCCAGCTGTGAGATCGAAGATTTCGTCGAAACTCATCTTTGCAAGCTGTGTGTGATACTCCGATCGCGCGCATTACGAGTTGTGTGTCCTCATTAAGGATATAGGTCGGCGACTCCCCTTACAACTACAGTGTAGCTATCAGGGTCAACAGGGTGATTTTAGGTAGTATATATATCCCGTCCGTTTGACCTTTCACCGTTTGACCTTTCACTGCGGCCACAGAAACATTAACCGTAAATCTTGTCTTCTTACTACTGCATGCATGTCGTTATATCCTATTGTTACTATTATTGTTATGTGTGCGATGTATGTGTTATCTCCGCCTGGTACTTCGTGACCACAGAGCGTTTGTCCCACGGACGATGACGACAACAAAATATTTTTTCTCGCCGTTATATCCCATATATATATAATATATTACAATATATATGCACTATAGTCTACGGCAACAAAACGTTTCTTCTCACCGTCATATCCCATCTGGCTTAGTATAGCTCTCTGTAGTATATAATATATACCAGGTATATAATAGCATGATGAAGAAAGTCAACACAGACACTGCTGTTGTATTACTGGATTGGAGCGCTTTGTTGGGCAGAAAAAAACAGGGCTTTTCGTGGAACGGGTCTGTCACAGCGTGACTCGACCCGACCCGACTCAACGCGTGAGAGGCTTCAAAAATATACTGAACCGCGACCCGAACCGAACCGTCCCGTGAGACCTCCTGACTCGACCCGACTTGACCCGCGAGAGTCTAGAAATCTACTGACTCGGCCGGCCCGTGGGTCGCATCATCATGACCCGCGAAAGGCCATGGAAAGAACGGGTTAAAATGTGGCCGAACACATAATACCTGGATGGTGGTGTTAGACATTTTTTGTCATAGAAAAACCGTTCGGTTACTAAATACCGGAGTATCAGGTATCTAAATACAGTGTATCAGTATGCACCCCCCAGGCAAGCAAACGAGAGGCCGATCGATGTGCGGCTAGGCTCGATCGTCAATCTTGTAGTCTTCAATATCAACCGTCGTCCTGTTTGATGGGGGGTTTTTGGTACGTACGTATTATTTTTCTTCTTTCTGAGAATGTTCATGAGTCATCAACGTTAAAGCTATTATTATTAGTAGTAAGTAGCTCATATAAAACCGGAAATAAATGCGGGTTACCTGGTACACAGTTTCCGTGTGCAGAACAAGGCTGAACGTCTTAGTCCTGTATTAGCGGGGTATTAGTCTGTTTTGACCACTTGCAAAAGGTTAACCTATAGCTTCTCCAAACTTGAGCCTCATGACACTCCCCCCCCTGAAACGGCGGGATAGCAGGTCGGCCGGATATACGGGCGGACCACCTCTCAATATCCAAGCGGTTTCATTTCCTGCGGATACCGGGGAGATTTTTTTTCAAGCTCGACATACATAAGGAAAGCCGTAAAAGTTGATAATTGTGGATGGTGGGATTCGAACCCACGACAAAAAACCCATGGTCCTGCCGACGACGCCATTTGTTAAGGAATGAGTGGGGTATTAGTCCGTTTGACCACTTGCAAAAGTTTAACCACTTGCTTATACCCAAACTAAGCCTTTTTTTTTCTTTTTCTTGTTTATACTTGTTGTACGTTCTAGCTTCTGGACAGGCCGCGGTCACAGGTGTCGTCCCTTCTCCCCCTCGGTTCTCGCCTTCATTTTTTATCGCGCATAGGCTTCAGCAATCCCACTGCTCGTCGATTGTTCATCGAGTGCTGCTAACTCACGCTCTCGCGAAAGTCAATTTGTGCACAAGAAAAAGTCCCTACAAACTGTAAGCCTTAGTCCTTATAACATGTTGACCCTGCCATTATTAGCAGGGGAGTCACCGACGATTGATTGTATCCTTCACGAGGGTATACATACACACACCCTGTAACACTCGCGATCAAAGTATCACACGCAGCTTTCGAAGATGAGTTTTGATCCAAACCTTTTTTTAACCGATCTCACAGCTGAAGAAGTGCACTTACTTTCCATTTTTTTTAAATTGCCGCACATGGTCGGAATGACAAATACAAACATGATCATAATATTATGAATGGAGTACAGTACTGCTGTGCGTAGATAAAGCTTACCAGGTAGACGGGAAGTAGGCATAGAAGGGAGTTAGAGTTCGTGCATAGGTTTCCTTTTGTTTCCGAGGCTTTTCTTCTTTCGGGAATGTTATTAAGTCACTTGACCAATGTTTAATCATATATACTGTATACTGCACATTGTTTGACTGAGAGCACGATAATAATACATCAGGTAGTTGTAATATTATCAAATATTAATAGTACTTTTTTAAGGCTATTAATATTAATAATAATAGCCATTTTTTTGTCTTCAATGATCATCTTTTTTGTCTTCAATAATAGTCATGTTTTGTCTCGAGTAGTCATGATTTGTCTTTAAACGACATGTTTTGCCCTCTAAAGTCCCAAACTCGGCAGCTTTTTCTGAAGGCCTCCCCCTCCACGGCACATATTAAGTATATGGTCGTTTAGATCTACATGCGGGAATAGACTATCCTTAGTACCAAGTAAGTGTTTTTTTGTTGATTTCCCCTTGTTTTTTCGTCCACTTCCTTCAAATTTTTATAGGTAGTCGACGTTGAAGCTCATCATGATGCAAATTTTGGAATGACAAACGTAATAAAAGTACCGGGTACCGGTGAAGTATACAGCTTGCAAAGATGAGTATCGACCCTGAATTTGTCGAACTCACAGCTGACGTTGTTACAATGATTCAATAAATAAGGAACGGGTGTGTGTTCATTCTATTTGTATACCATATGTGTCCGTTCACGTGAGTACCGGGTATGTGTTAATTATATTTGTATACCATATATTATGTCCGTTAACGTCTTTTTTTTGTCCGTGTTTTTTGCTCGATTTAGCATGCATGTTTCCCTTGTATACGAAGTAGTATATAAATATCCGTACGACAACACGAAGAAGCTAGAAATGTGTAGAACCATAGTAATCAGAACCCACCGTATACACCAAAACCTGTTTGTTCCTCTGTTTTTACAAGCCACATTTGGTCCTGATTACTGTATGCAGACAAAAGCTTGAGCGGGAAGTAGGCACAGAAGGGAGTTACGCTTTTGTGCATAGGTTTCCTTTTGTTCCCGAGGTTTTTCTTCGTTCGGGAGTGTTGTTGCGCGGGGTCAAAATGTTGACGCGATATAATGCTGCACACTGATTGTTGAATGGTGAGCACAAAAATAATATTACCTGGTATCTGGTATACTACAGCGCTCCTCCGATAGGATTGGAGATGGGATCAATCTAGTATTAACAGCTAATATTTAATATCGATCTAGGCTAGGGTGTGTGTGTACTCAGTTTGTGCATGGCCGTAGTCGTATGGCCATAGACCCTCGCATCCCTACTGTGCCGGGACGGAGCACGTCGGGTTTCTAACAACCAGGCAGGCATTGCTTACACCAGGGGGTCACTTTTGGGGCCTGTTTTTTCAGTGCCTCGGGGTCACTCGCGCGAGTGACGAACGCCCTTTGTCCCATTACGGTCTTGAGCTTCGGTGGCGCTGCTTTACATGTTTCGACGTCAAACCACAAAGGAACGGTATAGTAAGCTTCATTTGCGCCGAAAAAAACGCCTCCTTGTAAAGTCTTTGTGTCCGCGAGGTGCGGAATCCCTCGCGCGAGTGGCTCAAACTCGGTTGTGAAAAAGGCGGTGCCCTGCCTACCGCAGACATCTTCGTCGCTTTTTCTCGAGCTCCCTCCTTTTTCGCAACTCAGATTCGGGGTCGCATGCCAGGCACCCCCCCTCCCACCGAACCATGTTATAAAAATAAAAATACACTCCATCCAGCCGTGAGAGCGAAGGTTTTTGGTCGAAATTTTCATCTTCGCAAGCTGTTTGTGACCGAAGCATACGTATTTGTCTATTGTTGTGTTTGTCATCCGATAATCAATGTGGAGCATGAAGTTCAACGTCAATCCATCGCTCATCGTACGCATTCTTCCGATATTATTGAACGTAGCAAGCCGAGGGGAGACCACAAGAAAACAGGAAATGTATGCACAATATTTTACCTCTCTTCTTCTTCCGTATCTGCCCACTTCCGGCTTAGCAGAAAGGGAGAAAGACATTTCGTGCCCGCAGTTTCCTGAGCGGTCAATTTGGTAGGTTGGAATTTTTTTATTGGTGGAAAATCCTTGGTCGACTTTTGTCCCCGCTAATAACAACAAGATCATGAGATGCGAACTTTTCCAACTTTTGATAGTGTTGCTCCTCCAATAGTAGGGTATGGGATGGGCCATGGGACCGGCATAAAGTCCCCGCGCTCGGCTTTTCTTCTTTGGCATCCGAGCTTGCCGTGACGATAGGGGCAAAGATGAGCATTGATTACTTTTTCTATCTCACAGCTTGACTCGTGTCTCTCATTACTTTTTTAAACAGGGGGCGGTGATTCCTTCTCTCTGTTCTTCGAGAAGTTCCTGTAATGTTGTGCGCTACAGCAGTGGTTGTAGCAGTGCCGGTTGTCGCTATTATAGTGCCCGTGGTACTAAACCTGCACTACAGAGGAAACCGGCACTACTCCGCATACTCCCATTACTTGTTGTTTCCATGTGTGTTAAACGACTCCACATGCACTATATCGGGAAACCGGCACTACTCAACCGGCACTATAGCGGGACGCCACTACTACTACTACTACTACTACTACTACTTCTACTGTAGTGCGTGTTCAAGGGAGTCCACACAGGGAAGGAGAAAGTTTTATGGCAGTGGGTACCCCGATTTAAGATACCCCGTGATAAGCCGAAACATGCGAGCGCTTTTATCTGTAGTGGGAAGTATATAGCCTCTAGTGAGGCGGGACATGCCGAGCTCTGGTCGCTCTTAGCTCCCGAATAGTCTTAAATCGGCTTCTCTTAAATCGGGTACTCAATGTGGGCGATACTGGTGGTATGCGGTGCATTGTGTCAGTTTTAGCGTTTTGGAATGAATCATGCACTTACTGCGGAATCTCAGCAGGCAAACTATACTGTAGGTCATGATGGTCAGATCCATGGGCTAGTACAGTGGAACGAAAAAAAGTGATAGCGCGCGGGTTCAGAGCTCACCAACCCTCGGACTCCGTTCGTTGACCCGGCTCGGCCACCCACCGTTCGCTCGTTTTTTGTTCTTCCAGCCTCCGCTGGATGCCTTGTTGCGGCCCCCTCGCGAACAGACGCTCTGTGTGTGGCGGGAGAAAGGGGGGGGGTGATAATCCCACCGCAGTAGGCTACTTTTTCATTATTTGATTGCGATGATATGTGATGCCTCGAATGGTCAGTGTGCAGCATGATGAGCTTTCAACGCGGATCACTCGCCAACACCCTTATCGATGTTGTAAACGTTTGTCACGCCAGTGGTATCATAGTAGTCGCGCATACATACTGTGGTTAGACGGTACATGTCAACGCGAAAAAAAAAAGCCCATACCACAAGGATTACCGACAAGTAATACCACTAATAATACCGTTGTCCTCAGTATCATCTACGTTCTGTGAATGCTCCGGAGGGTTGTGGACGCTGAATCTCATTTCATGTTACACATGGTTGGACGGCAAACATAGACGCGTGTGCTACGATAAAGGTGCACCACTTTTTTTTTTCGAGGTTTCCTCGATTTTTTAGGAGCTCAAGACATGTGCTAACCCAAAAACTGACTTGAGAGAAAAACAAAACTGCTGCTACCGGATGAAAAATCTCACGGCCTAGGGTATATACATCGAGAATCCTGCAAAAAAATGTACGATTTCCGACCATTTTTGAGTAAAGGAGCCGCGTCATTCAGAAAACATTTCAGACCAAAAAGTGCTACAAGTGCCTCTACCGTAGCACGCGTGCACACTATTAATAACACAATACGAATACCCCCTCCCTTCATGTTTTTCCTTGCGCCTCTGCCGCAGGACTCCTTTTCCACCACCGTAAAAATCACCCATGAGTTTGAGCTGCAAGTTGACTAGGAGTTGACGGCTAGTCGTGAGAACTAGTACAGCGGGTAGCCCCGATTCAAGAGCGCCCCGTGACAAGCCGAAACGAGCGCTCTTGATTGCACATTGCGCCTATCTGCGGTGGGAAATGCGAAGCTTTTAGTATGGGCAGGAACATGCTTATTTCACCGTCCATAAGTCCCGAATGTTTTTATCCTGGGAGCTCTTATATCGGAGTAATCACTGTAACTGCAACAAAAAGGAGATCGAAAAAACAAACAATACCAGGTATAATATACTTCATAAACAATTGAAAAACGTAAGCTGTGAGTACGAACGATTGAATGGTTGGGCATATATATACAAAACACTATATAAAAACATGCAATCACTCCATCATCGCCGTCATTGCCGTCGATGCCGCCAATCGGACTAAAAGCCGAGGCGCCTCCTTAGCGACAACAACGTAATCACAACGATACAATTGGACGAATCGCGCACAATCCATGCACTCCATCATCGCCGTCATTGCCGTCGATGCCGCCAATCGGACTAAAAGCCGAGGCGCCTCCTTAGCGACAACGACGTAATCACAACGATACAATTGGACGAATCGCGCACAATCCATGCGATACACGACACATTTCGACCGCTGCTAACACCGACAGTCAGCCGCTTGCTGCAGATATTTCAGATGCATTAATATCTCCCTTACTTCCCCACCTCTCACCCCGCTCCCAAACCATCCCCCGCCATAATCCCAAACCCTTCCCAACCATACCCCCAAACCCACCCCCCAGCGTTTTCCCCCACTACACCCAGCCCTTCCGACAAGATAATAATGAGCACGCGCGATTTTACCCGAGCCCTGCCTGCTTTTCGATGTCGTTAGTGCTCCCTGCACCAGCGCAATATTTCACAGCCATCGTCGGCACCGCCTGTGTTACTGTACGGTCCCATTGCCCCGCTCCGTCTGACTCCCAGCCCCCTGGGACGCTCAGCACGCATTACATATAACAAACCCCATCCACCCGCCTTTTCATTTGTCAACACCAAACTTTGCTGTATGCTATAGTAACGGGCTCGGAATTATTATCTTCATCATGTATCATCAAATCGAAACGACCAATCAACAGTAATCTAAACAAACACGCCAACCACTCGACTGTCGTCGTCCAAACCAACCAATCTAATCAAAACAATAACCAATCGGCTGTCACCAAAACCAACGGACCCGCCAACCAACTAATTAACAAATCAGCTGGCACCAATCAACCAATCGGCTTCCATCCTTCCCAACGGGCCAATCCATCCATCAATCGATCAGCTGTCATCCAAACCAACCGACCAGCCAATCAACTCAATCAATCGGCCAATCAGCTGCCACCTAAACCAACCTACCAACCAACCAACCAACCAGGTGTCAGCCAAACCTACAGACCAACCAACAAACCAACGAATCAACCAGTCAGCTGTCATCCAAGCCAATCGATCCATCAACCAATCAATCATACATCCAAACCAACCGACCAACCGATCTCCCACTCACTCCAACCATCAAAATTACTCTATCTAGTGAAACTACATCATGGAGCATAATAACCTCATGAACCACGCCACGAGATAGAGCATACCACAGCTAGCTGCTGCGCGATCGATAGCTACAGCATAATTCCTTCTCAGATGGCGGGGGGCAAAAAAAACAAGCACAAAAAATAAAAACACGAAAACAAAACAAAAGAAGATGGAGTTGAAGCAAGCAGAATTAGCAAGCAGAATTAGCAAGCAGGAGCATATGCAGTATAATACGTGTTCAGCTTCAACCCCCGCGACGAATCCTTCCTCTCTTCTCTCCCCCACCCCTCTCCTGTCCTACAGCAAACCGACTCGCTTTTCACCCTCTCCGTCCTGCCCACGCCCCAAAGCGTACCCCTTCCCCCCCCCCCCCGCCCGAGCGCATTTTTGGACGCATATGTTTGGGACTAGGCGGCCAGTATAGCCTCTGCAGCACCCCACCGTTTAGTGCAGCCTTAGCCTTGTACATGCTACTACACAATATATTGACAAATCAAACGAGCCACCAAGCCATGATCGATCAAGCCGCTACTCCTACTCGACTGCCGTTCGCTGTAGCGTTGCAGGAAGACCACATCCAGTCCTACCCTTCTTGTTTTTTTGTTGGCACCAAAGACCGTTTTCTTTGCCACGCGTACATATAGCACAATCGGAACAACGACCACACGAGCGACCGCACGACAACCCGGTCCGGAAAAAAGAGAATTTCCGTGAACCATGTCCGGAACGATTCCGGAAATTAATCCGGAAACTGCTTCGGGACCATTCCAGACAACGGTCCGCATACCAATCCGGAAGCCGTTCTGGAAACCACTCAGGAAATCGGAACCCTATCCGCAGGAAACCAGAACCATACCCGAGCGCAGCCCGTCAATCCCTGCCCTCCCCGCCGCCGTCAACCCTTCACCGCATAACTCCGTCCCTCCTCCATTCCTGCCATCAAGCTTCTTAAAAGCTCACGCTCCCCCCCCCCCAGGGCCAGCGAGCGATGGTGAGGGTGCAATCGAACACGAAAATACCGGCCGCTTTAGCTTACCGCACGTAGTAAAACTCGTCAAATAGAAACGTCAAACAAAGACAGAAAGTCGTCGGTATCCCCCCCCCCTCACATACCGGCGCCGCACGCATCCCACGCGTTTACGCGTCTTGTTCACCCCACCCAGCTCCACCCGCCTCTACCCGTAAAACAAAAAAAAAATGCAAGGAAGAAGGAAAAGAAAAGCCATCGCGCCTTCATTATCGCATCGCCCCCCACCCCACCCCAAAGCAAAATAAAGGTACACACAACATCATGGGCCGAACCTCGCTCGCATCCGAGAGCCATCTTTTCGTCACACACCGATGCCGCGCTTGCCATCTAGAGCCACGGTCCCCTCACACACCGGCGCCGCTTTGACAACCGCTGGGGAACAAAAGGAGCCGCCAAGCCACTTGTATCCCCGGCGCGTTCATCACGTTTTTGTCTTCTACCTCGTTCCCCTTCCCTGCCTTTCGCCTGTCGCAAAAACATCCGACCCTTCGCCCCCCTCCCTCTCCCCAAAGAACACGCCATTCCCCGCCGACCGAGGGGAGGAAATAAGGTAACCCCCCCCTCCCATCCCGCCTCCTCAAGTCCAGCAGGCGTTTTTTGACATCGAATGAAAGGTCGAAACTCGCCACCTACGCCATCTGCCTTCTTAGCCACGGAGGCCTCATCAGGTCGCTCCGATTGTTACGTCCCGTGACACCTCATCCCGTCCCGTCCCACGCGTCCCATCCCATCTCGTCCAATAGCATCCCAACCCAATCCCCCACCCCCAACTCATCCCATCCCATCCCAACCCGTTCCATCCCATCGCATCCCAAACCGCTCCATCCCGTCCCAACCCATCCCATTATCTACTATTCCGTCCCATCCCGTTCCACATCGGCCCGTATCATAGTGATGCACCGCATCATGGCGTACTGCGGTTGTACCGTACAAGACCACCGCCTGGTAGAAAATAACAACAAAACACAAACGTACACGGCGGCTGCACCTCTCGGTAAAGAGAGAAACAAAGCAACACACATCCGGCGCGGCTGCACAAACCTACCTTCCTAGTGGGAGAGAAACATACACACACTCGCCAGCAAGGCAAGGGCCGATCGGTCGGTCGGTTGATCGGCCGGTCGGCCGGCCGGACGGACGGGGGGGAGGAGCACGACAGACTGTGTCGTCGTATTCTGCGTCTCCCAAAATCGAACCGAGCTCCCCCTCAAGAAGACGGAAGACAACAACTACGATAGCTATCACGAGAGCCATTACACATAGTGCTGGTTGGTGTTACCTGCTCCGTTAGTTGCGCAGCGGCTGACTATTTTCCCTTCAGTTTCATGTAGTGTTGGACCCCTTTCAAGCTTGTGACACCCCCCGGATTTCAACTAAACCACAAACCCCGAACGGTAACCTTGTACCTAGCAGCAATCAGAACCTGCGATGGACGCTAAACACCGCCACTCCCACCCCATGCTTATTTTTCGCCCTATTTGGTTCTGACTCCAACATCCCGTAAATAGGCAGGGCGTTTCTCGGGACGGATCACATCTCGCGGGTCGGGACAGATCTCTTTTCGTGGGTCGGGTCGGATCGGGTCAAGATGACCAGGCCGGACCCGTGATGTTTGAAAACTATCCTGACCCATCCCGTGAGATGTCGAGCACCTTTTGACCCGACCCGACCCGACCCGACCCGACCCGCGGGCCGTGTTTTGTTATCCGTGAAAAAGCCCTGGTAAATAGCCGCCTTGCAAATCCGCCCCGCCCTACGCTAAACGACTAGGGACCGTCGATAAGGGAGGAAAGGAAAGCAGGAGCACAGACCGCTGAGTCAATAATTTCCTATGTCCTCAAACTACGAATCATATCCCCGTGCAAACACAACAGGAAAAAACTCAACTATACTGATAATGTCATCATCAATGTTTTGAGCTCAATTTCCTGAAATCTAGGGGCGGTACTACAAGGTGGGAGGGAGGGAGGGAGGGAGGGGGGGGGCGGGGGCGGAGGGGGGCGGGGCGGGGCGGGGCGGGGCGGGGCGGGGCGGGGCGGGGGGGGCACAAACCGAGTCGGCAATCCCACGCCGTTTAAGAGGCACTTCATCCCACGAGCAGGAAAAACTCTTGAGAATCAAGGGGTTCACAAGTTTCCAAATACCGACTTGATGCGTCTCTGCCCCTGCCCCTCCCCCCCAACCCCGCGCCAGGCCGCGCTGCGGTACGCCACGGTATGCTACACCGCGTCACGCCACGCCACGCCATCGTAGAGGCAGTTTGCCCCAAAGGTATGTCAAAACTCCGAGCATCACGGCTTCAGGACTTTCCAACTCTTGACCGATTCGCCACTGCACCTTCCCCCCCCCCGCCCGCGCGCGCTACGCCGCGTTGCGCTTTGCTGCGCCACGCCACGCCGTCGCAGAGGCACTTCATCCCATGAGTATGTGAACAATCTGAGAGTAACGGGTTTCAGGATGTCCAATTCTTGGCCGAATCGTCTCTGCATCTCCCCCACCCCCGGCACCCCACCCCCCCCCAGCCCCCCCCAGCCCACCCGCTAGGCCGTGGTGCTCCACGACGCACTGTCGTAGAGGTGTTTCAACCCAAGCGTATGCCAGAACTCATGAGAATCACGGCTTCAGTAATCTCCACGTCTTGACCGATTAGTCTCTACACCTCCCCCGCCCCCCCCTTCCTAGGCCGCGCTTGCGCCTCGCCTCGCCATGCCGTCGTAGAGAGGCTCTTCGTCCAAAAGAGTATGCCAAAGCTCTTGAGAATCAACGGGATTCGGTACATTCCAGCTCTTGATCGATTCTCTTGATCGATTCTCTTGATCGATTCGTCTCTACTCCCCCTGGTAGCTCGCCTTTCGGTTCGGTTCGCTAAACTGCGCTGAGTTGCGCTCCGCTATGCCACGTCACGCCGTCGTGGTACTGGCCTTTCATCCCGAAGGATGTAAAAACTCTCAGAACTTTGACAACCACCGGGTTCACGACTGTCCTATTCGTGACCGAATCGTTTCTCCCCCCCCCTCCCTCCCCCCCTCCCTCCCCCCTCCCTCCTCCCGACCCTCCGCCACCCCCATCACAACGACCACGACATACCCCCCCTGAGGAGTACACCCTCCCCTCTTCCTATCGTCCCCCCAACCCTATTCACCCTTCCTCCACGCCGATCATCACCACAACACCCCCCCCCCCTCCCCCCCGTTTTGATGAGCCATCACCATCACCATGACAACAAATAGGCGTGTCCCTCTTCACACATTTGGCCTTAGTATCCCCCCCCCCTCAAGCGCTGTCATGGGTTGGATTCAGGCGTCCTCCTTTCTCCTCCTGGACCGTTATGTCAAATAAAAACGAAACAAAAGCAGTGCCGTTCGGTCAGTTAATGTCAGATCGATCTCAATAACCGTTTGCTGTGGCCGATTTCGATGGTCTATCTCGATGGTCGACATCGTATGTTCTCTATCTCGACGCCTTGTCCCGATGGTCTGTCTCGGGGGGCGATACCGATGGTCAATTTTGATGGTCGATTGTGATGGTCAATTTTGATGGTCAACTTCGATGGTCAGTTTCGATGGCGGCTTTAGACTTCCTGTGGTCGATTGTGCTTGTCGATCTCGATTTTCTATGTACACTTCGACATGATAGCCAAACGCTGTCGTCGATCTCGATGTTCAACTTTGATGAAAGCTTTCGAAGTCCCATTCCTAAGGTCGATCTCTATTTTCAATCTTGATTTCGATAGCTAATCGTCGTGGTAGTCTCGATGTTCGATATCGGTCGCCAACCTCCGTGTTCAATCTCGATGGCCGATCTCGATGTTCGATATCAGCAGCCAACCTCCATGTTCGATCTCGATGGCCGATCTCGATGGCCGATCTCATGTTCGATATCGGTAGCCAACCTCCGTGTTCGATCTCGATGGTCGGTTACGGTGATGGTCAGTTTCAATAGAAAATACATGTGGTCGGTCTCGATGGTCCGGTACGGCTATGGTCAAATACGATGGTCATTTCGTTCGCAATTCTTAGTGATCGATCTCGATGATCATTTTAGATACTCACTTTCTGGCCCGTTCGTCCGTCTTTCCTCCATCCTTCTCGCTGCCGCTTGTGTTACCGTCCTCGTCGCTTCCATTGCTCGATGCCCCACGCTTTCCCAATCTGGCCACCTGCATTTACATGAAGGGTAGATAGAGGGGGGGGAGCAGAGAAGGTGAGGGGAGGGGGGGGGTTATAAACTTTTTAGACATGCCCTTCTCTAAATAGTGACAGTCGTTTCAACGAGGGGAATTCTTCGAAGCATCGTGCCCCTCCGCATCTTGTGTCTCTCTGATGTCGAGAGGTGATATGGTAGCACTCACCACTTTGCCAATAACCATGTCCATATCCATATCCAAAATTTGTAAATCTCTCACGAAAAAAGACTTGAGAATTTTCGTCTTTCGTTTTCTCGTTTAGTTTTTTCGGTCGTTTTTCGCCCCCATGATCCCACCTCGTCATCCATCCCCATCCCACCCGCACCCTCCGCCGTGGCTCCATCCACCTTCAAGTTCCCCCCCCCCGTTCCTGCTCCCCCCATCAACATCGCCTGACTCGCTTTTCCACCAAACCCAGCCAACCCCGCCGCGCCACGCGGGGTCGTCGGCTTGGAGCCCCCGCTCCCACTTCCACTTCCAGCCGAAGGGGTAGGGCTAGCCCCACGCCGAGGACTAGTCGAAGCTGACCTGGCAGCTCCAGCAGCAGCAGCTCCCCCAGTTGGGTCCTGCTCTCTAGCTGATGACGATGCGGATGATGGTCTTGGAGCGGATGCTGACGACGTGTCTGCTGCTGAAGGTTCTGCGTCGGGTTCTCCTACAACGGAGGCGGTTTCTGTCGCTGGGCTAGAGGACCTTATCGGCTGTAGGGAGAGGGGGGGTAGGGGGGGGGGAGAGGGGGGTTAGGGGAGGGGAGGGACCTCGCCGGCTATAAGCTCTAAGGGGGGACTAGAGTACGGGGTGGGTTAGGACATTATGGGGGTAGGGGAATGGGAGGGGTAGGAGAGCAGAGGGGTAGGGAAAGACAGGATTAGGGAGGGCGCGGTGGTGATGGTGGTTCCACCTCTGGTTCTCCTACAGAGGAGGCGTTTTTTGTTGCTGGGCTAGACGAACTTGCCGGCTGTAGGCGGGGCTAGGGGTGCGGGTGGGGGTAGGGAATGGGAAGGGGGGGGGGGGGGGGAGGGGGGGGGGCCTTGCTATAAGGGGGGGGGGGGGGGGGGGTATGAAGGGGGGGGTCACGGGAGGGTCAGGGGATAATTAATTAGGGGGAGGAGAATAAGGAGGGGTTGGTTGTAGTGTTGTGTTGGTAGTGGTTTTGGTTGTTTGCTGATCGTTGCGATCGCGGTCGCTGTGATTGCTATTAAACCTTTACAGTATCCGCAACAACACAAAAAAGCTGCCTGATCGACCCACAACACACCTCTGCCGCGTAAGAGTGGCCAGACCCCGACCCGCCGTGGTTGCTGGCCACGATAAGCTCCATCAGGAGCGCGCAGGACCCTTCAACGCCACCGAACGCCGTAGACCATTGTAACCTGCATTAATACCACGCATCGGTGTCAGAAAGACGACGTTTTCAACCCTTGACCGACGGACGGCAATTTTCCAGTAATTTACCTCGACTGACGCCAAACTACTAGCTTTTAGTGTGGAACGATCATTTTTTTTTCACCCTTGACCGCCGGTTTCAACCCTTGACCGACGGACGGCAATTTTCTAACCATCTACCTTGACTGACGCCAAACTACTAGCTTTGAGTGTAGAACGATAATTTTTCTTCACCCTTGATTGCCGGTTTTAACCCTTGGCCGACGGACGGCAATTTTCCAACCATCTACCTTGACTGACGCCAAACCACTAGCTTTTAGAGTGGAACGATAAATTTTTTTTTTCACCCTTGATCGACGGACGGCAAATCTCCAAGCATCTTGACTGACGCCAAACTACTAGATTTTACTGTGGAACGATCTTTTTTTTTTCAGCCTTGACCGGGTGTTTTCCCTCGAATGACCGTCTCCTGACACGAAGCGAGGCAAGGACATGACATCTCGAAGGGAGCCTTGTTTCCATTACGAGGTACGAGATAGGTGGTACTACTTAACGCCTTTGCTACTGGAAACCCTTTTTTTCGACAATTTTACTTGAAGTTAGTAGAGGGAGGGGTTTTGGGGGCTCTGAAGGGGTCAAGAGGGCTAACCTGAACAGATTGTTGGCCCGGCTTTTAATTACCCTTCGGCCCTCGAACAGGTACCGTGTCGGGTGGGAGTAGCCTAGCGCGGCCTGTGAGACGAGAAAAAAAAAAGGTTACCAACCGCGAAATGTGCGACATGGGGGGAAAACAGAGTGAGTTAAGTATGACATCTGACAGGTGTGATACAGTCATGTACTGGGATATACAAAGTGGGGGTCTCCCAATAAGGCGGTATGCCTCGATAACGCGGACCAAAACACGTGGTACGACCAGGAAATTGCGCTCACAACGTGGAGTGAATAAGGCGGCTTCCTTCTACAAGGCAGTCATATCGCTCTGGCACGCCACCCCTACTGCCTACTGCACTTAGTCAAACAGTGGTGCAATTATCAGTTGTTGTTTTTTTCTTTCCCTCCGGCGGGTGGGGTCGAAAAATCAAACCTTAAGCTCACCACACTTCCACGTATTTTCATACACGTCACGTATCGATTCAACTCAATGGCATTCGCAATCCAGTGCTAGTTATCGTGTCCTTCGGTTCCCGCGATGACGATAGCGTGAGCTGTCCCTTTCGGCGGTCCCCGTTACTATCCCGGCAGCGCAAGCTGCCGTTGTATACGGATGCGTGAGTATGTCGACCCGGCCTGACCCCAGAGGGTCAGATGCGGTGGAGATAGCCACCCGGAACGGCATCATTCCGGGTAGTGTGGGGCTTGCGCAAGCTTACAATAGTCAGTACTCGGGGAAACACTGGTACAAAAGGTGTGCAAGGCAAACAAAGGTTGAGACCTGTCCGCCATCGAAAGACAACAAAACTTACCGAAAGAACAGCACAAAAACTAGGAAATCTCTCTCTTAAGATATACATAAACACAAGTACGCCTGAAACGAAAAAACTGATAGAATAATCCCCGACACAATGCCAACTGGGACCGGCATGCAGCGCTTGTCTAGAACAGCACAATAACTAGGAAATCTCTCTCCAAGATACATGAACACAAGTACGCCTCAAACGGAAAAAAAAACTGATAGAATAATCCCCGACACAATGTCACTGGGACCGGCGTGCAGGGCTTGTCTGTGTGCGGTTAGTTTAGACATAACAGACAAACTAAGCCCGGTACAAACATGCCTAGATACCTCTACCAATATACCGCGTTTTCTCCGTTAACATGTGTGCAGAGCCGTTACTGCGCTTAATAATGCTATCGTCATTACTATTAATAGCATTGCTAATAACGCTATTAATGTGATTTATAATTATGCCCCCCCCCCAACGCTCCCTCCTTCTCCACCACCCGCACCATCGCCTAGACCTAGCACCACGCGTATAGCAAACCCCTACATCTATGCGACCTAAAGATGTTTGAAAAACCCTTTCGCCCCCCCCCCCCCCCCCCCCCCCCCCCCCGCCCCCCCTTTCCCCCCTCGAACGCTCCGCCCTCTCCTCACTGGTTGTACGACTTACGGGGTATACATGATAAACTGGTGCATTGAACCGTCACATTTATCCCCTTAAAGGATTTATAGTTTCCACGCATAGATTGAGCTGTCCCCCCGCCCCCCCCGCTCCCTCATGATCCAACCCAGACCCCCACGTCCTTAAAAACTCTGTCCTCCCCTCACCGGTTATTCGACTTACAGGATTCACTTGATAAACTGATGCATTTCCTTCCACAGCCGTCAGATTTTGTCCCCCTCAAAAACGGGTTTTATAGTTTCCGCGCACAGACTGACTAACATCACCCTCTTGACCCTGATAGCTACGATGTAGTTGCAAGGGGAGTCGCCTACCTATATCCTTAATGAGGACACACAACCCGTAATACGCGCGATCGAAGTATCACACACAGCTTGCAAAGATGAGTTTCGACCAAATCTTCGATCTCAAAGCTGGAGTGTATTTTTATTTTTATAATAATCATGACTATACTCACTAAGATTATGATAATGATAATGATTATCCCGTTACCTGGTGCTGGAAAAGCTGTATCATCTTGAAAGAGGATGGGTCGTCGACGACGGTCTTCAGCTGCCGCAGGAACCCGTTCATCACCTGCAGGAAGCAACAAAAATGGCAACGACAACATTGACTATGGCGGCTTCCCCCAACGAGGGTCATTCCTTACGAACAAAAAATGTCAGGAATCGTGATACTTTCATCAGGAATCCTGATTTTCACGTCACGATGTGTGCCAAAAAAATCAATCATTACAACATACATTTTTTTTAGATATTTTCAAAACGATTCATGATCACGATTCGTGACAAATGTCACACCTCTTGAAAAACAAACAACACGCCTGATCAAGACACACAAAACCACTCTGCGCCCCATCTCCACCAAGAGGACATCCAACGCCGGTGGGGGGCATATATGGGGCATGGCAGACCCTGCTACGCAGGCCGCTTGCGAGGAAAGACGAGGCACTGCGGACGATCAGCGACTGTCCACAGGAAACGCTGAAAGCGTTTTGAGTGTAAATTTCACGAAACGTGACATACGTGGCATATCACATTTTATCGTTAGGAAATAAATGTCAGGATTCGTGATATCTTGTCACACACCCAAATGTCACGATTCCTGACATTTTTTTTTGTTCGTCGGGAACGGCGCTAAGACGGCTTCTCCCGATAAGGCGGTCGTGCTGGTGCATTGATCTATCTGTCACACCACCGCCTTGCTGCTGCTGCTGCTGCTGCTGCTGTATAACAACTTTTCTGAAACAAAAAGCCAGCCTAAACGAGCGCCAGGAAACGCGTCGTGTCATTGTTGAGGGTATCGGTTAAAAAACCCTTCAGTTAGTAGTACTTGAAAAAATTCGGTGAGCATCAAAAGCTGACACGTGGGAACGCTGAACCCTATGCGCGACAAAAATGAAAGCATGCACCGGGGGGGGGGTGGGGAGGGAAAACACCTGCGACCATGACCATGATGATGGTCATGACCATGGGTGTTGTTGTCCAGGAGGTCGCTGAGGGTAAAAACTCATACGAGTCGATCGAGCTGGAGAGCAAAAGTTGATCGCTGAAAAAGAAAAAAACAAGAAAAAGAAAAAAACAAGAAAAAAAAAATAATAATCTACGTCGGCGGCTGTCGTAATGTTCTTTCCAGAAAAAAAAAAAACGCGGGCCTACCTTGTCGTAGCTGAAGAGCATGTACCCCTCGTTGCCCACCGTCATCTGCACGGCATCCTCAAGCTTTTGCTGCAAAAAAAACGTCAAGCACAACAGGGACAACAACCACAACCACAATCACAATTAGCGCGTTGGCGAAACACAAGAACGGTCTCGGCTGGGTTTTGAAAAGCTGCCCGACCATGCTAAACATTTGGTCTACTAACAAATCGTGCAGCATCTTAGAAGTCAGGGATTGCTTCCTCTGCAAAACGAATGTCAAGTACGAAAACAAGGGCAAAAAAAACAACAACAATAACTAAATGAGCGCAATAACAAAACACAAGAACGGCCTCAACCGGAGTTTGACAGCTCCGCGACCATGCCAAACATGTATCTATCAACAGATCGTACGGATTGTATAATCAGGGAATGCTTTTGCTGGACAACAAACGACAATCAAGAACAGGAACAAGGACAAGGACAACAACAACGATGACGACAATGAGCGCATTGACAAAATTTAAGAACGGCCGCAACCGGGTTTTGACAGCTGCTCGACCACGCTAAACATCATCGGCTAATAGATCGTGCAGGTCATATAAACCGTCCTGAAGCTTTTGCCGCACAACAAAAGACAACAAGAACAACGAAAATGAGCGCATCTACAAAACACAACAGCAGCAACAACAGCAACAACAGCAACAACAGCAACAACAGCAACAAACAACAAACAACAAACAACAAACAACAAACAACAACAACAACAACAACAACAACAACAACAACAACAACAACAACAACAACAACAACAACAACAACAACAACAACAACAACAACAACACTACATATATGTCAAAATCTGATCTGATCAATCGGCAGAGCCTCACCTCATTGGCCGACTGCTCCGTGAAGGCGTAGAGCAGGGTCAAGAAACCATCGTATCCCCTCAACGCTTTACCCTTCCCCTTCACATCGCCGTCCGTCGTGGCCATGCCCAGAGACCGCACGAGCTTCTCTTCCTCGGTTTCACAACCCTCCCGCACCGTCGGGTTCTGGGGGTGGTCTTTCTGCGTGGCACCAAAACAAAATTACGGCGGACTATGTTTCAACACATCGGATACATGGCCTATAAATACTATACACAATTTACACCCAATATCCATTGCGTTGGTGTATTGTGCACGACACAACACCATCTAGATAATCTGGATGCTGTATCTGTCCTCATGATGTGTTGTGCACAACATATCACGACGGGCATTGATTTATCACATGCGTTCTTTTGTCATACTACCTGTGATTATCAATAGACTACACGCCTAGACCATTACTGGCATGCGCCGAGCAGGCGGCGTACGTCAGCCCCACGCTGAGAACCTGCCCTCGAAATATGATACAAAGACCTGGTTTCTGGTACGAATTAACCATTGTTTTTGCGTTACAACAGCAAACACTGATGTAGGTATTGTAAGAACGCAGTAACTCTCTCGCGACTTCTGTGCGACATAGCGGGTTGCGAAACTCTCTCGCGACTTCTGTATGACATAGCAGGTTGCGACGTCTGCATGACTTGCGTGGCATGTAAAACATCGATACATGTACGTATCATACGTAAAAACGTACTGGTACGATGTGCGATATTATACAAGACTATATTATACAACACAGTGTTCACATGCCACACACCAAAAAGGGGGAGCTCGAGTAGAAAAGGTGGTACAGCACAGCAGTATCGCCATGGGTTATTAATTATTTTTAGCCGTGGAACTTGTTTTAGCTTTGAAACCAGTTGCTAGCTGCGTTTGGCCTTGCAACAATACGTGGCACCCCAAAGCAACGAACCCATCATACCACAACACCACCAAACATACGGATTGAATTGACCCAACTGGTTGCTTTGTCACACCGCGCCATAATGTACAGACCGTACCAACCCCAACCCCCATACCGCTTGCTTACGCTTCGTAGTCTACTTGCTCGAGCTGTGAGTCGGCTGGATTTGGCTGGATTTCACGAGCAACTAATCGGCAGGTGCCCTTAGCCAACAAACCGGCTTTAGTCGGCAAGTCGGCTCGAGAAACCAACTAATGGCCTGTCGACTTGACGCCTTCGCTACAGGAGGCTATAATCCTTTTGAGGCCCACATACGGCGATAAAACAAACTAATAATACAAACCTGTCCTCACCACGGGCACAAGCATGCAGCACAAGCATGCAGCACAAGCATGCAGCACAAACCATAACACACAAACCACAACGCACAAACCACAACGCACAAACCACAACGCAAAAACCACAACGCACAAACCACACGCCAGTGCAACATGTCGGCGCGCCTTACATGCGCTTGCTGGCATTGGAGTGGTTAGACTGGAAAATCGTCGTCACCTAATAATCCATCTACAGCAGCAGCAGCCCCGGTCGCTTGGTGCAAAGGATGCTACATACAATCGTCAGTTACAATGTATTCGCCATTGTTTTGTTTTCGCTCTCAAGCCCCACAAGGACGCATGATACCAGAACCAACACGGTGATACCACGACCTTCCGCCTTTTACGCGGCCATTCTGCGCACGGACACTTGTAGCACATGGAACGAAGAACTGTATGCGACTGGCGGTGGGTCGAACAAAACCAAGCGGTTGATTTAATTTAGCCTTTGATACGTGATTAGGTGGCATCATGATGGGCGCCACGTGCTAACCATCACATGGCACAGCACGTGAGGATCGAACGAACCACTACTGAAACAACTCAACAGGTACGATACAAGAAATGACTGCCTTTGTTTCTGGTAAACGAGTGGCATGCAAAAGACGAGTATCGAAACGAACATACCCAATACACAGCGGACGCCAACTTAGCTCAATTTTATTTTTATTCTGTATTATAAAAACGAAAACAGAATGTGTACCCGTACTTCTGTGTATAAAAACACATCATACCGCATGGCACATATTTTTTTCTTGCACGTAGTCTCGTGTGCTGGCTTACACACGTTTTTCCCTCGTGCTCATTGCCGTTCGCTTTGCATGCCATCAATGCCATCATGGCCAAATCACCTTCCCGTATTTGAAACAATGCATATCTCTGTCTCGAAGGTTGTGACCACATAACTTCTCTCCAGGAAGCATGGGCACCAACACTGCTTGTGCTGGATTTATGTGGTTACAAGTATCACTTTAATGGGAAATATCACACACATGCCCGGACACAAATAGGGATCGAATCAACCGAATCAACTGGAACCGTATACCACGCCAACATAACACAACACACTTCGCCGAGCGGTGCGCCCAACAATAAATTCCCAACGCCGTCGTTTCGGGTAGAAACATGATAAAACACGGCGTGAGCTGTGAGTTCTTCCGGAATGTCTCAACTTCACAAGCTGTCCGTGAAAGACTAATCGTTTTCGTTCGTTCGTTCGTTCGTGTTCGTTCGGTGCGGTTCTGATGTAACTAAGATGGCCTTGATCGCTTCACACCCAACAGTAATATCGACTTACAGTGCGCCCCACCACAGTGCGGGTTTCCTCTGACCTGGCTTGCCTTAAGCGTCTGACCAACAACAGTATTTATTTACTAAGGTGCGGGTTTCCTCTAAAGTGCGTACCAGTACGTCTTTTACAGTGCGGTTTTGCGGTGACCTGAATGACTGTAAGCGCAATAGCCTCCTCTCAAGTCCCAAAGGGGTATCCAGCCTGATCTACTTCTGGCAGTCTACAGTGCGGGTTTCCTATACACATCGCGGTTTTTCTCTGACCTGGATGGCCTTAAGCGCTTGAACAACAACAGCCTCACCTACTTCTAATAACAGCAATGATACCGCTATTCTCTACAGTGCCTTTTTCGCTCTAACCTGGATGGCTTTAAGCGCCTTAGCATCCTCGGCGAGGCGGACGGCCTTGCCCAGCCGTTCGCACAGCACGTGGTGCAGCCGCATCAGCACGTACAGCTCCTGTTTCCGTTGAAAAAAACACACACGAGAGTGAAGAGACAACAACAAAGCGCAAAATTAAACAAAAAAAACACTCACACGAAAAAAAAACAAAAAAAAAACAAAACAAAACAAAAATAAGAACAAGCAATTAACAAACCCGTTCAAGCCTAACTAACAACGAACTAACGAACCAAGTGATAAAAAATGGTGAATTTAACCAGGGCTTTTCACGGTTGTGATCCGACTCACGGCTCGGATCAGGACGTTTTCAAAACTTACGCGGGGTAGAGTCGGGTCGGGGCAGGGCAAGCTCGAGTTTCCACGGGGTCGGGTCATGGACCAGGAGGTTTTGGAATCTTACAGGTCGGTACGGATCACCTCGACCCCACCCGTCCCCACCCGACTCGAGAGAAGAGACCCGACTCGCGAAGGGTCCTGGAATTTTGTCGGTTGAGCAGGTCGTCCACCATCACCATCACCAACATCTGTAATAGCAAACTATACTATAAATAATACAACGTAGTTTATAACCCCTCCCCCCTGCTCTCGCCCCCTCCCGTCACGCCTCACCCCCCCTCTCCCTCTACCTGTGTGCACAGCAGCATGCGCTCGGAGCCCGGCAGCAGCGGTCCCAAGTCCACCCCTCCATCCACGTCCATCCCGCTCGCCCCACCCTCCCCTCCAACACCACCCCCGGCACCCGAACTACCAGCGCCTCCATAGTTCCCATCCGCGTCTTCGCTAAGGGGGGAAGGCGGAACCCAGGCCGCCCCTTCTGGGCGTACCTACAAAAGTGGAGAAGGATTCAAGGGGGGCAGGGGGGGGTGGGAATGAGGGAGTGAGGGCGGGGGGGGGGGGGGGGTGGAGGGGGGGGGGGGGGGGGGGGGGGGGGGTGAGCTGCTGGAATTTTGTCATCCGCAGATACCATCGATAAGAAGAACGCAGCCTCCTTGTACCCTACCCCCCCCCCTCCTTCTACAACTCCCGCCCTCACCAGAAGAATGTCCTCCGAACTGCAGCCCACAGGCTCCCCCGAGGTGACCATAAAGCCCTCAATCGAGGTAGCCGGCCCGAGAAGTGGAGCCGCCAGGCCTCCTGGTATGACCCCTGACATCAGTCCCGGAGGGGAAGCCGAAGCCGGTCCCCTCGTCACGCTGGTCACTCTTGCCTCCCCTCTCCTCAGTAACACCTGGGAAAACGGAACCACGGCAACAAAAACGAGAACAAGATTAAAAAAAAAAAGAAAAAAAACCAAGCTACAAAGTTAAGCAATTAAAGAAAGCGAACAAGAGCAAAAGTAATTAATAAAAAACTAAATAAAGATATAAATAAAAAAATAAAATGAAAAAAATAAAAATAATACCGTACGCAGAGCAAGTGCTGCGCTCCGACGGCAAACTAACTAACTAAATGACTACATGTGGATACCAGTCCCTATTCCCTAGATTGTACCGCCTCTTTATCACTATAATCCTTCGTCCCACATCAACAATAAAAAAAAATATAAAATATAAAATACTAATCCACTAAATAACTAAACAAAATGTCTACATAAACAAACCAACGAACACTAACAACAAAAAACAAAAAACAGTCGGGGCCGGGCTCCTCGTGACATCGTCAATCCTGCCTCTCCTTTCTTCACTACCATCCGGAATTAACAAGTACTGAGAAAAAAAAAAGAAACAAGCAAAACACAAACAACGAAAGCACAAGAATGAACAAAACAACGAACAACAACAAAAAGAAGTTAATAAACGAAAAACAAAAAACAGTAATATTTGCAGGGACATGAAACAAAACGCAACACATACATTCCAGATCTTGATGAGGAGGCAGTAAGCTATAATAACAAACACGACGAACGACTAGTGCACCCTGGTACCCACCAGAGAGCCCTCGACGATGTCCGCGAGCCCACCACTTATCGGCCCCACCGGCCTGAACGAACCAGACCCGTTGGAAGGCCTCATCGCCCGGCAAGACTTCTCGTCCCAGGACAATGCCCCCCCCATCCACGCGCGGATAACAGGCAGCGTCCTGGGGAAGACGTAAATTTCCGATTCGACATGGGAGTTGGTGGAGGCAGTAGGCGGAGGGGTGGGGGTGGAGGGTGTTAAGTGCTTCTATGTATAAGCGTGGGGGGGGGTAGATACGTGGGTACATCAGTACGAATAAAAATAACCAGGTCCCTGCAAACATAGACTATCGGTAAGCTCTAAAGTCAGATGCGCTGGTCGACGTTTCGTTGCCGGGTTACTTGCGAGGTCGGTGGCTGATTGTTTCCTTCCTCAGTTTTACAAGAGTTTTGTCCCCCTTTTCTACGTGCGGCACCCCCGTGAAAGCTGTGGTACAAGGCAATAATGACATCGACCGCCGGGGACTACGCAGCAGAGCGCCGGGGACTACGCAGCAGAGCGCCGGGGACTACGCAGCAGAGCGCCGGGGACTACGCAGCAGAGCGCCGGGGACTACGCAGCAGAGCGCCGGGGACTACGCAGCAGGCGGTGGGGTGGAGGGGGTGGTGGTGGTATAAACAGTATCGATACAATTGGTACGGATATCGGACGAGAATCGACTTCGATACGATATCGACAGAATAAATAGTATGCAATCGACTTCGAAACGATATCGATAAATCAATTATACAACCGATATACAGCGGTAGTGGTCCCTGTAGAGTGCCGGCATTCCGGGCTGGCACATACCGGCACGGTAGCAGAACAACTACTATACCTCGTACGCTGTAACCCATTTACAATTCTACCCTCCCTTATGGGTGAAAACTACATGAAGATAGTGAAGAATATCTAATATTTGCGGTAGTAACTGGGTTGAAGTTCAAGCGCAGCTGTTGTAACGGCCAAGCTTACCGCAGCATCTTGGATTTGTCGGTCGGGGAGTTCGTAGAGAATCTGACGGCGTGAATGAGCAGCTGGTGCAGATCTCGCCGCACTTCGGAAGGGGGGTAGGCCAGGGTTAGGTGCGGCTGCATGAAGTGTGGCGGAGTCGATTCCAGTTTTAGCCTAAGAAGAGCAAGAAAAAGAGGTAAGAAAAAATAGCGTGAACAACAAGAAAACGATAAGAACAATGACAAGAACAAGAGGTAATAACAAGACCAACGACAAAAAAGAGAAAGCGATCAATTTAAATGCGGCGAGGTCAATTCCAGCGTCACCCTACCAAAAACAGGCATAAGAACAACACTTGAAAAAAAAAGTACAAGGACAAGAACAAGCAATCAAGTGCAGCGGAGTCGATTCCAGCTTCACCCTATGGACTCGATCACAGCCTCACCCCCACCTAGAACAACGAGCGTACATAATGAGAAAAAAGACCAAGAACCAAGAACAAGACCAACAAAAATCACAAACACAAAAGAGGAAAACAAAACAACGACAAGTACGCGCACAAGCACAAGCAGGGCCGTCGGGGAAAAAGGATGCACGCGAGTTACAGAAACGCCATAACCGGGCAGACCGAACCAAAAACACTCCCGAGGATTCACACAACGGACGAATGATGATCTACACCATCTAATGATAGATAACCTACAGTAGTGCACATGCTGTACCTGCCGTTGTGGTATCATCTCCCGTGCAAGATATGTGTATTAACAGTACAATAGTACACATCCAACCCAGGAAACAGGTGCTGGGTCTTCAGATCACCCCGCTCTTACCCGGCAACACGACCTAGGCCATGCAAGGCACACGGCCCCCAACCCTACTCCTACTCCTACCACTACCACTACCACTACCACTACCACTACCACTACCACTACCACTACCACCACCACCACCACTACCACTACCACTACCACTACCACTACCACTACCACTACCACTACTACCACTACCACTACGACCACTACGACCACTACGACCACTACCACTACCACTACCACTACCACTACTACTACTACTACTACTACTACTACTACCACTACCAAAACCACTACCACTACCACTACCACTACCACTACTACTACTACTACTACTACTACTACTACTACTACTACTACTACTACTACTACTACTGCTACTGCTACGGCTACGGCTACTGCTACTGCTACTGCTAATGCTACTGCTACTGCTACTGCTACTGCTACTGCTGCTGCTGCTGCTGCTGCTACTACTACTACTACTACTATTGCTGCTACTGCTACTAGGCCATGCAAATCAAACGCCCACCACCCGGCAACATGATCCAGGTGATGAAGATCATACGAGAGACCAGGGGTCGATCCACCATGAGTAAACCTAGGTAATATAGTCTATAGATAAATAGCAGCGAAGTCATCTGTCCGATTTGTGCAGAGATTGGGGATTGGGCTTACCTATGTGCAGTGGCGAGCCTGGCCGCTTTCACTTGGGCTTCGTAGTCCGCCAATTTCTTCTCCTGCTCTCACGAAAATGACAAGACAAAAAAAAAGAAAAAAAAAACACGATGCAAAAGGACAAGACAATCACCGGCAAGGGAAAAAAAGTCGAGAGCTTGGGCGTAATTACTTCACTGAGAGTCCAGACAATGTCACAAGGATAAACGTACCTATGCCTCAGAGTCCAGCAAATATATAAAATTATACATGCTTAGATATAATTATATATAAAGGATTTATAGTTGCCACGCACAGATTGAGCTGCCCCGCCCGTCCCCCCCCCCCCCATGATAAACTGGTGCATTCTTTCCAAAACCGTCAGATTTATCCCCTTAAAGGATTTACATAGTATCCATGCACAGATTGAGCTGCCCCGCCCGTCCCGCCCCCCCCCTCCTGCCCCCCGCTCCCTCTTGATCAAACCCAGGCCCCCACGTCCTTCAAAACTCCGCCCTCCCCTCACCGGTTATTCGACTTACAGGATTCACTTGATAAACTGATGCATTTCCTTCTACAGCTGTCAAACTTTGTCCCCCTCAAAAACGGGTTTTATAGTTTCCGCGCACAGACTGACTAACATCACCCTGTTGACCCTGATAGCTACTCTGTAGTTGCAAGGGGAGTCGCCGAACTATACGTATCCTTAATGAGGACACACAACCCGTAATACGCGCGATCGGAGTATCACGCACACCTTGCAATGAGTTTCGACCAAATATTCGATCTCACAGCTGGAGTGTATTTTTATTTTTATAATATATTGTGAGAGGCGGTACAACATAAACGCATGGTACGGTGAAGGTGCACTGGCTCTTTTTTTTCCTCCTTCTGAGGGTGGTGGCTTGAGGAGCTCTAAACGTCGCCTTAAAATTTGATCTTGAGCAAAGCTGAAAGTTGGGTGATGGCTTGAGGAGCTCTAAAAGTCGCCATAAACCTAGATTTTGAGCAAAACCGAACCTGCAATTCCCAATTCGGCAAACAATCCCATGGCCTAGTTATACAAAAAAGCATACACTTTGCAAGGCAAGAACGCCATTCCGACGACTTCGGGTTGACACCTTTACAACTGGAAACCCGTTTGTTTTTTACAAAATGACTTGGATGTAGTATAGGGAGGGGTTCGGGGACGCTAAAGAGGTCACGGGAGCCTCGTCATTCACAAAAAAAAGGCCAACCTAGAGCGACCTCCAGCGTAGCACACGTCAGCACCTGGACCTAGGGTGACCTAATTTTTTCAGTACTTGTACGACGCGCAAGGCCAAAAAATATCTGAGTGTTCCCCAAACCCCGAACCAACCAAAACATTTAGAACTCGGCATATACAGGCATGCACATACCCCCTGCGTTCCCCCCCCCCCCGCCCGCGCACACTCCCCCAGTATGTGCAATACGTTGCGTTATTTTTGTTGCATGTCGTCGGGTGTTCTTCCATTCCATAGCTCCTGGAGCCCGTCTTGTGAGCACGGTCTAGTTCATGGCGAAGAGCTATTGCAAGAACACCACCACCACCACCGCCGCCACTACCACCGCCACCACCGCCACCAATCCCCTCTGCTCATCACTTTCTGTTGCCCCTTCCCCCTCCCCCGCCTTCCTCCCTCCCTGCCCAGTGCGGGTCAGCATGACAAACTAGCAAATCCCAACCCTCGACACACCCCGAGGCATACACAATCTCCCATCCACACAACCGCCCTCCTCCCCCCCAACCCAACTCCCCCCCTCCCCCTCACCAAGGGCGTTTGCTTCTCCTCCCCCTCCTCTCCTTCCTCCGCCGCTTTGCCGCCGTTCCCGAGCTCGACCTTCACGGTCGATGCCGCCCCCTCCTTCCCCTTGCCCTTACCCTTGCCCTGCTCGCCAGCACCATCACGAGCTTCGGTACCTAATAATACCAACATAACCATCCATGCATTAATCAGCAGTGAGCAATGAGCAATGGAAGAGTAAATGAGTGAGTAAGTGAGTGAGGGAGTGAGTGAGCGAGTGAGTGAGTGAGTGAACGAATGAGCCTCCTTACCGTTTTGACCATGATCAATGTCCATGGCGTTGCTGTTATTGCCACCGCCGTTCTTGCCACCGTTGATCCCTGTCCCCTCCACGGACATCGCCTCCATGCCACCGTTGTCCCCATCACCCTAAAAAGCGTAAAGCGCCAATACGAAAAAACACCAACTTAGCACCAGGAACCGGTACATACGATGTTAATCAGGTATTCATAATTGCTTATTGCATATTTCTTATAATATGAAACGCCAAACAAAAAAACTATCATGATATGTTCTACCAGGTATCTATTATATATATATACCCGTCGCCGACCTATATCCTTAATGAGGACACACACCCAGTAATACGCGCGATCAGAGTATTCACACACAGCTTGCAAAGATGAGTTTCGACGAAATCTTCGATCTCACAGCTGGAGTGTACTACCATGCTATTTTTATAATACCCGGTATGGGATACGGTTTGCATTTGCTTTATTCGCCACATGAAACGCTAAACGAGCCCAAACGACCAGAAATGAAAACAAGCAAAAAAAGAAGAAAATAACACAACCAAAAACAAACCAGACGTCCGAGTGGCCAGTGATGTACAGTTTCGCAACGACCAGGCGACGACCAGGGGGGAAGGAGGGAGCAGGGATGACACCTGCGACCACGGCTTGTCCAAAGGGTCGCTAAGGTAAAATCTAAAAACCTCCTACGAGTCAAGCTGGAAAGCAAAGACGACGATTGAACAAAAGAAGACGACAGGCGGCGCTCTCACCGCTTTCCCTTTGCCCTTCCCGCCATCTTCTTGCTTGCCATTACTCCGAGCAGCTGGCAAACACGGGCAAGCAACGGCAGTAGAAGGCGGTGCGATAGACGCAGAGTTTATACAAAAAACACCAAATAAATCTCAGCTGCTGTAAGATCGAGAATTTCGCCGAAACTCATATATACGAGCCGCGAGCGACAACACGATCGCGCGTGCAATCGTAGTATGAATATCCTTATGAAGGAGACCAACCAGTCCCCGCGTTCTGAAACCGTCAAGGCTATGCGAACCGGCGCGTGTTAAGCCGCACCATCTCTGACAGCAGCGGCGGCCGCGCCATTCTCCTTGGCTTCGAAGGAGGCGACTCCCTCGACAGAAACAACCAAAAACGCATCACTATTTTTCGCAAATTTAAGAAGTTTTTCACATTTATATAAATAATGTAACGATAACTGTATTTTCGTCCATAGCGGTACACGTTTACGTTGTATCTGCAGCAGTATATACTGCGACTGTCTGTAAACCAAAACATGCCAACAGCCAAAAGCGGGCATCTCCCCTTTGGAGTGTCATCCGTCTTCACGGCCTTCCTCTGCTGTAAGACCAAACAATAAACTTGTGGGGGCTGGCCGTTGTTCCTTCCCGGGTTCTACTTGCGAGGTCGGCGGCTACTTGTTTTGTGCTTGGTTTCTACAGGAGTGCTGTCCCCCTTTTCAGCTTGCGACGCCCCCAGGACTGCAAGCCAGCCACATACCGAAGGGGAAGCCTGTACACACTAAAACATAAAACTCCATTTCGCCGGTCGCACGCCGATACTGGCCGGATTACTTGCGCGGTGGCTATTATGTTTCCTCTAGTTTTCATTAGCTATTGCCCCTGTCCAACTCAAGAATCCCCGGGAGTCCAAGCAAACCAAATCCCGAAGGGGATATCAAATCAGTCCCCACATTCTGAAACCGTCAGGCTGAGCTATGCGGACCGGCACGAAAGGTTACGCGAACCGGCACGTATTAGGCCGCACCTTCTCTGACAGCAGCAGCGGCAGCGTTGTTCTCCTTGGCCTTCAGGGCGGCCGCTTCCCTGTCTGCTGCCTCCATAAATGCCCTCCGGTCGAACGGCTTGGGTTCTTCCTCCTTCGCTAACAGGGCAGATCGCCTGCCAGGAAATTGAAAACCCAAAAAAACAGCATTGAACAAAAAAACGGGAGTATAAGAACGACTGATCCCCAAGTGAATTTTTTTGGCTTTGAAAATTGTCGACGTCTACCGTACGTACATCCATTTTTGGCGGTGGTTTTCGCATCCCCACCGGAGATGTAGTTGTGCTTTTTCCGCGGGCAAGAAGTGGTAAAAAAATTACGTCGGCAGATGTCGTTACGCTTTCATAAAACACCAATCGCTCGTCAGACACGATCCGTATCCATAGCCGTGGGGGAAGAGTTGGGTACAACGTACACCCGGTATCCGATTCAAGAGCACCCCGTGCGTGAAACGCCGAAACAAGCGTTCGTAACTACACATTACTCTTATAAAGCGCTGTACTGGGCAATATGCACCTGCTCAGTACAGGTGGGACATGCCGATTAGACCACTCCTTTACCATTGAAGACATTCAGAGCCACCCTCTCCCCCCCCCCCTTTCGATACAAATTCCGAGCACATTGTCCCCAAAAATGGGTTTGTAGGTGCAAAGGGGTTCTCCTTAAGCTCTTTAGAGCCCCAACCCCCTCCCGCCCCAATACAAATTCCAAGTAATTTTGCCTCCAAAAAAGTTTCCAGTGTATATTTAAGCCCTTGAGGGCCCCAACCCACCCCCTCGATGCTAATTCCAAGTAAATTTTCCCAAAAATGGGTTTCCAGTTGCAAAGGGGTTATCAGAGCCCCAACCCCCCCCCGATACTAGCTGCACGTAAACGGTCCCAAAAATGGGTTTCCAGTTGCAAAGGCGTTACTAATTCCAAGTAATTGTCCCCCAAAAAGGATTTCCAGTTGCAAAAGGGTTATCAGAGCCCCACCCTACCCACCCCGATAATAATTCCAAATAAATTGTCCCAAAAATGGGTTTCCAGGTGCAAAGGGGTTCCTAATTTCAATAAATTGTCCCCCCAAAAGGGTTTCCAGTTGCAAGGGGGTTATCAGAGTCCCCCCCCCCTGATACTGATTCCAGGTGAATTGCCCCAAAAATGGGTTTCCAGGTGCAAAGGGGTTCCTGATTCCAAGTAATTGTCCCCAAAATAGGGTTTCCCGTTGCAAAGGGGTTATCAAAGCCCCACCCCCCTTCCATACTAATTCCAAAAAAAATGTCCAAAAAAAATGGTTTTCCGATTGCAGAGGAGTTCCTAATTCCAAGCAAATTGTTCCCAACAAAGGGTTTCCAGTTGCAAATGGGTTATCAGGGCCCCACCCCCCCCCCCGATACTAATTCCAAGTAAATTGTCCCAGAACATGGGTCTCAAGTTGCGAAGGGATTTTTACGTTTACAACCTTTTCCAGGCCCAACAAATACATACCAACAAAAAAAATCCAACAAGCGCGGCGTCACCAATCGTCTGGCCTGAGCAGGCGCGCAGCGCAGCAAAAAGAGCCTCACCGTGCTATGACACACGCGCGTCGCGCTATCATACTCTTTGAAATGCAGTCCGGGCGCATCTCCTACCCCAGCGCGTGCACCGGGAAAGAACAAACAAATCGTCAGTTTCTTTCGACCATTTTTCGCTCTCAAGCTTCAAAGGGGTTAAGCTCCGATTTTTTTTTTCTTGCGCACTCTCAAGTCGGGGTATACCCACTGCGTTTTGTCGGAAACATCCAAAATGATAATTTTTCAATGAGGAGTTCTAACAATAATGAGTTTTGTGTTTTCTCTTTGACTTTCGTGTCTAATCAGTGATTTGGAGGTATGACACAGCAAGAACGTGACACCACTTGACCCATGTAGAACTGCAAAAAACGTCCCACGCTATCTAACGAGGCGTTTCTCTCGCATATGCGTCATGTCGGCAACAAGCGTCTTGGCAGGGTGTGCTCGCTTATCCTCGTTCTTCAGGTCAGTAGAAACAAACTGCAAAATCCATTCACTATGATATACCAGATGATACAGCGAAAAAAAAAACATGGAAAAAAAATCTTCTACAAGTAACCAAAACGAAATTTTTGCTATGTCCATGTAAAGCAATAAAACACAACCCCCCCCCGAAAATTACACCCGTACAAATAAAAAATCAATGGAATCAACTACTGAGAGCGCCTACTAGTATATAGCAGTGTAGGTAGGCACAATTCGATGCGAGTCGACGAGAGAAGAAATAGGTGGAATCCTCCTGCGACAAAATGAAGGCACGTACCGTAGTGGGGAGGGGGGAGAAGAGCCTGCTAAGCGATCCCATCCGAGCTACGTCCAAGGAGGTAAATGAGAAAGGAAAAGCGCCAAGGATAATAATAAGGCATGAGCGAAAAAAATAGAAAACGCATGGTGCAACACAGTAGATATAAAGGCGTTTTTTTTCTCACTTGTGGGTGATGTCGGCAATCAGAGTCTTGGCAGAGTGAGCCTTCTTGTCCTCGTTCTTCAGGTCAGCCGACCGCCGGTCGAGAGACTTGTAGTACGTGCCGCGCTGAACGGTCGACCATAGCTTGTTCAGCCTCTCGCGCGACTGAAGACAGCGTCACCCCAAACAAACGAGCAAAATAACACAGAAAACGTCAATACCTCGTAGGAAGTTTTTTGCCATGTAAAAACTGAAAACGAGAACAAAAAAAAAGCTTAATAACCTGGAGAAAAAGACAACAACGGAAGAGCAGACATCGAACATATAAACTACAATAAATAATCAACGAGCGAGCTGGGCCAGCCATAAACCCGAGAATCTTTCCTCAAGTCGGATTATCGTAAAGTCGCACCTAGTATGTTATAAAAAGGTCCTTCCTATAGTCGTTTTCCTACCCAGTATCAACAACAAAAACGCCTCATCACTTACCACCCTCCACTCCACGTCCTTCTGGCGGAGTCTCTCAAGAATAATCGGGATGGTCTTGCACGGATTCTTCCTCAGCAGTTCCAGAATTTCCGCCCCGTGTTCTCCGTAGATGCGCGTGATGGCGGCCAGCTGTACGGGGCTTAGAACGCGCCGGTCCATCTTGAACTGATATCGGGGCTGAATCAATCGATACAAGAAAAAAAAAATCGGAACGAGGGAATCGAGGGCGTGATTCAGCTTTAACACTGCCGCGCCGAGGCCTCTTTCGGTCATAACACACTACTATTTGAGCAGGGGGTGGCCAGCCAAAGAGCGCGTGCGGCCATTATCGGGTACTTGAGTTTTTCTCGATATTCTCTGCATGTGCTGAAGCCCATTGGGTAAGGCTCCACCGCATTATCTCAGGTTGCGCCGCATTTCGTAGTGTAACGTATCCACGAGAAATCCGCAAATACAACAGTACGCCCCATGGTAGTCTAAACAAATTGTAACCGCAGTAGAGAAAATAATAGCCAGGCACGGTACCTACGTAGTCCTTAAACTCACCCCCTGATTACTCTCGAGCGTCTGAATCTCCTCCTCCATCGGTTCCAACAGCTTGATAGCGCTGCTCCCCGCCTCGATGACCATGTCCAGCTCGAAACGCTCGTCTTCACACTGACACAGCAACAAGCACAATCAACGAGCAACCCAATAAGCAAAGCACCATGACCTCGCCGTGGGATCGGGCTAAGAAAAAAAAAGGGTGGTCGACTCGAGCTGTTACATTCCACGTGGTGGGGGCTGGGATATCATCCTCACACCGACGACCACACCACACCACACCACACCACACCACACCACACCACACCACACCACACCGCACCACACCACACCAACAAGCAGCGGAATCTGGTCAAGAAGGTTGCGTCCGATGCAGCGGAATCGGGTTATCCCCCTCATACTGACAAGCACAAACAATAGGGCTCACCCAACAACGCGGTGGCGTGCTATAGAGAGCAGCATGACCGCCTTATCGGGGGAAGGCGCCATCTTCATTCTGGGTCATGAGTATTGTACTGCAATCCCTCAGTTGCGCCACGCACATCCACCGCCATATATCAGGACAACGTCTTACTCAAACGGCTGAATCCCTACCGTATACAAGCAAAGCACCACGCCGCGGAATCGGGTTTCGAAGAGGCCAAATTTAATGTGCTGAAATTGTGTTTCTACACCTCACATTTGGTTATTTTTTGCCCATCCCATCTATTACCTTCGCCTTTCTAATGTCTCCTTCTCCCTCCCCAGACGTCACTCAGAGTCGGGGTCACTAAGGAGGCTCTTCTTCCCCCCTCCCCCCCCTCCCCATTACAGTGTTAGTGCACGCGCCTTCAGCTTTATCGCGAGAAGGGTACAGCACTTTCTTCCCTCGTCGACTCGCATTAAATTGGCTGTCACCGCAGACATATTCCATACAAATTCTAGGTACATTATATCCCCGAAAAACGTCCAGCGTAGCCTCGAAAATGGTTTATACATCTTGACCATTTTAGCACCGCACTCCCGATATGGGGGCAAAACATTAGGACTTAGACCAGGAAATTTCCAGGAGTTGGAAATGGGTTAAATAGCAATGCGGCCACGATCAATGCTACGGTAGCACGCCCCGATTTCCAATGCCTTTTGAATTGAGGCCACTCGCGCGAGTAGTCAAACGCATCTCAATCACTCAATCAATCAACAGACTTTGAGCTGAGGCCACTCGCGCGAGTAGTTAGTCGTACCTTAATCAACAAATCCATCAATCAATAAACTTCAACATAATATACATGGCGAAGAGTAACAGTAACAGTTGTTCTGCGGTGTGTATCGCGAAAAGGAAACGCCCCAAAGGCCACTTGCGTAGGGAGCGCCTGTGAATGCAGGTAGCCCTAAAAGTGACTTTAACAGTATACTCCTATCCTATCGAAGCATTGATCTCCCACTAACTCCAAGCGGCTTGGTCCCAAAAACCGGTATGCGGTCTCAAATGAGTGAAACAGGGGCGTGTACGGGACTCATAGCTGACCATGAAGAGGAGGCCCTCGTCGGCATTTTTACGGCGGTGCTTGAATGCCCTTTTAGAGTCGCACACTCAGGGTTAGGAACAAAGTATAGTGTGGGCGAAAAATGGCTTTGGTCTTCAGGGTTGAATAGCCGTGTGATTTGTGTCCATCGCCCACATTGAAGAGGAGGTCCTCGTGTCAAGACCTTCTTCACCGTTCTTCGCGGGGTGGGTGGCACCAGGTACTACTTTGGGCGGTGTAGTTTAAGCTAACAGAAAGCTACTTGAATGACTTGTCACTATTAGTAAATACCACTACCTACTAAAAGCCAAAAGATGACTAGTCGGCGACTTACTATTAATAGACTACTAGTATAGACTAGCCAGCCAACTCATAGCCCTACTCAGTAAAAAAACCGGGGTGAATGATTTACACATCTGAACTTGACGCTTCAGAGCCCCTCAATATCCCAATTCCGATTAACTCCCCCTCAAAAAAACGGGTTTCCAATGGTAAAAAGGCGTTAAACACGAGCTCCTTAAGTGGCCAAAGCGAGGTCAACAGGGTTAAAATAGCGGCGTGAATGGCGTTCGTAGCTCACCTTGAAGAGCAGGTCTTCATGAGCGTTTTTGCGAATGTGCTTGAACGCCACGTCGCTGCCACCGCCCTCGGAGCCCACCGGTACGCTCACCCACACGTCGTTCAGTACCGACTGCTCAAGGAACGTACGCTGGGGGGGCGAGGGGAGGGCGGGGGAAGGCAATGGCACCAAAAAAGGGGAATGAGTGGGTCATGTCAACGACGATATATATTTTTTTATTTCTTATCCTCCGGCGGACGGGGGAAAAAAAAGATAAAAAGCTCACCACACTTCCACGTACGTATACTTTCATGATGATAACGTCAACACAAGGACGGGTATTTCGTTAACACCAGCGATACGGGAAACGACAAGAATCACCCGTATATACGTCGTACAGCATTCAGTACTAGCCATTCAGTACCCCGACTGTCCCAGGAATATGCGCAGGATAAACACAGAGGGAGGTCGACGGGAACTACAGCGGAAACTATCACGGGGAAATACAACGATCAGGATTACATATGGTAAACAAACAAAGAGGAATATATAAGTGCACTCTTTCACTTTTTTAATATGCAGTTTTTGGTGTATATCGTGTGTTGTGTGTTCTGATGACCGTAGTCCTCCGTATTAGCATACGCCATCCAGGGGAAAAAAAAAAATAGCGACGACGATGACGGCAAGGATAACGACAACCGTAACAACAGCCGTACTAAAAAAAATCCTTTAGAGCGCCAGTTGAGAAGCGCCGGTTGCCCTCTATAGTGCCTGTGGCATCGCTTGGCACAGATGAGAACAACAAGTAGTGGGAGCATACGGAGTAGTGCTGGTTGCCGCTATAGTGTCGGTTTCCTCTGCAATGCTGATATTTCTGGTTGGCACACACCGGCACTATGAAGGGACCAAGATTGTGATCACAACCGTCCATGTCAACGCTAACGACAGCAGCAACGACGACAATAGAGTGTTGACCACAACGACGAAAACAACCGCGACAACAAGGCATGACGGCAACAAAAACTACAACATGCCTGGTGAAAAGGGACCGCGGTAATGGCAACGTTTAACACAACGGCCACAGTTAACAGAGCAAGCACCTCGATGCATAACCACGACAACGGCATCGACAACGACAGCGACAGAGGATCGGCCGCAAGAAAGCAACGGTGACAACAACGACCGTCACAAACTAGAAAGGACCGCCATTACGATAACCACAACGGTAAACACAACGGTAACAGAGAAAGGACGGCGACAACGACAACAGCAGCGACGACGACGACGACAACGACAGGCGAAGGACCACGATGATGACAACGACAAAGAACAAAGACAACACGAGTCAAATACTGGGTCTAAAATATAAACTATCCAGTGTACCTCGCTGCAGCTGAGAAGCGGAAAGCTCTTGGGTAAGTGCCGGTAACTCGGCCCGCCCTTCTCGCTCTTGGTGAGGTCAAGCTCGTTCAGGGGGGTGTTGCTCCACATCTGCACAAGAGAGGGCACAGGAAAGGAGCGGAGGCGATGGGTGGCAGGGGATTGTGGGGGGTGGGGTGGAATGGGAGACAAGGGGAGGGGAGGGGAGGGGGGAGGGGAGGGGAGGGGAGGGGAGGGGAGGGGAGGGGAGGGGAGGGGAGGGGAGGGGAAGGGAGGGGAGGGGAGGGGAGGGGAGGGGAGGGGAGGGGAGGGGAGGGGAGGGGAGGGGAGGGGAGGGGAGGGGAGGGGAGGGGAGGGGAGGGGAGGGGAGGAGAGGGGAGGGGAGGGGAGGGGAGGGGAGGGGAGGGGAGGGGAGGGGAGGGGAGGGGAGGGGAGGGCAGGGGAGGGCAGGGGAGGGCAGGGGAGGGCAGGGGAGGACAGGGGAGGGCAGTGGAGGGGAGGGAAAGGGAGGGCAGGGGAGGGGAGAAGAGGGTGGGGGGCAGGGGAGGGGAGAGGAGGGTGGGGGGGGGGAGGGGAGGGCAGGGCAGGGCAGGGCAGGGCAGAGAGAGTGGAGGGGAAGGAGAGTAGCGGGGGCGTGGTGAGCTGTAGGTTTATTGCAACCCGTCCGTCGGAAGAAAAACAGACAAGGCGAGGAAAAACATGTCGCCCAATTTGCTTGCCACTACATTACATTACACTACCGTTCACCAAAAACCACATATCATACCCTTCTACTCTTGAGAAATACCTGGTAGTGCTATTAATATTAAAAATATTCACAGTGCCGGCTTACCTCTGACGTAACCTCGCTGACGTCTCCCTGCTGCGACTGCAGCAATGACGCCGTCGATGCCATTTTTTGTTGGTACCGGACATACAAAAAAAGTGAAAGAGGGAAAGAAAGGAAAGACGAAAGAGAGAAACGGGGAAAGAGAGAAAGAGGGAAAGAGAGAGTGGGATGCCGGGGGGGGAGGGGGGAGGGAGACATTCATATTTTTGAAAATGAAAAGCAGCCGAAGGACAGCAATTCACGCCCAAGGTATGTGAAAAAACACAACAGCCTGACCCCAAAAAACGTGACAAAAAATCGTCTTCATAAAATATTGCGTCGGCTGTCAGCTGAGTGAGTTCAACTGAATGCGCGGCTTCGACCGATCAAGTGGTATATACTCAGTTATGCAAACTGCGCATACGTCGGTCGCGCGTGCTTTATTTTTCTCGCCAACTACACGAAATTGTCACAATGCCAGCTGTGACTTTGACAACTACGTCCAATATTTATATCCGTCACCACCAATAGCATAAAGACGCCCGAGAGAAGAGGGGTGGGCGGGGGGGCACAATGCGACAGGTGTTCGTCCTCGAACTCACCGCCTCATTGACCATCCTCTTGAACTCGGCGAACAGCTCGGGGTGGTTGCCCTCCATAAGGTCCGCCACTAGGTTGAGCATCTCCTCTCGAGCCAGCACTTCAAGCTTTTGCAATTGCAGCACCTGCGCTCCACAAAACACAAGAACGCAGAAAAACAGTGAATACAAAAAACGAGAATGCCACTATTAGTCAAATATAAGTAGGTGTCAGGTACGACACAATAGGAATACGGGGACAGTAGCATTTCGAGTATTAACGCCATATGTTATATAATTATTCTCACAACGTCAGCTGTGAGTTCGACAAATTTAGGGTCGATACTCATAATGTGAATAGTTATAGAACTCCACTGTAAGTATATGAATAGCAGTAGCCGTAGCGGCCATGAGAGTACCAAAATTAGATGCATAGCAGCAGTGGCATTATACACACCCAGTACTCATGACCACCCCCACCTTCGTAAACTCGTCCCAGTACTCCCGCCCGGAACTCATGAGGGACATCTTCACGGAAGACATCAGTTCTTGCTCGTTCGTCTGTCAAGAAAAGCAGGACAAAACAAGCATCGCAATATACAAATAAGAATCGTCAAAAACAAACAAGCATCACCAGATACAAGCAAGCATCGTCAAATACAAACAAGCATCGTCAAATACAAAGAAGCATCACCAGATACAAAGAAGCATCACCAGATACAAGCAAACGTCTCAACAAGGGATGCGTGGTTAATGGTCGAATGGTCGAATGGCTATTAATAACGCAAGCAGCAATTGAGTACCCCCCCCTCTTAGCAAGCCTCCACCTCACCATAGGAATAGCGCGATCCCCAGAGCCTAAAATAGCCCTCTTTTTGCGCGCCCGGTCCGCGCGAGGCATGCGGCCCCCACTACTGACGCCCCCCGCCCCCTCCCCCGCCCCCACCTCCCCCGCCTCCTCCACCCCCGCCCCCGCCCCCGCCTCCTCCACCCCCACCACCTCCACCACCAGCACCCCCAGAAGCTGTTTTCCTGGGACCGCCGTGGCGTCCCCTTGGGCCGAGCAAGTTAGGGCCTCCGGAGCCGGGAGGGGATACTTGCTGCAGTTCGTGAGATTAGGGGAGGGGAAGGTTGGGAGGGGAGGGGACAGGACGGGATGGGAGGGGAGGGGAGGGGAGGGGGGGGGAGGAGAGGAGTTGGAACGGGAGGGGAGGAGACGGGAGAGGTCGAAGGCAGTTCTCAGACGTCAATGGGGCGGACGCAAAATTGCTCAAGAATTTCCACAGCGAGGCATGCAGAGTCCGCTTCCAACTAACCAAAAACGATTGATGGACGGCAAAAGCGTTCGGTAACTACGGCATTGCCTGGTATACTTCGAAGTATAACGTAGGTGGCATGGACATTCGGCTTCCACCCACGATCCCACGAGATGCATCGACACCGAAAAAAACAGTAAAACAGAGAAACTCGATACACGCTTCAATTGGGGTGGCGTAAGGTAGTATGCATATCACACTCAAGAACAAATTTATCGATTTTCTCCGTTTTATGCTTCTTGTTGATATATAAATATAATATCTTGTTGATATACAAATAAAATAGCTACTCCGGAGTATTAATTAGTACCAGTAGTCTGGTGGCGAAATAAGCCAACCAATTGATATTAGTATGCGTATTCCACTAAGGTATTAATATACAAAAAAAAACAGGATCAGGAAGTTATCGAAAACTCGCGGGTCAGGTCGGGTAGGGTAAAAGGAGGCGTTCGAATTATCACGGGTCGGATCAAACTGGCCCGATCTGACCCGCGAAATGACATCTTACCCGTGAAAAGCGTCGAAAAATAGTATTACAATCAACGAATGTTCATCATCCAAGGTCAACCAACCCACAAAAAAAAGAAAGTAGGACAAGTACAAAAATGGCATATCTGTACCGGAAACAATAGGCTTCTTCTCATCATCTTCTTCTGGTCATCTTTTCGGGGTTGGATTGGCCCTGAAAACGGTGACGTTCGATGGTTTCAATACAATTTCGTTATTAATATGTCTCTTCCTACCCACCTCCTACAAACCCTAACCAAAACAAACTTGGTACCAGTATGTCGCGAACACAAACACGATAATTCAACAATGTAACAATATGGCATGTTTGTTCACGGGATCACCGTCGCGAAACAGACCAAGCGTTTGCCACATTATTACCAGCCAAATGACAGCTATATGTACTAATTGAACGTGCTCGTAGTCCTACCTGAAACATGTTGGAGGGAGGCGCGTGACCATAGCCGTAACCCCCCCCCCCCCCCCCCCCTCCGCCACCGCCTCCCGCAGCCTCCCCCATCTTCATGCTGCTAGGCTCCCGCCCCCCCTGTCCCGGTGGAGGATAGCGTCCGTGCGGAAATGATAAGGTCTGTTGAAATAACAAACCAACCAAATCACACAGGTACACAGCCATCCAAAAAACAAAACAGGCACGACAACGGGAAAAAACAAACGGAACACGACAAGGAGAAAAAAAAAGCGAAATAGGAAAAACAAAAAGGCCACAGTAAAAACAATGAGCAGGCGTGCTGGCGAAGCTTCCTGTGTCGCGATCTTGGCGTCAACCACGGCGCATTAAAAAACACACACACACAAAAACACGGAAACGAGCGGAGAAACAACCTACAGCAAGAAACAATAATTCCAGCAAAACAAAATAGCTGAGAGGTGCTGGCGAAGTCAGCTATATATGATGCAATATGAGTCCGACCAAACAGTAATAATAGCCCCATCGTTCTTGCACGTGGGGGGGTACAAGACAGGAGTAAAAGAAAGGACAGAAGGGAAAGGCTAGCGCTAAGAAAGAAGGTAAAAAAGGGAATAACGTTGAGAGATACACGAACGGGTCAAGAGAAAAGATAAGAACAAAGACGTATTTGCACGGCCCAAAGAAATACGCGAAAACGCCGAAACTGCGATTTCGTGCAGAAAACCTGGACCTGCCAGAAAGAAGAGAGAGGCGTGCCAGTACGTAGTCGGGTTGAGGAGGACGAAGGCGCAAAGAGGTGCTTTTGTGGCAACGCAGACGAGAGTAGGGCCCACAAAGAGGGAGAACGTGAACTGTACAAGGAGCAACGGGACGAGTTAGAAAAACGAGGACAAAAGCCGATTGTGGCATGGAAAAGTTTGGTACACTAGATATAAATAGTAGCGAGAAAACGATTGATACCCTAGAAGATAGATGGTGGCCACAGACGGCCACACAGGAAGGAGATAAGAAAAGCAAAAAAACACCAAAATGGAACATACGGATGAAAAGGAATTAGCGCACAAATGTTGGAGGCATCTCTATAAGGACTAGGAACGGTGATCCGTCTCGCAGGTTATGCGTAGTCAATCGTAAATTTGACTAAAGCAAGCAACAAACGAGCCCTCCGTCCTCGCCCGCGCCCCCCCTCCATCCTCCCCCACAGCCAATCAGCTCACCGGGGTCAAGTTCACCGAGGGCGGTGGCGGTGGCTTTTCCCCTCCCTTTTTGATCTTCTTGTCCTTATTCTTCGGTTTATTCCGAGAGGACGACCAGAACCCCGCCCCCCCCTGATCCCCCCCTCCTCCTCCCCCTCCCCCCCCCCCCCCCCACCGCCTCCTCCACCACCTCCTCCACCGCTGCTAGCGCCACCCCCACCCCCGCCTCCTCCACCACCACCGCCTCCACCACCGTGGCTACTCCCCATGAACTGGCCGTGCTGGTTCTGATGGTGAGCTCCCCCCCCCCCCCCCTCCACCACCACCACCACCACCACCCTGGTGGGGTGGCGGGATGGGGTGGTGCATGCTGCCCTGGTGGCGGTGTTGCTGAGCGGCTTCTTTGGCTGCCTTGGCCTTGCGCAATTCGCTCTCCCTGGGTTGAAGGGCAGGGCATGGAACAGCACGGGATGGGGTGGCATATGTGCAACAAGCCGATAAGACAACAAAATTGTGAAAAATAAGCATGAGCATTTCGTATACAAAAAAGGGATTACAAAACGGAACAGCACGGGATGGGGTGGCATATGTGCAACAAGCCGATAAGACAACAAAATTGTGAAAAATAAGCATGAGCATTTCGTATACAAAAAAGGGATTGCAAAACGGGACGAGCGAACAAAAACTAACTGACAACCAAAAAAGTAAACCAAAGGGGTCAACCAAAAAGGTCAACCAATAAGGCCAACCAAAACGGTCAACCAACACGGTCAACCAACACGATCAACCAAAAAGGCCAATCAAAACGGGCACTCAAAAGGCCAACCTAAACGGTCAGCTAAAAAGGCAAACCAAATTGGTCAACCAAAATGGTCAACCAAAACCGCCAGCTAAATGCCCGATCAAAGCGACTAACACAAAGCCTCCAGTGCTCCAACCCGCGGCTTACCCGCTCTAGCAAACCCCTGCTAACGCGACGCAATCCGACACAAGCTCAATTCAAACGCTATCCAAACCTGAGCCAAACGCGATGCAAACTCGACAACGGTGCCTGGCAGCACGGATAAGCCTTTCCCGCGCTTGTTCCTAGACAGGGTCGGGCGAGAAGTACGTGAACTCCCGGGGGAGACAGGGGTCAACGGCAACGACCAATGAAATAATAAAATGGCAAACCAAAACGGGCAACAAGAATGGCCAACCACAACGCCCAACAAAAGTGGCCCACCAAAACAGCCAACCAAAACCTCAAACCAAACCCACTTCACGCGACGCAACTCCAAGCAAACACAGCCAGCACCTTACCTGGCGGCACGGTTGAGCCTCTCCCGCGCTTGCTCTTGGACAGGGTCGGGCAAGAAGTACGTGAACTCTCGGAGGAGATCGGGGTGGTCCGCGAAGAGAGACGACACCTGCTCCAGTACGTCCTTGATACCTAAAAATCAAAATACCGGTACGCACGTGCGCACGCGATCGGGCCAGGTGGGTTGTGCTGTGTTGTTGTTCTCACACCAACTCATCGCCACAGTCCAGCCAACGCTCATATGACAAGCTTCAACAACTTTGGGGGTGAAGAGCACCCCAGGAAAACTAAAACTTCATGAAGAGTACTATATTCTCTACAAAAACGCGCGACCGGAATACCACGCAGCTTTGCAAATATGAGTATCGAGCCCTGAATGGTCCAACTCACATCTGACGTATTGGAAACAATTTCACAAGATACTAAGCACAACTAGGGCGTTCCCGAATTCCAACCTCTGTTGGGTAACAATACTACTGAAAACAACGAAACATCGTGACCCAAGGCCTATCTGTACACACCAAAAAAACAGATTAGAAATTAACAAGATGGTAGGAAAACATATTTCTAGCCTCATTTTCTTTTTTTTTACGCTGATTCTTTGTGGGTTGGGTTGCCCTTGGATTGTAACGTTCGACGGTTTCAGTACTAGTAATAGTATCACTACTAACACATTTTCCAATCCAACTCCTATCGGAACCATGTTGGATCTCGTAACAACGCTATTGAATTTTTGAACATTTGTGGTGTCTTGTGTTGCATTGTACCGGTTTTGTACAAAAAAGCTAAAACCTACCAGTACACCTCAGCTGTGAGATCGACCAAAAAGGGTTTTGATCCAAACTCTTGCATTGTATTGTAGTGAGTGTAGTGTGCTGTGTTGGGCTGGGCTGGGCTGGGCTGGGCTGGGCTGGGCTGGGCTGCGTTGTGTTGGGCTGGGTTTGTGTATTTTCAATGCCGTGTTGTGCTGTACCGAACGCGCCCACGTCTCCACATCGTCCCGTCCCGTCGACATCAACCGACATCCCACAATCGTATATATGAAAAAAGTCATGCTCGCGTCTTACGAATTTTGAAAGTTTTTCACGGTGTAACCGCGTTTTTCGGTGATACCGTATGGTTGAATTTGGCATTTGGATTTTTCTTCCCAAGGCATTTTTCCCCCTGCAATGCGGAAGTCGTTCATTTTGTTTTCTTCTTACCTGAGACAAGCCTTATTTCCTGAACGGTTATAAGAAATAGTCCACCGAAACGACCAACCAAAATGGCCAGCCGAAACGGCCAACCAAACGGCCAGCCGAAAAGGCCAACCAAAACGACCAGCCGAAAACCAAAATGGTGCAAACTAGCTGTGTAGCCCACAAAAACGAGCCACCAAAAAGACGAACCAAAATGACCAACCAAAATGTCAATATCCACTTCCTTCCTTTCGTCCTTTTACCTCTTTGCTCCTTCTGGTACGTGTGGAGGATCTCAAGGAACGCCTTGTACGTCTGAGGCTCGTGACTGAACCGCTTCTTGATGGTAGTAACGTACGTAATCGCGTGGTCAAACTCCGCCGGCTGATGGTGCAAACGAAACCAGCGAAGATGAAACCGACGAAAAAAAAAGCAAACAACGGCGACGACCACAACGAAGACGAGAACGGCGGCGAAGCGACGGGCGGTGACGAACCGGTCAAAAGTCAGAGGTGACACGTCAAATGTCAAAAGTTGTCAAAAAAAATGAACGAATGCGTCAAAAAAGATACAGGGTACAAGCTTCAAGGCTCCCCTTTGGGGTGTGGTCATCTTATCGTTAAACCTCGGGAGTGTCTCAACCCATCTTCAACTCCTAAAAGGTTTCTCCTTCAAACGCAAGTGTTTTGTCTCCATGTCGAGAGTGCGGTGCTAAAAGGGGTAAGTTGAAAAACGGGCAAAAACTATTAAAAAAAATATATATATATCCGCCGCGCAAGTAACCCGACCGAAAAGTATCGTCCGACCAGCGCAGACGAAGTTATCGCTCAGTCTACCCAAACGCCTCCTTTCACGATACGTCACAACAATTCACAACCATCACAATTCATTTTTTTTATGCCCGTTTCATTGTATAACCTTACCATTTTCGCTCACAATCCTTCGCTAAATAGTTCACCAAAATCTTCCACAAGAGCTTTCACAATCTTCAGTAACCCTACTCTTCCACAACAAAAACTTACCGGCTCGTTCGCCCGCGGCGGCATGCCAAACCCGCCTTCGTGCCCGCCCGCTCCGTTTGCATTCGGTCCCGGTGGCACCACCCCCACCGCATGGGAGCCCACATTCCCCATCGGCATACCACCCGCCAAAACCGTGCCCCCTCCCCCCCCCCCCTCCTCCACCCCCACCGCCTCCCCCCCCCCCGCCACCCCCCCCCCCACCGCCTCCGCCTCCCATAGCTCCACCCCCATCATGGCCACCCCCGCCCACACCTCCACCTCCCCCGCTAGGGCCGTCGCCGCTACCTTGAGATCCCCCCATGCCGTGCCCTCCTCCGCCCGCGTGCCCCCCGCCACCAGCAAGAGCTTCAACCATGTCATGCACCAGGGCGGGGTTGGAGGCGGCCGCCCCCCCCCCCCCCTGCACCACCACCCTGGTTGGAAACCTCTTTGCTGCCGGAAGAAAACGCGCCTCCACCGCCGCCACCACCACCGCCTCCACCACCACCACCGCCACCACCACCACCAACAACAACACCGCCACCGCCAACACCCCCGCCGCCACCACCAACAGCGTTGTTGTTGATGTTGCTGTTGCCATTGCCGCTGTTGTCGACGGCATCTTGAGGGATTTCGCCGCGGTTGATGGCCATCTGACGCTCATGTTCCCGGTTCATTTCCTGCAAAAATAATTATCGGTGGGGAGAGCGGATGGAAAAAACATACAGTACATAAAAAAAGTTGAGAATCGTCCATCGCGGCATTTTTGTCAACAATTGCCGTTGACAAAACGGTCGATTATCTTACTATTCTACCCTTAACGTCGAAGAGCTCGAATTGGCAACGGTCAGGAAGGAATACGTTACCAAGCAGGAAAGCCTTCCCACTCCCTACATTACCAAAACGGTCGATTCTTGCTCACATGTTACCAATGTGTGGGCAAAAAACCTCCCTGCAATACCAGAATGGCTACTCAATGCTAACTTTTATGTCGGAAAGTTAACATTATACCTTGTAACCGTCGGGGGAGAAAAACGTGTTGAAGCCTAAACGCTACCATGAATGCCATTCCCGAACGGCAACTCACTTCGCGCCTAGAAAGTTCATTTGGTAACAGTTATGAAGGAGCGCCTGGTACCCCAAGCAGAAAAAAATGGAGAAAATTCTCCGTACATTACCGAAACGGCCATTAAAAATCATCAGAAGCCTCCGAACAATACCCAAACGTTAATTTCTTACCTCGATGTCGGAAAGTTCTATCTTGTCACTGCTGGGAAGAAACGTGTCGAAGCCTACATATACCCTAATAGGAAAGCCTCATCACAATACCAAAACTGTAATTATTTATATGTATGTAGGAAAGTTCTATCTTGTAACCGTCGGGAAGAAACGTGTTGAAGCCTGCCTACATATACCTTAACAGGAAAGCCTCCTCAGAATACGAAAACCACAACTATTTACCTCAATGTCGGAAAGGTTTATCTTGTAACCGTCGGGAAGGAAGGTGTTGGAGCCTACATGTACCCCAACAGGAAAGCCTCCTCACATTACAGTGGGCGCTGCGGTTTAAGATAGCGGTGTGCCATACCGACGAAAACTATCTTAAACACGTAGCTCTCCTAAATCGGTTTAAGATATGTTTTATCTTAAAGCGAGATTTTGGGTTGAAATAAACTTATCTATAACAGAACATTTGGGTTTTAGAGAGCCCGGGCCTGGGGTCAAGAGCGCTTAAAGGGCAGGATGTTGCCGTTGTGCCTATTCGAAGTGTTGAAAGCGCATTTCGTATTGTTTACGCAATATTTACCGTGCGTTGGAGGGCCGACACGCAGCACGATCCTTCCTTGTTGCGTACTCGCGGAGTATATTAAAACAAAAGTAAATATAAAGAAGAAACATCTGCGTGAGATGAGCTCACCAGGCTACGTAGAGTATATTGTCGAATGAATTGTTCTCTTTGGCAGGGTTATTCCAACATCATCTACACCCTGTAAGCAGCCAACATAACACAGAGAGAGGCGAAGCAGCATGGGCATCACTCACGGTACTACTGTACGTATTATTGTATCTCGGACGCAAAAAACAAGAAGCAGAAAACAACAAAAAACACAAGCTACAGCAGCAGTATTCCATTGAGAGCGACTCAAGCCTCCAACAAGGTGCCACCCCTCACTACCAGTGAACCTCACACACTTACACCCCTGAACCTCACACACCCACATCCCTGAACCAGACAGACATCCATCCTATGCGTATGACAGCAGCTCTGCAACGTTACAAAAAGTCTGCCATGATAGTTTGCTTCGTTTTCCTCCACCCAAACTCCCTCATCCAAGCCAACTTCGCCTTGCGAAGATGGTACGACACCTCGGCCATGTTACACTTCTCTGCTTCACCCTCGAGGTCCCCAAACTGGCTAGCTACTTTCGTGTAGGGTGGTGGACGCGGAGTGTCTACGGCCTGCTACTTGTCTCCCGCCCAAGAGTCGGCATCGTCATCATCCGAGTCTAGGATTTGGTCGGCAAGGTTGTCAAGCGATTCGTCAAAAAGGTCTTCCTTCAAATCGTCTACCATCGCTTTAAGATATTCGATGTTCGGTTTAAGATAAGGTGTGCCAAGCCATTTTTGACTCTCTTAAACACGTGATTCTCTTAAACTAGGCTATCTTAAACCGCAACCCCCACTGTACCAAAACCGCAATTATTTACCTCGATGTCGGAAAGCTCTATCTTGTAACCGTCGGGAAGAAACGTGTTGAAGCCAAGGATGAGCTTGTTATAACCGCGGAACAGGCTAGAAACGCGGCGAATCACTCCCGGCGTGTCGATCGCCATAGCCTAAAGTCAATAGATAAATTAAACAAGCAGGGGGGGGGGGGGTCATACAAGGAGGGGACGGCTTAGCACACAAACAAAAGCAACATATAGGGACGGGGGACGTACGCATGGGCGGACAGACGGGTGAGCTTGCTATAACCGCGGAGCAGGCTAGAAACGCCGCGAATCACCCTCGGCGTGTCGATCGCCTATAGCAAAAAAGAAACGATGCCAGCATACCGGAGGGGGTGGGGGGAGTAATACAAGGGGGAAGGTGTAGTAATTTCATGCAAAGCCGTAGTAGTAAGATCATGTGGTATAGACCTTCACACCCCTACAATGTCGGGATGGAGCATGCCGGGGTGTCACCGATCAGGCAAACATCGCGTGCACCACGCGCGAGCAAGGAGGGTTAACGGAAACATCAATAGCGGGCGGGGACGGGGGGAGGGGGGGGGGAGTTTCTTGTAGGCGCAGAACAAGCCGGACACGCAGCAAAAATCGCCCTCGGCGTGTTGATCGTCACTTAGCCTACATGCAAAGATACCGGTACGCCACCCCAGTAAGAAGTCCAACAAAGAGGGAAAAGTGCTAGCTATGGCGGGGTCCATTCAATGAAACGTTGGAAGCATACAAATACAATGGGGGTCCCTCAGTAGTGCCGGTTCAGCAGTGCCGGTTGGCCGCAGTACTGCCTGCAAAATCGCTCGCCACACATGAAACCTTTGCTGAAGAAAATCGCTGGTTTCCTGGGAGGGACAAACGTCTTACAAAAACTAACCAAATAACAGATAGCCACCGCACAAGTAACCGGGCAAGTAACAACGACCAGCCCACACCACTTTACAGCATAGCCTATACCCCTGGGCTGTGAGTTTCTCCATCGGGTGGATCTTTCTCTTTTCTAAAAATCAGTGCTCGAGAGCGGTCGTCGTGCTACACCAATCGCATCACGCGTCAGCTATCCTCACCTTAAAATTTTTCATGATGTCGAGGAACTCATTGTAGATCTCTGGCTTGTCTCCGAACTCGTTCTTCACCTGTCACCATAAACAACAAAACCGGTGCCCACTGTCACCATATTTGAACAACTTGTGCAAGAACTCAAAACGATGTTGGGGTTTGGTAGTGAATCGTAAGGCGGTTTGCTTGGGCATGAACCCGACTCCTCGTACATATCTGACTTGTCTCCGAACTCGTTCTTCACCTGTCACCACAGTCAACAAAATCGAGTGCCCAATGCCACAATACTTTTAACTATTAAAAAAAATGTGTTGTAAGGACGTTAGCTGTGAGTTCGACGAATCTAGGATCAGTACTCATCTTTGCAAGCTGCGTTGTTGGTACTTGTAGTATGCTACGTATGTGGGTGAGCTATTTGTTTATATACTCTGGCGAAAAAAACTCAATAGCAGGTATCAATTACTGGGGTTTTACATATCACAAGGCGGTTCACTCCTTGTAGATATCTAGCTTGCCGCCGAGCTCGTTCTTCACCCGTCACCACAAACACCAAACATGGTGCCAAAACGTCAGGTTCGGGATGTTTTATTAAAATATTCGTTTTTTTTTATAATAACTACTTACGTCAGCAGTGAGTTCGACTGATTTAGGGTAGATACCCATCTTTGCAAGCTGCGTGATACAATGGCCGCTCGTGTTTACACATGTATTATTCGCTGAACATACACACACGCCTCCTGTGTCTGTACATGGTCCAACAACTCTTGCGTGTAGACGCGGTTTATACTGTATTGTAGGGCGGTTTGCTTGGTTACGAAAGCGCCGGTGCAGGGAGCGAGGACGCCTGTGCAGTGAAACAGTATTTCACTCTGTTTCTTTCGCTAAAAACAAAACAAAAGGTGTCCCAATGTTAGTATCACGATTCCCTATACCAGGTATCGTGCAAAGGACAACTCGATGACATGATGAAGTTTGTGGTGGGCTATACACTTCCCCTACGGGATGCGGTCGCAATCCCGGGTGTCTTGACCCCTTTAGAGCCCCCGAATCCCTCCCAGCACTAAACTCAAGGAAATTTGTCAAAAAAAAATTCCAGTTGCAAAGGCGTTAAGATGAAAATGGGGACACACTCTTGTAAAAACTGAAAAAAAAAAGACAACCCACCGCGCAAGCAACCCGGCAAGCCACACCGACCGACCAGTGCAGACGAGTTTACAGCTCACCCGATAGTCTAGAGCGGCGGTCTCAATGTAATAGGAACTAGCATAGCAGGATACTTGCTGTCGACAAGCTCTGCGCGCGCGTGTAAGGCGGGCGCCACAGGCAACTCGAAAACGGGTAGCTTTTGTTTGGCGCCTTCGGCGCAGTCAAAATTAGAAACTCGCATTCGGTCGAAAACACCTGTGCAGCAGTGGTCTCTTTATAGTGCCGGTTGGGTAGTGCCAGTTGCCCGCTATAGCGCCTGTGAAATCGCTTGGCACAGATAAGGACAACCAGTAGTGGCAATGTAGGGAGTAGTGCCGGTTGCCGCTATAATGCCGGTATTTCCCTCTATAGTGCACATGCCGGCTCCATAGAGGCATCACTGCTTTATGGGTTCAATTGCCTGGCACAGAGTAGCTGGCCTGAACGAGATAAAGAAGAGCGTCCAAAAGAACCCTGATCTCGAAAGATAAACAAATAAATGTACTATAAATACAGGCCCTCCCGTCATAGAGCACACCGCAAAAAAACTTACCTGGTACCTGGTAAGCTTAAAAACGCAGGACAAGCACCAGGCGTTTAATTGCACGTACGGCAACGTTTTCAGATTTGCACGTAAACTCATTACGGCCCCTGTCGACCTCGAGAGCAGACCTCGATCCCCTCAAAGGGTTAGGGTTGGGGTTAGGGTTAGGGTTAGGGTCAGGTCTGGGGTCGGGTTGTCTGGGCGGCGCAACCGTCATTTTGTGCGGACCTGCACACAGGGAGCCGTTATACATAAATCGCCATTGAATTTACGTGCAAATCTAAGAACCCTTGCACGTACGTGCAACTTCGCGGGGGGCCCGGGACAAGCAAGACATTGGACAGCTGAAACAAGCAATGGGACAGCTGCTATACTCAAGTTGGTGTAGGACACATCCTTTCCCAAATAAAACTCTAGCCTAAAGCCAACATCCCGGTTTCTCTCAGAGGACGTCACCAGCTTGCCTCGCCGGTCATGCTGCAGTTAAACGTGGAATGACGTAGGGGCATATTAGAGAATAGCTGACCTGGTCCAGATAAAGAAGAGCGTCTTCCACCCGTAGCTCACGCATGGTTGCTCCTTGTTCAGGGACTGAGCCCCCTTGTCCGCCTCGATCTGCACGCCACACAAATCATTCACAGATCACGCCCAGGTCACCAGATTAGATCATGACATGGGCAAGGCCATCAATAAGAACGAGAACAAGAAGGGTACGACCAACAGTAGTAGCAATGCTACGAAAACTAAAAACAAGAAGGGCAAAAACAAGAACGAGAGCAAAACCAAGGGCAAGGGCAACTACAAGGAGGGCAACAAAGCGAAAATCAGAAAAAAGGACAAATATATCCTATAATTGGATAATTGGATAAAAGAACAAATGCATGCAATAAATGAACAAATGGACAATTGGGTCATTGCCCAATGGGCAACAGCAGTTGAAAATTTGGAAACATCGGACAATTGGAAGAGTAGGGCATCGGGCAATTGGACAATTAGATGAACGGACAGTTGGATAATGGTACCGGTGGGCCCTGGTCCAGGTACTGCCTGTATCACTACACTTGCACGAAGTAATACTACACGATACTGGCTGAGGGAGCTGGTTGCAAGGTTTCTGGCTATTAATACCAGGTATTAAGGTATAAAGTGGGCGCGTAGCATACGCCCATGAAAGCACAGGCAAGCAAACGAAAAGGCACGAGGGCAAGAGCGCAAGAGGCCAAAAAGCCAAAAAGGGCATATCATTATGTACCAGGTATCACATCATCACATACCAGGGTGACAACTAGAAATTCGTGCGCATACATACATCTCAACTGAGACGTGTTATGCTATGCGAGCAACAACCGGTATAATACAAGCAGAATTTGTCAGTGTTGATGCTACAGCAGCAGAAGCGGCAGATGTATGTGCGCTATATTGCATTTCTTATTTTCTTACACGCATCAGTAGTGTCATATATTGAGTTGCATGTCGAGCAAAGAGTAAAGTCTTGTCTCCTACGTGCAACATTGGATCAGTATGAGAGCGTCAGCAGCGGGCGACGTATCATAATAGCTACCACAAAATCACGTGCAGGGTGTGCTGTACACTTACTGAGGACGTCGAGCAGTTAGTTATGATAGTTCTGACAATATTGATACTATTAGTATACCAGGTACTCATCTTGGTGTAAAAGCGTAAAACCTCTACCAGATACGAACTACGAGTGACGAGTGCATACCAGTAGCAAACGACTACAACATGATATTCTGCGAGTGCTGCGAAACAGCAAGCAGCACCATCAAACCAGTACATGGTACAGCGGCGCAGGTACGACGCAGTCGTACCGCTATTCACTCTCCTACATATAAAAAAAAATAAAAAAAACACTCCAGCCGTGAAATCGAATATTTTGTCGAAGCTCATATTTGCAAGCTGTGTGTGATACTCCGATCGCGCGTATTACGGGTTGTGTGTCCTCATTAAGGATATAGGTCGGCGACACCCCTTGCAACTACAGTGTAGCTATCAGGGTATCATCACAAAATGATGCCAGATACATTTGATATATACGCGCAGAACGAGGCTGAACGTCTTGGTCCCGTTTACCCTGGTATCGGCAAAGGAGTCACCGACCGATCTGTATCCTTCACGAGGGTACCTAGCACACACTATAGTCCCACCGTAACAAGCGCGATCGAACTACCACAAGCACCTTGCAAAGATGAGGAGTTTTTACAATTTTTCGATCTCACAGCTCAAGTGTTTTCATTTTTCGAGAAATGAGGCAGATCACAAACTCTGGCAAGCTAAACAGACCCAGCAGGCAGAAAGTGCTTGCCTTCGCAATTGCAGCGAAAGTAAACACCAGTACACCAGTACCAACCACGACCGGCAACTTTCACGGTCACCCTCGATGAAGCAGTACAGCAATATCATGAGGGGGAAAATGCCATGTATGCCAACCGGCTAGAAAGCATCATGCACATCATTCCCGGTACTAAAGACTAGACTACGGCCATGGAAAAACCAGCCCAAACGATACAGCTGCAACTTGCAGTCAGCACGAATATCAGCAGCGCGCGGACACCTACATATGATACGCGTGCATCCCTTTTTCAACAGCAACCATATTTATAAGGACACACCAAAGTTGCACGCCGGACACATCATCAGTGATATTTTCCCACTTGACGATCTAGACCTTTCAGACAAGATTTGAATGATCTGTATGGTCCAGCTCATGTTACCGGATAGGAGCCGTACGATCTGCATGATCCAACAAAATGTTTCCAGGGTTGAACCTGTATCATCCGTGTACAGATCCTGCACAACATCTCGTAACGGCAGATGCAGGATCTAATGTAGATTATCCAGATGATCTATTTGATCTATATGATCTCGATCATGATCCGTTCGAGGTATGTTAGTGGGAATCCCGATTTAACTACTGGAGTCCCAAGACCCCTCCCTATACTAATTCCAAGTAATTATGAATCAAGAACGGGTTTCCGGTTGTAAAGGCGTTACCTAAGAGCACCCTGTGGTAAGCCCGAACAGGCGCTCTTAACAAGGAATTGCTCTGATCTGTAGTGGGCAAACTTGATGAAAAATTCAAATGCACTACAGCTGTGAGACAGAGGATTTTGTCGAAAACTCATCTTTGCAAGCTGTGTGATCCTCCGATCACGCGTATTACTGCGTGTCCCCTCATTACATGAATGTTAAGTCCTTTAGAACGGTACCCACGATGATGGGAAAAAAACGACTTGGAACTAGAGCCGGAACAAAATTGCAGCAATGAAAGGGTCAAGTCCCGACTCCTCTTATCTTGGCCGCTCTTGAATAAGAAAACCCACTGTAACGATGTAGTACCATGGTACTACCGTACTAGTCTTGCATTAAAGGACGAAACGTGTTGGTTGGTTATGTATAACCCTCTGGGGCAACGGGGACAAGAAAGCATAAATCACAGAAAATAAACGGCAAAATTGGTCTATCAATAGATCAAACAGGGTATAAACAGCGTGAGCGCGCACCGGCACGAGCGGCATCATAACGCGCGAGCCGCACATCTCCTTGTAATTTAGCTCAATGACCCGAAATCTTTAGGGAGTTCGTGTGTATAACGGCGTTACTTTGGAGCCACGAAAAAATGCCCAATTAGCATACCTGGTAACAAGACATACATGGCATGTATGCCGTACACCAAACAGTCTGTACTGATAGTGCGAGCGCGCAGTCGTATCATACAAGGGGGTACCATCGTAGCGCGCGAGTGGCACATCTCCTTGCAGTTTAGTTCGATGTCCCAAAACCCCGTTTTTATGGAGTGCGCAAGTATAACGGCGTTACCTTGGAAAATAGAAAATATCCCATGTAAGCCACGAAATAGCGTCTGAGACAACCCCGTGCGCAGAAGAGGCCTCGAAGGCAAATGCTAATGGTAAGGTATGCCACACGGGCCACGGCTTACCCCCCCCGTCAGACCTCAGCAGCAGCCCGGTCTGCTTCGCGTGGCCGACGCCATTTTCCGTTTTGCTATACGTAGTCGTCGTTCATTCGCCACACTTTTCCCCTTTCAACCCCCAAAGGGGGACACGAACATAAAAAAAAAGGCAAGCTGAGATCTACAAAAAAATATGAAACTCACGGTTCCTTTACACCGGAATTAGAGTAGAACGCGTCCATGCGCAAATAAGAAATCGAGCGCGGACCAACTTTCCTATTTCGTATTACAGTAATACGACCTGTCCTGCACAACGAGATATTTGCAGTCTGTAGTACCAGGTATGGCTGAGCTTTGTAGGAAAGCAACGAACTCGGGAGCCATTTTACACTGTACTTGTTGTAGAAAGCGCATTCACAATAAGAAACCCAGGACCAACTTTCCCGTTTCGTACTACACGAGGGGTCCTGTGCTAATTACTATACTATACTACCCGTGTTGTTTTAGAGTCTAATGGGTATCGTCGGTGGCGAGTGGCCTGACAGAGCGGGTCTCGCAGGAACTTTATCGGCACCATGGAATAGATTCAGTTCGATACGCTGTCTTTTTCGAAAGATGAAAGGGCAGCGGCCCCAAAAACAGGCATATGCCGCCATTTTCGAGCCAACAGCAGGTACAATCGGCTGTTTTGGATCCAAGAACAGGTACACCCTGATCACTGTCAAGACCAAAAAAAGGCACACTCGGGGTACACATAATTAACAAACGGCAGAGCACTTCGACCGGCCGAAAACGCATCGTACCTTCTCCTATCCACAATCCCCCAGGTACGTCCGAATCTGGTCACTGGTCACCAAACATGTGGGTTGACGGCACTCTTGCCCCTTGACGTACAGCCGTCAAGGAACTCCGCACACAAAAACTAGTATGATGAGTTCAACGACGCCGTGACGGGTCAAAGCTAGACCGTCAACAGGCATGTTCGCTTCGGTTGACCAAAAACGCATCGTACATTTTCCTATACGATGATCCCCAAGTACGTACGAATTCGGTCACAGCTCTTGCTGTCTGTTCGTTTTCAGTTGATTTTGGTCTACAGCAGTGTGGTCCCTCTATAGTGCGGTGCCTTGCCAGATGACAATCACCGCACTATAGTGGGACCCCGACCTATCCCGGGATAGCGGCATATCTGGTATTCCGTACATCGAGGTCGCGTAACGAGCGATTTTCACCGCACTAAACAGGGGACACGCCCCACGGTACAGGTGGACCAAACATTTTCTGAGGCTCTTCACTTGAGGAGCTCCATACCCCTCCGAGGCAAACATGTCAGGAGACAAGTCAGTCAAGGGAAAACGTCCAGCGGCAAGGGTATAAAACCAAGCCTTCCACACTAAAATCTAGTAGTTTGCCGTCAGTCAAGGTAATTTTTGGGGACATTGCCGTCTGTCAAGGGCTGGAAGTGCTGTCTCCTGACATCTTTACTCCGAGGCAAAAACCTCAAAAACCTTATTCGGAGCATACTGAGAGTTCACCCCGATGAAAAAACCCATGTCTTATCATGGGCATAAAATATATATATACAAGTATATGTATGGAAAAACACGAACAACACTCCGATGATTTTCGGTTAATAACCCCTTTTTAGAGCCCCAAAATCCCTCCCTACACTAACTACAAGTAAATTTGCCCCCCCAAAGGGTTTTGAGTTGTAAAGGCGTTTTAAGAAGCCAACAGCGATACTCGTACCTCCATCGTAGCACGCGTCTGGGGGCCCGCACTAAAAGGTACCTCATCATCGCGAGACCAAGACTAATACTGCACCAGGTATGATACGGCCGTAGTAGTTTCAACCAATCAGAAGCCATGCAGTGTTCCCCTTCACGACCCCACCAGAGCGCGAGATGGCCCGTGCGTGAGAAGGGCGCGCATGACACATGAGACACACCGCGCGACGGACTCCGCTGTGTCAGTCGAAAATATACCGTTTTTGTTTCTGTTTTCATAAGGCCTTATTTTGGCATTTACGTGGGGTACAGAACCGGACACCACATGAAAAACAGAAATAATGACCAAGACTGGTGGTCATACCGCACTCGTATTAATATGATAGTTGGGATAAAGTGCGTTTTTACACACTTCGATATATTGGCTCCCTGCCTTTATATCGTAATGATATCCTGTAAATATCAGCGTGGATTTCATATTACCCTGTTTCTTATTATTAATAGGTACATGGTACATGGTAATACCTGGTACACGACTGCGAGTCAGCTCTTGGTGTGGTCAGAATCATGCACACACCGAGGTATATACTGGTGCTGCTGTGCACAACAAACTCGTTTTGTATCACGAGTACACTTACTTGTAGCCTATGCGAAGCAAAGCTTCATACCCTGGTATACATACCAGCTTCCACTTACCGTATGTATCAAGCACAGGGGATCGACACAGAAAACGTCTGGTGACAAACTGTCTTCATCCTCACACTGCTTAGACTACAGTGCAGTCTATACAAAGTGTTGTTGCTGTTTTGTATTCTGCGCCTGCGAGGTAATAGTATATTATAAAACGTATATAGAGCTATTAACACAAGCTCTTCACACCTGCTACCCCTGGTGGTATGTACCGGAGTATATTTTTATATAGACCTGAACTACAGCACCATCCTGGGCATCGTGTGTTGGCATCACTACTGATAATACATGTATGTCGCAGTCGGTATGACACTCTTCATGGCTGATACAACCGACCCAAAAAAAAATCTTGAAAGTCTCTCACTGCTGTCGAGCATAGCAAGATCAGCATCACCTGTCACAACACGCATCATCACAACATCTTCAACCAGTGCAGTGCAGGACACCTATATACAAGAAACTCAAATAATATCCCACGCTGGGTTTCTTAATTGGGGGAGGATATGTTCTACACTATACTTCCTATATAAAACGGTTTCCGGACGAATTCGTACTTGTATTTTTCTGTAAAATTCTGCATACCGTTCTTATTACCCCATTTCTTGTTCTATAAATAGTTGTCCTGTCCTGCACCTCGTACTGCTGTATAGCGGAAGTGCGTAAGCGCAGCTCGGCAGCAGCTCGGCAGAACACCCGATGGCGAAGGAAGGGCTGCTGTCCATCGCTGTCGAGCACACGCAACATTACCCCGCACTACTTGTTCATACCAATTCTTGCCGCTTGCCGTTCAGGGTAAACAGCAGCATCACCCTTGGCATGTTTGCATCCCTATCCATGTCGGCACTGCTCGTACCAGATGCTCGTTTCGATCGACTATTAATACTACAAGCTAATGGTCAACAGTAGACAGGACACAAATGAGACCCAGGGCAATACTGGTAAGAAACCCAGGTTGGCATTTACAAGAAATAAAAAATTCGGGAGTCACCCTTTCTCGAATACAAAAGTACGAAACCAGCCTGAGCCACCGTTCCTGTTTACTGACCATGGGTATTGATAGGTGTCCTGCACAACTGTACCACGCTAACTACGACTAAAACTCTCGAAGTACATCTGAAAGACTAGCTGTGGCTGCACAATCACAGCATCTACCGCGGCAATGCGCAAGGCGGGGGGTGTCCTTCAGTAGTGCACACGGCGAAGGAACACAGGCTGCCCATCGCCGTCAAGCACAAGCAACCACATTGTCCCGCACACGCACATGCTACTATCAATAGCTGCCTGCAGCAGGGCGAAAAACGAAAAAATAGGAGCAGCTGCATCCCGTTATCCAGTTCTGATCATGTCGGAATGGCTGGGCGTTGACTGCTGTTTGTAGCATACACCCACCTAGACGTAAATATAATGATCGTATGATGCAAAATTATCTACACAACGATCACTATATTTATGTCCAAACCGGTACATATATGCCGTGGGCGTGGGCGGCGGTGAAAAAAACAATCACGCAACTTGCAAAGAGAGTATTGATCACTCAATTAGTCAAACTCACAGCTGACGTATTTGAAATAATTCTAAAAACAGACAAGAAGGACCCTTCTTTTTTCTTTTCGCAAACCAAAAAAAAATCTGGTGCGGCATTTCTCGCCAATTTGGGGGATGGCAATTACTTGAAAAAAAAAGAAACAAAACTAAAACTACGAACATTGAACATTTTGGCTACGAACAGCAGCAACAGCAGCAACAGCAGCAGCAGCAGCTCCGCTTTGAACACAGCACTCCGGGTTATTGTGTAGACCTAGAGTAGCCTGCTGAACGTGCTGCGCGCATTGGCACGTGCTCGGAGTGAGACCATAAGCACTGGGAGTGGGTCATCGCGGTGTTCGTGATTGGCAGATTTGGGCGTCGGTCGTGTTTGCGATATTTGACTTGAAAAAAGTGAAGGATACTGCGAACATTTCGCTACATACAGCATCAGCAGCAGCAGTAGCTCTGATCTGAGCACAGATATTCGCGGCATCCGGTTTATTGTGTATACGCAGTTTGCTGCTGGTCGAGCGTGCGCATACCAATGCCATCGAATCTGGGTGTCAACATAAGCAGTAGGCTCATTGATAAGCGTGGGGGAGGGCCGTGACAACCGCTGCGGTGTGCGTGTGATTTCACAGTTTTGGAGGCATCGTTGTGGGCGATTTGACTCGAAAAAAAAGAAACTGGGAACATTTCCATGGATAATTTCCTTACGTACTACGTTCAGCAGCAGCAGCAGCAGCAGCAGCAGCTCTGCTCCGAGCACAGCTATCCGGGTTATTGCGTACACGAAGTAGTCTGCTAGTCGAGCGTGCGCCTCCAACTGGAATCTGGGTGTAAGCATAAGCAACAGCCCCTGAGCTTTGCACGGGATGGGGGAGAGTTGTGCTTGTGAGCGGTGTGTCTTGTGACCCTCGCGAGCTGATCTGATCCTGGCTTGGAAAGAAGGAAGGGAAAACAGCTCACCAAACCGCACACACCGCACGAGCAAAACACGTAACGTCTCTTGAAAAAATCGGAGAGAAATCGGAAAAAAAAAACAACCCAAGGAGGAAGGAAGGACCCTCCCTCCGGCTCCCACCACACGACAAGAGGGGTAAGGCTAGCAGTGGGAGCCATAAGCCACGCCAGGCCGCTCTCTCTTTGGCGGCTTGGGGAGGTTGCTCGTTAGGCTATCATTGCAACGCTCGATCTGTGAGTGTTGGCTAGAAACGTGCTTGCAATTGCTGCTGCTGCTGCTGCTGCTGCTGCTGCCACTATCAGGTGAACATCGTTCGTTGTTGCTACACACACGGTCCCGACACCAAAAGGAGCCGCTTTCGTGAACCAAAAGGGAAGGAGGTCCGACAAGGCACAGGTCTAGGGGGCACTGGCCCCGCGTCAACTACGCACAGCGGCGACCTGGGCGGTGCCACCATGGCAATGGGCGCCGGTGCCGGCTGCGCACTAACGGTGGCGGTCGGGTCTGTGTCTGTACAAGCCTCCGGGTAGACACCCCAACCCCCTCGCTTTGAGAGCCGGGACAAGGAAGAAGTCGGACTCCAGCGCAAACCAGAGCTCGCCTCCCGCCAGGAATAATGCGTCCCCAAGGGACTCCTAAGGAGCGCCCGCGGCGGCTGTGCAGGCACCTTATCCCACGGCTCTACCTCTAGGCTACGTTTTGGCAATGACCGAACCGCACCGAGAATTTAGCGATTGTTTTGTACTTTTTGAGAAGCTCACCCCCAATCCTGAGCGACAAGCTATGCCCTCTTGCGCGTTGAAGTGCGGATCTCCACCCCTCTCACCAAGGTAGTGCTTAGTCGTCTTCGATGCAGACGAAGTAGCCTTGGCTTGCGTGCTGGATACTGCACCCCGCTCTCTGCCCAGGCGATGCCAAGGCTGATGGTGTTACTGCGCCCACTCCCCAAATAGTCCAAGGAAAAATGCGGCTTGTCGCCCAAGGATTAAACAAGCAAATGTTCTGAAACCCAGGGAACCGGGGAAAGTACGTGTACGAAACGCTTTTCGAAAACGCGAAGCATACCAACTTTGTCTTAAATATAGATAACGTTTTATGATTGATATTGATATAACATGGTCCTTGTATTACGTCCGAAGTGGGACATTCTCCCGCTCTACGAAAAAACACGAAGCAAAACAACATTACGCTAAATATAAGAAATGTTTGTATATAAATATAGAGATATAATGGCTATTATAATTAAATGAAGCATCCAGGTTTTGAGATTTTCAATTAATTGCTCTCGCGCCATCTCGCATCATCACCACTATTCACCATCTCGTCATCACGGCTGACCTATACACCCGTGCCAGGTGTAGAGTAGTGATTCAACACTGTACGTGCAAGCGCTAAGTGCAGGTTATACAGCCCTAGCTCTACACGTACGGTACGATTGATTATGATGCGAGCTGAGGTCGGTTGCAGATCATGGTTGTTGTGGTGGTCAGTTTTCTTCCTAATTTTACTCGTTTTGCCGCCTTTGCTTTCGTTTTTCCAATCGTTTTGCTTCTTGTTTTCGCTTTTTTGGTGATTTTCGATTCCCAATTCCCATTGCTTTGGCCCACAATCTCCTAAAATCCATCATTCCCACATCTGTAAAAAATATCGTTGCAGAGTGCAGCGCAGAATGTAGAGCTGATACGTAGCCTGTTAAAATACCACTAATAGTAGCGCCTGCCTACATCAAAGCTATAATTCTAAGGTATGCCCTCCGCCAGCAAAAGACTAGTCTGCCTATCTCGTGCACACGACCACGCGCATCTCTCTCAGATTCCAAATTGAGAATTATCCAATTTACTCGATTTTTACACACTAAACTGTTGGCTGTTTGGGTCCGCCCTTCTTCTGCTGCTGCATGCAGCAAACAATTCTTTGTTTTGTTGCAACAGCAACGACTCGTACCGAGGACTGCATTTTTGCACTGCTGCATGCAGTACAGCTACAGCAGTATAGTGATAATTTCAAGTTTTCACGCCCGCCGCCGTATTCTACAGCAACCTGACGTAGAATGGGTTCAGAACTTGGACTCATCGGCCTTTCCCCGCACGCATATTGTTAAAATGCCACCACCATGAACTAAAAAAGTGTAAGGAACTTTTGATCATTAATATAAAGACCAAACAGCCATGAAATTCCGTTCAGGTCGGGATGGTATAAGACTGAAGTATATGTACCGCTTTTATACTAATGTAATAATAAAAAGGTCATTAAATTTAAGCCCACACTCGTCGATAGGATGGGGCCTGCTTGTAGAGACTTTAAGAAGACGGAAATATAGTGATCGTTTTATGATTAATATGATTACTCCATGATCCTTATATTTACGCACCAAATGGTCTTTGCATTCTGCCCAAAGAGGGGTATCGTACGGCGGTAGGTAATGGATAGAACCAGGAAGGTGTTATCCTGTACCTGGCGCGAGAGGGGCAGCGACCAGTGGACATATCGCATCCATATATTTTATAAAAAATAAAATACACCCCAGCTGTGAGATCGAAGATTTCGGCGAAACTCATCTTTGCAAGCTATGTGTGATGCTCCGATCGCGCGAACTACTGGGTGCGTGTCCTCATTAAGGATATATGTCGGCGACTCCCCTTGGAACTGCAGTGTAGCTTGTATGCGATGCATGGCAGCCGGTAATAGACAAAAGAACAAAGTACCGTTTCCAGCTAGCTGCCAAAAACATTTGAAAAAAATGAAATAAAAATCGTACAGAAGAACCACGCGCTTCCCTCTCTCGATACTGTTTTCTTCTGTTGCATGAGCCCTGGCTCTCGTGCGTTAATAATAATGCACCTGGCAGGGTAGGTGCACCAGGTAGTAGTGGTGAATGATCATGCTCAAGTTCATGGAGCTACCTGGTAGTACCTGATATGTCGGAGTAGCGCTTATTCAATGTGCTTGCTCGGGACCCCCCCCAGCTGGCCGCGGGGGCGAGCGCCACAGACCACATACAAACACAAGAAAAACAGACGGGTGGACAGACCACTGCTGTTACATACAGTCAATAGTACTGTTTGTATGCATCCGCCAGCATCGTGGACGGCGGCATCTCTTCTAAATATATACTATTTTTTTATTCCTCGCTCTCTCTTGCTCAAACGCCCCACCCAATATCGAAATCCGCCAGCGTAACAAACACTTCCACGCCTTGGATATCGCCTCATTATCTTTTCAGAGCCGTCCATGCCGCTGCGGCAAATCCCACCCCCCCCCCCGCCCCCAACGCCCCCTCCTTCCCCACCACCCGCACCATCGCCTAGACCTAGCACCACGCGTATTATAGCAAACCCCTCCATCTATGCGACCTAAAGCCCCCCCCACCACCACATCCCCCCCCCCCTCCCCCACAAGAAGGATTTATAGTTTCCACGCACAAACTGACCTGCCCCACCTGTCCCTCCCCCCCGCCCCCCCTCCCGCCCCCCTTTTGATCAAAATCAGGCCCCCACGTCCTTCAAAACTCCGCCCTCCCCTCGCCGGTTATTCGAACAGGATTCACTTGATAAACTGATGCATTTCCTTCCACAGCTGTCAGATTTTGTCCCCCTCAGAAACGGGTTTTATAGTTCCCGCGCACAGACTGCCTAACATCACCCTGTTGACCCTGATAGCCACACTGTAGTTGCAAAGGGAGTCGCCGACCTATATCCTTAATGAGGACACACAACCCGTAATACGCGCGATCGGAGTATCACACACAGCTTGCAAAGATGAGTTTCGACAAAATATTCGATCTCACAGCTGGAGTGTATTTTTTATTTTTATAATATATCTGCGTATCATAGAACTGCCCCACCCCAGCTGGCAGGGGGGGGGGAGGCGCGGCTCCTGACCATACAAACTCTTTTCAAAGACAGGTGGATAGACCCCCCCCCCAGTCAATGTATTATAGAGCAATTATTTCCTTTCCGTTATCTTCTTTTTTTTTCTTTGTTTCTTTTTTTCCAATTGACTTGCGTCTGTCGTGCGTATGCGTAGTGATAGGTACTACGTGCAATATATACATACGTGATACTCTTTCTTGGGTGGCAAGCGATATTATAGTCGGTTTTTCCGGGCGCGAGTAGTGAGACGTATGCACCAGCATGGACCTGGCACATCGTAGGCTGACTCCTGATTTCACTTTTGTATGTTTCTGGTGGAGGCATGAATTGCGTCGGCTGTGATTTATGCGTGTGCCACCTTTGGTTTGTTTGTGTTTTCCCTAGGGTATTCCTCAGCTCCAGAGTGACTGGAGCCTGTCCTGGGGACCACGGACTTGATTATGCGAGTTAATGTGAGAACAACAACAACGGAGCCAATGTATCAGGTATGCATGTATCTATATTATCACGGATCACAGCGCCACAGCATATATCTGCACATGGGACTCCTCCCCCAGCAGGCGATGAGAGGAGATTAGACCGGTGTGACACATGGAGAAGCCTGGTACTACTCTGGTAAGCTGGATAGTAGCGAGGAAACGATCGCTATATTATCCTAGGAGATAGATAATAATAGGTGGTGGCCACAGACAGCCAAACAGGAAGGAGATAAGATAGGCACGCATATGATATATATATGGAAGGCATTCCACAGCCGTCGGACCCCCCCCCACCCCCTCAAAAACGGGCTTTTTAGTTTCCGCGCATAGATTACCAGATCATCCTGTTGACCCTTGCACTAGCTATAGACTACACACTTTAGTTCTAAGGGGAGTCGCCGACCTGTATCCTTAACGAGGACCCACACCCAGTAATACACGCGATCGGAGTAGCACACACAGCTTGCAAATATGAGTTTCGGCGAGATCTTCGATCTCACAGCTGGAGAGTATTTTTATTTTTATAATATGGAATATAAGTAATGAGCGCCCAATCCTTATTGTTGTGGTTGCCAGCCGACTATGTAACATGAAGCTTAATGATGATCACTCTCATGAGCACCCAACATTTGAAGGCGTCTCTATTAGGAGTAGGAACGGTGATGATCAGTCTCGAAAGGGAACCGTGTGGTCAATGATCAAACGATTAAGGCAAGCAACTAATGAGTACCCTCTCCCCCCTCCCGGCTGACAGGGGAAGGACGACGACAGACACTACAATAAACACTGCACAGTCAGGTAAGCAAGTGGACAGGCCCTCCCCGTTGGTCACAGCGTCGAGCACCGTGTATCTCTATACCATAGAGCAGCGCAGCGCAGTACGGGGCATCTACAGTAGGTTTCAGGCGATCCATCAAAACGTTTCGTTTTATGAATAGCACTGTCGAGATGGAGGCCTGGGTCTCGTGAGGCTCTGCCCTTTGAACCCTATTGGACACCGTTTTGATGGACGCATGCCACTATTAATAATAGCACGGCAAGGCGTGTGCACCGGTACTTAATTTTTGTTCCTCACCTCTCCTCGGTTGAGGAGGGTCTATACTTGACGCATATATACTTGACGCAAAATACTTGACGCAAATATACTTGGCGCAATGTACTTTACCGCAATGACGGACTGTGCGAAAGAAGGAAAATTTGCAACCCGAGGATAATCCCATGGCCTCATAGTCTAAGCAGACAATAAAAAATGACTTACACCGCAAAACAAGAATGGCATTCCGACGACACATTGGGGTTTTAACTCATTCTCAACCCCAAAAACTATATCCTAGTCCAACTCTCAAGTGTTTTATCCCCATGTCGGGAGTGCGGTGCTAAAAGCGGCCCCGTCGTTTTTCAGAAAATGCCGCAGCCTGACAAGTGTTTCATTTTACTTTTATTGTTATTTTTGCCCTCCGACGATATAGCGTAGATGCCGTTCCGATGTAAATCGAACATCCTTCAATAAAACAGCTTATTTTCTTTGTTGATGTACTTTTAATCCAGCGGATAGGGGAAAGAATAAAAGCTTAAGCTCACCAACAGCAAAAAAATGCTAGCATTATCCTAGCACGCGTCGACTGCGGAGGCAACACATATACTAACCCTTCTTAGGGCTCAATGACGCTAACCAAAAAGCGACTCGTGAGTGAGCGCGATCCAACCAAGCGCCTAAGAAAAGCCTGAGACAATCCATTCGAGTATCGACATGCCTCACGCTTGCCTCACAGCTTCCTGCGTTGCAGTTCGAACAACATATCCTACTAATACTACACCAGCAGATCGGCTCGGATCGCTTCATGTAACCGGTGCTACAACCGGCATTTTTTTTCGTCAATTTTTGCGTCTCAAGTCCCGAAGGGGTTAGCCGGTCAGTCCGATCGCCAAGAATGAACATCGCGCTCGCATTCATGTAGACCCCCCCATACGCCCGTCGGTAATCGTCAATTCTGATAAATCAAAACGAACTCGTCGGTAACCGTCAATTCTGGTAAATCAAAACGAACCCGTAGGTAGTCAACTAACATCGCGCTCGCGCTCATGCGGAGCCCCCCATACGCCCTTCGGTAACCGTCAATTCTGGTCAATCAAAACGAACCCGTCGGTAAAAGCCAATATTGATAAATCAAAGCGAATCCGTCGGTATTCGTCAACTAACATCGCGCTCGTGCTTATGCAGACCCCCCCCAATACGTCCGTCGGTAATCGTCAACACTGGTAAATCAAAACCAACCCGTCGGTAACCGTCAATTGTGGTAAATCAAAACAAACCCGTCGGTAATCGTCAATTCTAGTGACTCAAAACGAACATCGCCCAGGACACGCACGTCAACACGTCTATATGCTAAGCGCTCCTCGGCAACAGGGCGGGGGAGCTGAAACCCCTCCCAGCCCGCCTAATGCAGGAGTAAAAACTCGGGATGCATGCACTGGCACAACAGTTTACACTGCCAGTAGATTACTACTGGCACTATATACCTACTGATTGGGCCTGTCAGTACATGATGCCGGTAGACTTGATCATATGTACGTCCAAGAAACACGGTACCTGGTATACCATAATACTCGACAGAAGACCATAAAACGCGTCCCGGGAGCTTCGGAGAGAGACGGGATCGGAAACGAACCGCAAACGGATAATAGTTTTACAGCGGCGAGGCTTCCAGCGCCCCCCCCGCACTAGCCAGTTGGGGGCGATTGGCCTCGCTTACGCGCTTCCCAGTGTACTAATGCAGGCCAGCATACTGACTGCTGACGCAGTCAATCTATTATCTACTGACTGCGCAGCCAGTGTAATATACTGGCTGGGGCTGCCAGAGGCTGCTAGCGCACAGTCCGTGTCTTAAGCAGGGGCAAACACCGAAACGCGCCTGAGCCCGTGTTCACAGCAGGAGAAAGAACTAACCCCCCTGTGACACAACTGCCATGGTGGGTCCTGTCCTGTCCTGTCCTGTCCGGACAACTGACACAACTCTATTGAAAAGCCTGTTGAACACCTTGGACTGGACTTCCGTGCTATTCTATCATGTCACACCCTCTACCGCGAAGCCGGTTGACAAATTTGAACTTCCGTGCCACAAGGACACCTGACATTACTCTGATGTAAAGACCGGTGGCCAACTTGAACTTCGTCGCTACCAGGACACCTGACATCACTCTATATCGTAAAGCCCGTCGGCGCTCTAGAACTCCTGCACTAGACGCATGCAACGGTAGAGGTGTTTTTTTTTGCCTTTTGAGAGTGGTTGCTTGAGGAGCTCTACACCCCGCCGACGAAACAGATCGATTTCGACAAAAAATTGAAAGTTCTTCCCGATGAACAATCAATCCCATGGACTGAAGTATACAATGAAACATGTTGAAAAAAAACACGAAATTTTCCGATAATTTTGGGTTAAGAAACCCCGTCATTCAGAAAACGATTCAGCCAGAAAAAGGTACAGTACAGTACTTCTATCCCAGCACGCGTCATTACCCCATCACCAGACAACCCATTTCCCCACCACTGCACTCGCCTGCCTGCCTGCCTGCGTACAACGAGCGCTACCTGCCCTCCCCCCCCCGCCACAAACTCACAAGCGGTTCTTAGTAGGATGCAGCTCACCCTACACGCGAGTCGTCGAGCACCTCACCGCGCTTCGCGCTTAGTACAATGTCTGCCTAACCCGACCTGCTCCGTCCGGGCATTGAAGGGATGTGAGGATCTCATGGCCTGACAGACTACGGTCATGCACGGCAACGATTACACCACCCCCCCCTCCGCCCCAAGCTCTAGCTTCGCACAACGAGCGCAAAGTTAAAGAGCTTCCCCCTCCGCCCCAAACTCTACATTTTTCCCGTCTATCAACTCTTCCGCCCCGGTGCCACCCTGCTTACTCCCGCTTCTGCCACCGAGCCACAGGGTAACGCCACCCACCGCCGCCATTATTTGGAGGACCCGAGGTATAAAATGACAACCACAAAAACTGCGCCAATTGCGCCCACCGTGACGGGGCCTAACCCCAACCCCAACCCGGAACGCAGGTCCTGAAACCCGGGGATAATCCTAAACGTCCCCGTGGTCGAGATTTAAAGATCGCCTACGTTGTCGTGACCACAGTACCACAGCAGTGGTTCCTGTAGAGCGCCGGTACGTGCCATCCGGAAACACCGGCACTATAGCGGCAACCGGCACTACTCCGTGTACTATCACTACTGGTTGTTCCCATGTGTGTCAAGCGATTTCACAGGCGCTATAGCAGGCGACCCGCACCATACAGGGGCCTCTACTGTGACAGGGTTCCTAAATGCTAAATACGCAGCCCCCTCCGGCCCAATCTCTTGACTTCTCACCGTCTGCCAACTCTTGCTCCCCAGGCCCACCTTTTGTTTCCCCGCCTCTGCTACGAAGCCACAGGACAACGCCACCCACCGCCGTCATCATCGGGGGGCCTAACGTATAAAACGACATTAAAAGCCCGGCCAACAGCACCCACCGTGGCGGGCCACACCCCAACCCAACCCGAAACGCAGGTTCTGAAACCCGGGGATATATCTGAAACGTCCCCGCAGTCAACATTTAAATCTCGCCTACGAAAGTAGTCGCGACTTCTCAGTTTGCTAAATATCCACCCCTTCCACCGCAAAAAAATATCGCTTCTCCCGGAATTCCGCCCTACTGATGTATCACAGGACGAAAAAAAAAAAGCACTCCACGCCCGCACGCGCCTGTCTGCGCACAATGACCGCCAACTCAAATTCCCGCCCCCTCTTCCCCAAGCTCTAGCTTTTCCCCGTCTCTCAACTCTTGCTCCCCAGGACCGCCCTTCTTGCCCCCACCTCTTGTGGTAAGCCACAGGGTAACGCCACCAACGCCCGCCATTATCGGGGGACCCAAGGTGTAAAACGACAAAAAGGCTGCGCCAATAGCACCCACCGTGGCCGGTTTATCGCGCAGCACATAGCCTAGCGCTAACTGAATCGGCATTGTTCCGAACAGCGCTCCGATGGCAACCCCTGCGGCGAACTTTTTTACGGGTACGCCCGTGAATCCGCAGAGCAGGGTCATGGGGCCTCTTGCCCCTACGGCGAAGCGCTCTGCGACACCGACGAATTTCCCTGCCCGACGGATGCGGTTGAGGATGCGTTCCGTGTTCTCGTCGGTCGTTTCCTTGTTCTGTCCATTTTTGGTAGCAAAACAAAAAGTACGCGCGATGAAACAACAAGAGAGGGCGGTGGGGAATATACAGAAAAAAAAAGCGGTGCGATTTGTTTGTCCTTGACAGCCAAAACACACACCATGAAACGACAAAAGCGGGCGGTTGAGTATGTTATACAAAGAAATGCCGCCCAACATGAGCCAAACGCGGTGGAACCTGAACCAAAAAGCTTCAAAGCATGTAGAGAATCTGTTAGACCGCAAAATATCCGACAGGCTGTACTCATTTATCGGCGAAGCGTTCCGCGACACCGATGAAACTTTCCGACCGACGGGTGCGGCTGAGGATGCGTTCGGAATTTCCGTCGGTCGCTTCCTTGTCCTTGCCAATCTCGACAGCCAAAAAACACGCGGTGAAACAACAAACGCGGGCGGCGGAAGTTACACAAAGAAATGCGGTGCAACCTGAGCCAAAATGCAGCGTGGAACCAGGACCAGTGACCTTCAACACACAAGTAGAGAACCTGTTACAGCGTAAATATTTAACAGGGTGTACTCAGTGTTATGCATGGCCGCAGTCTATAGATCATTCGACTCTGCGTATCCCTGCAAAAATCGAGAGGGAGCTCGTCGGGGTTTCGCCGGGGCGGGGAGGGCGGAGGTAACCATCCTCAAGCGAGGCCGTCGTCTTTCGGACCATGGACCCTCGGAGCCCTACAGCGCCGAGACGGAGCACATCGGGTTTTCACCGTCCAGGGCAGATATTGCTTGCATCAATCGCGAAGAATAGTGAGGTAGGCGGTGGGGGGGGGGCGGGGGGGCTGTAAACAAACAGTGGAGCACACTCGTGAGTGGGGAACAGTAATGGGCACAACAAAAAACACAGGTGTGGACAGTGCCCCTGACAGGTTCCCTCTTGTGTGGTGTGGTGTGGTGTGGTGTGGTGTGGAGGACACACTGAGGTGGGTCGGCATCTCGGGTCAGCACGGAACCGAGTCTGGGGGACCTATGGTGGCCTTGAACTTGTGTGTAATGAGGCGGTAATATCTAGGGGAAGGGGACCTGGTATCCACACAGGCTCTATATACAAATACGAATAGGAGCGACTATCGCGACAGACACACCATGTATATCTAGACTAAGCTATAAACTCGTATGGGTTGGTCGGTGTCACTCGCTGGGGGTTCTACTTGCCGGGTGGCCCATCGTTTTGCCCTTTAGTTTTTACTAGAGTTTGTCCCCCTTTTCAACTTTGCGACACCCGCGGTGTTTTAATCCAACCACATCTCGAAGGGGAAGCTTGTACTGCTCATGGTTTCGTACAGTTTCGCTGATGCGAAAATTCATGCGTGGCACTCGCAGCGGAGGGACAAACACAGCAAAGCGCAGGCTCTACACAGACGCACAGAACGACCATCTCGGTAAACACGCTTTACAGCAAGCATTGTATCGTTTCGCTAAAGCAAAAAAAAAACGCTTCGTACTCGCAGCGGAGGGAACTTAGAACCCCCCCCCTCCAACGCCTCCTACGATGGAGAGTAGCACTCTTTTGGCCATTCTGTTATCTGAAAGCTAAACGGCGGAGCTCCTCAACCCGAAGACGCGGGTGTGGGCAGTGCCCCAGACAGCTTCTCTCTTGTGTGGAATACTCTTCTTGCCAACATGGTTTTGTTGTATAACGATTCAGATGGGAATGATAAGGTTCACCGGGTTCCACTGCTGTTCAGTTTTAGCAAAACAAGCATTTGCCTAGCATTTTCCTTAGAAGGAAATATAACTATTCAAGTGAGGTGTAGTATTAGAAAAAAAAACTGCGCCCCTCTACCGTGGTGTGTTCTTCAAAAAGACAGTTCGGGAAGACAGTTCGGGAAGACAGTTCGGGAACATAGTGGCTGAGGGCACGTCTTGACCCTATTCGACCGGTGTGTCCGAACGGGACGGAACGAGATTCTTCGTGGTCGCTTGTTCCGTTCCCAAGCAGAAAAATGGGCTTTTGGGGGTTGCGTCCAGTACATAATTATGGTCCTCGTCAGCCCAAAATCAATACGGAATCAATACGAACGGCGACCTTCTGGACGTGCTACTGCACAACCATGACACAACCATGGCACGTTGGCCCGCAATTCCTGCTGATCCCCATCTGCCGAAGCCACCAATATTTGTCGTTCGTCGGGTCGTTCGCCCCTCCAAAAAACCAACGAAAAAAAAAAAATCAGGTGACAAAACCACTTTCTTGCTCCTCCCAAAAAACACGCATTAGCATATTCGTAGAACGAACAAAAAAGCTGCTCGATTTCACAACCAATAAAGATCAACTCTGGTGGCAAATAATACTATATTCGGTTATCAATCAAGATCAACTTTGGTGGCAAACAAAACTCTATTCGGTTATTTCCAACGCGCAATTCGATGCGAGTCGACGAGGGAATAGAAGGGCTGAACCCTTCTTGGGATAAAAAGGAAAGCGTGTACCGTGGTGGGGGGGGGGAGGGTTCAGCGACCCCGGACCTGAGTCACGACTAGGGAGGGAGCAGGAGAAATAAAAAAAAGCGAAGATAATAAATGGGATGAGAAAAAAAGAGAAACAACGGCAACAACAACAACAACAAAAAATCAACAACAATCACAACAACAACACAACCACAACAGCAGCAACAAACAACAAAACAACAACAACAACCACAACCACAACACCTACTCGTGGGACGCTTAAAGTAGGCCCTGGTTCCACCCCCCGAGCGCTCACCTCTCCCGTCCGTGAGGCTCCATCGTCAGAGCCGTCCACAGCAGCAGTTTCCCCCACGTCCTTGAACAGCATCCGCCGCAACGGGTTAAATAGCCCTCTACGAAATCCGGCCCCAATGCCGTACGTCAACTGCCGTTTTTTTTCACGTCGCGACAGCAGCGTCAGAATGGGGAAGGGTGGATGCCCGGAAATACGCGAAGAGAGTGCTTAGGGAAAAGTTGGACGGACGCGTGGTAGGTATGATAGAATTTGCGCTTTGAGGGGGAACAAAGGGCATGACAAAGCTCCTTCCTCAGTACATCAGTTTTTTTTTCTTTTTTCGACGCGTGCTACGATAGAGGTGCACCAACCTTTTTTTTTTTCATTTGTTTTTTTTTTGTATCAAGGTTTCCTCAATTCGGGAGCTGCTTAACCCCTGTAGAACCCCAAATCCCTCCCTATACTAAATCCAAGTAATTTTGTCCCCAAAAAGAGTTTCCAGTTGTAAAGGCGTTAAGCCTTCTCCCAAAACCTGATTTGACACAAAACAAAAAAACTGTTACGTACACACCAGATGAAAAATCCCATGGCCTAGGTACACAACACGAGAATCATACAAAATAAAATGGCCTATTATTTATTTTTTTTCCCGACGATTTTGGGTTAAGGAGCCCCGTCGTTCAGAAAAAAAATAGCCAAAAAAAGGTGTACCTCTTTCGTTGCATGCGAATTTCGAACAACGTCAACAGTGTTTTACCATATACGGCTGATCCTGCGATAGCCCCCCCCCTCCCAAGCCACCTATTTTCTTCAACGAACGTTTCATGGCTGCTCGACCCGAGGAAGGATGCTACGTATGAAAAAATTATCTCCATTTATTTTCTTGTTTGCAAAGCGTTAAGGAAGATTGAACCATGACGTCGGGGTGGCAAGGGACACCGTATTTCAGGAGTTACGGCCGGGAGCTGGTTTCAAAACCGGCGATTCCGTTAAAGAAATAAAGTCGGGGGGGGTTATCGTAGAATGACTCATACGGTACGATTTGCGGCGCCTAACTTAGGGTTAGGGTTCTTCCTCGAGGTAAAGAGCTCCCCAACGCCGTTGAGACATCATGAATCTCGTTAGTATGGTACCATGTACGGTATGATTTGAGACGCATAACTTAGGAAGAGGAGCTGCCCAGAAGGTCGCTTGAAGCTCAGCACTGTTTTACCATGCACGGTACGATCTGCGAGGCCTAACTTAGGGTGAGGGTTTTATGGCACATGCCGCCAAAAAAAAAAAAGTGCTTCCTCAAAGTGCGGGACTCCTCGACCCGATATCGTCCAAGAAGTGTGCAATTCTTGTTTTTGCACTCTATTTTTTCAGTGTGCACTATGAAAATACGTGGAAGTGTGGTGAGCTAAAGCTTTATCTCTCCCCATCCGCCGGAGGATGAAAAAAAAAAAAAAAAAAAAGTGCACCTAGCTCACGCCTGGGATTTGTTCATCTGGTTGCCCTTTCGTGTTTTTTCTCAAGTACCGCGTTAGGGTATGGGAAGAGGCCCCTCAAGCCACCACGCTCAGAAAGAAAACTGGTGCACCTTTATTACCATGCCATTGCTTTCACATACTGCAGATCGTCGTCTGTCCGATCCGAGGGGTGACGGGGGGGACGGGTATCACAGTTCCTCCTTTTGAGGAGGCCCGATGGCGTGGTACCACTATTGCGATACAGGCAGCCCTTGTAACAAAAAATCTCTTTCTGAATGGCGGGGCTCCGTAACCTATTCATAGTATTAACGCTATTAGTACTATTAATACTATTGATACTATTAACAAAGTCCTCGGAATGGCGTTCTCGTTTTTCAATATATTTTTTGGCTTCTATACCACCTACAGCAGTAGTGGGACATGGGAATGCTAATGTTCATCAGGTTGAACTTTTGGTTTTGCTCAATTTTTTTTTTCTTGGGTAAGATATAGAGTAGTTTATCAAGCCACCACCCTCAGAAGGCAAAATAGAGCCAGTGCACCTCTACCGTGAGCATGTGTCCGGTTACTCGGTTACTTGGTTACAAAAAGCTCGCCAAAAAAAAACACCACCCCTACCGCATATAGCGCGCGTGGACTAAGCTATTAATCCCCTTGGGGCTTAACGCCTATACAACTGGAAACCCGTTCGTGGGGACAAACTACTTGGAATTAGTGTAGGAGTTTTTGGGGGGGGAGTCTGAAGGGGTCAAGAGGAAAAAACTGACCAT